>SJYT01044860.1:275934-332884 GCA_006410635.1 Cephalophus harveyi
TCCAGACATCAGGAGGGGTGGCCCAGCTCTGCTGTTAGGCTGTGTGACCTTGGGTGAGTCCATCCCCAGGTCTCAGCTGGCTGATCTACTGGACCCAAGCCCTAAGATTTTCTTCCCCCAGGAATATGAAACTTGGAAACCGAGACACATTAATGGCAGAACTCAAGTCAACCATGAATTTCATATGTGAGTGAGTTATCCAGAACTTGGCTGGTATTTCCCTTTCCTAACAAGCCCTTCCTTCAGACTTCAGCCCTACCATCCTAACAATCAATGATTAATTTTCCTTGTAGTGACTAGAGTCTGTTTCTGTTGCTTAGAACCAGCTAAGACTTCACTACTGTGGCTCAAATGGAAAGAAGCTTTTCTTGCCCAGCATGAAGGGAATTGGTCAGTCAGGCAAAGGAGTCTGACCCACAGGGAAAGACTGCCACAGAGAGCAGCTGTCATCCTTGGGCTAAGAGGCAGGGACCCAGCAGGGCAAGCTGTCACATTCAATAAAGATTCTCAGTGAGCCCAGCCACGCTCTCTGAGTACCCAGGCATGAAGCCCCAAGGGGAGGGAGCAGGAAGGAGTGACAATGAATATGACGTGTAGTCTACATCTTCCAGCCCCCCACAGCTGGCTGGCTGTGTGCCAGCCACACCCAGGGCACTGACTTCTTTCCTCTGTGACTTTGCACAACTACTGTTGGACTCTTCTTTACACAGCGGCTCTCAATTGGAGCAGATTTGCTCCCCAGGGGACATTTGACAATCATGTCTGCAGACATTTTTGGTTATCCCAACCACAAGTGAAGGGGTGGGGTGTTCCTGGCATCTAGTGGGGAGAGACCAGAACTATCTGTTTTCTACCCTGCTTTAACAAGTTCCTACAAACTCATTTGTTTAGTCGCTAAGTTGCGTTCAATTTTTTTTGTGACCCCACAGACTGTAGCCTGCCAGGCTCTACTGTGCATGGGATTTCCCAGGCAAGAATACTGGAGAGGATTGCCATTTCCTACCCCAGGGAATCTTCTCAACCCAGAGACTGAATTCACATCTCCTGCATGGGCAGGGGGATTCCCTGGAGAAGAAAATGACAACCCACTCCAGTATTCTTGCCTGGGAAACTTCATGGACAGAGGAGCCTGGGGAGCTACAGTCCATGGGGTTGCAAAAGAGTCAGATACAACTTAGCAACTAAACAACAATAACAAAATTAGTGGCTTAAAGCAACAAATTCATTTATGTGTTTAAAACAACAAATTTATTATCCTACAGTTCCAGAGGTCAGAAAACTAACCAGAGTCCAGGGGCCTGCTTTGCTTCTGAACTCTAGGGAAGAATTTGTTTCCTTGTGTATTCCAGCTTCTAGAGATTGCCTCCATTTCTAGGTTCATGACCTCTTCCTCCATCTTCAAGGACAGCAGTTGTATCATCGTCTCTTCCTTCTCTGCTTCCACCTTCTCTCTTACAAGGACCCTTATGATTATATCAGGCCCACCTGGATCAGCTAGGATAATCTCCCCCACCTCAAGATTCTCAGTTTAAATCATATCTGCAAGGGTGTGGTTTGTTGTTGTTGTTTTACCATGTAAAGGTAACATAGACACAGAAGCTGGGAAATAAGACACGAATATCTTTGGGGGGGAGGGTATTATTCTATCTCCTATACCACGGATCCTGCTAGACATCCTACAGCCCCCAAAACAATCATCTGGTTTAAAACGTAAATAGCACACGAGAAGCCTGCCTGCTCTTATATCTCTGGAGGTAAGTCTCCCACGTGCCTTAACTTAGTATTGCCTTTTAATATGAATTACAGCCACAGACTATTCCTTGATCTCATCATCTCATAACACTGCCTAAATTTTGCAATAGTTGTGAAGACTGCTCAGTCCAAGTAAGTAGGAAATTTTGTTTTCCTAAAAAGTTTAAAGGGCTTCCCTGGTGGCTCAGATGGCAAAGAATCCACCTGCATGGGAGACCTGGGTTCGAACCCTGGGATGGGAAGATCCCCTGGTTAAGAGAAAGGCTACCCATTCCAGTATTCTTGCCTGGACAAAGCAAAAGAAGATAGTCATTCCTTAGCCTTAACATAATTCCTATAACTTAGAGGTTTGGGGTTTCAAATGTTTGGAAGTTACTCATGGCAAAGGGATTGAACTCCCCCAAACTTTGGGACAGAAAACGGGAAGATATAATATTACCAAACCCAGTCCCTCTTCCCCACAAAACATCTTGTTTGTGCTTCCTAGAAGCAGAAATTCTGGGGAGGCAGAATGTGACCTAATGTGAGTTTTATAAGCACCAGAAGCCAAGCACTGGGCTGTGAGCCTTGCGTGTGTAACCCTGCTAGGTTGGTTTCATCATTCTCATCTTAACATGAGCAGACTGAGTGTCTGGGAAATTAAAATTTTGACCAGGGTTACAAAGTCATTAAAAGACGGATTGAAATTCGGATCTGTATCACTTCAAAGCCTGTAGGCTTTGGGACAAGATGTTTGATGTTCTTTCCACATTCCACATCAAAAGCATCTTTTACAGCCTTAGTGAAGTGAATGAGGACACCCAAAAAAGTTAAATAACTTCTATAATGAAATAAAGCAGGGGTCAGCAAGCTTTTTCCAAAAAGAGTCAGTTAGTAAATATTTCAGGCTTTGCAGGCCGTATGGTCCCTGTTGCAACTGCTCATCGCTGCCTTAGTAGGACGAAAGCAGCCACAACTGATACATAATTTATGGGTGTGGCTGTGTTCCAATAAAACTTTATTTACAATAACAAGCAGTGATGAGATTTCCCCCGAAGCCATAGCTTGCTGCCCCCTGAAATAAAGCTTTAAAATTCCCACAGTAGCCTTCATCTTGGGCTTAAGTGGTGGCTTAGCGGTAAAGAATCCACCTGCAATGCAGGAGACCCAGCTTCAATCCTGGGTTGGGAAGATCCTCTGGAGGAGAACATGGCAACCCACTCCAGTGTTCCTGCCCAGAGAATCTGTTGGACAGGGGAGCCTGGCAGGCTACAGTCCATGGGGTCACAAAGAGTTGGACATGACTGAAGCAGCTAAGCAGCACATTCATCTTTCCCCTTAGTGATTGCTCTCTCTCACACTCTCGCTCACTCGCTCTTACCTTTATACAGCTGATGAAAGGATAAATCAGTATAAACATTCTGGAAAGCATGTCAGCAATATAACCCAGCAATTCTGTGTTTAGGACAAGAGGGCAAAGATAAAGATATCAAGGTGCTCTTTGCAGCATTGTTTATAATGGTGAAACAGGGAAAATAGTGTATTGATAAGGAGTTGTTCAACAAACCCCATTACACATGAATCATTGCCACAGACTTTAAATGTTACAATGTAGATTTATAGCTAATGACATGGAAAGAAATCTAAGATATATTTGAAAATCAAGTCACAAAATATTATGCATGTAATAATCTTATTTTCATTTTAAAAATATATGTACATAAATGGGATGGTTAATTTTCTGTGTCAACTTGAGTGGGCTAAAGAATTTCCCAGATTGCTGATAAAATATTATTTCTGGGTGTGTCTGTGAAGGTGTTGCCAGAAGAGATTAGCATTTGAATCAGTAGACTGAATAAAGATCACTCTCACCAACTCAGGTGGGCATCATCCAATATTTGAAAGCCTGAACAGAACAAAAACGTAGAGGAAGAGAGAATTCATTCTCCCTGCTTGAGTTAAATCAAACATCTTCTCCTGCCTTTGGACATTGGCACACCTGACTCTTGGGCATTTGAGCTTACACTATCGGCCCTCTGATTCTCAGAACTTCTGGTTCATTACTCAATCATAATTTCTGCTTCTCTACCTGGCTGACTGCAGATCATGGGACTTCTCAGACTCCATAACCACATGCACCAGTAACTATAATAAATTTCCTCTGGTATAATCTTAATGGTTCTATTTCTCTAGCAAGCCTTGACTAAACTCAGAACTTCTGGTTCATTACTCAATCATAATTTCTGCTTCTCTACCTGGCTGACTGCAGATCATGGGACTTCTCAGACTCCATAACCACATGCGCCAGTAACTATAATAAATTTCCTCTGGTATAATCTTAATGGTTCTATTTCTCTAGCAAGCCTTGACTAATACAATAGACTTTTTTTTTTTAATCTTTAATGATAGATACCAAGTATTTATGGTGGTTATTTCTGGGTAGTGGAATTTTAACTGTTTTTAATTGGCTTCTTTATTAATCTTTGTAGTTCCAATGCCACTCAGTTCTACACTAATGCATACAAGATGCTCAGAAAATATTTTGTTGAGGAGGTGAAAAAATATTTCTAGTATGTGTTTAAGCTACAGCATGAGGGGCTTCATTTGGATATAAGGAAAGTATTTCTACCCTGAGTGAGTGAGTGAGTGAGTGAAGTAGCTCAGTCGTGTCTGACTCTTTGCGATCCCATGGACTGTAGCCTACCAGGCACCTCCCTCCATGGGATTCTCCAGGCAAGAGTACTGGAGTGGGTTGCCATTTCCTTCTCCAGGGGATCTTCCCGACCCAGGGATCGAACCCGGGTCTCCAGCATTCCAGGCAGATGGTTTAACCTCTGAGCCACCAGGGAAGCCCTAATGGGCAGTAAACACAGGAAAGTATAATTAGAAAAGCATCTGGAATCACCTTTCCTGAAGATATTTTTTTAAAGAGTGGAGTCATCTTATGATCATGAAATGAGCAAGACTTTTTTTAATATGTCACAAATCCAGGAGCTGTCAAAAAAAAAATACATACATACATTTGATTACATTAAAGCTTTTCTTTTTTCTTTTTTTAAAATACAAATTTATTTATTTTAATAAGAGGCTAATTACTTCACAGTATTGTATTGGTTTTGCCATACATTGACATGAATCCACCACGGGTGTACATGTGTTCCTCATCCTGAATCCCCCTTCCTATACCATCCCTCTGGGTCATCCCAGTGTACCAGCCCCAAGCACCCTGTCTCATGCATCGAACTTGGACTGGTGATTCATTTCACATATGATAATATGCATGTTTCAATGCCATTCTCCCAAATCATCCCACCCTCGCCCTCTCCCACAGAGTCCAAAAGACTGTTCTATATATCTGTGTCTCTTTTGCTATCTCGCATACAGGGTTATTGTTACCATCTTTCTAAATTCCATATATATGTGTTAGTATACTGTATTGGTGTCTTTCTTTCTGGCTTACTTCACTCTGTATAATAGGCTCCAGTTTCATCCACCTCATTAGAACTGATTCAAATGTATTCTTTTTAATGGCTGAGTAATACTCCATTGTGTATATGTACCACAGCTTTCTTATCCATTCATCTGCTGATGGACATCTAGGTTGCTTGTAAACAGAGCTGCAATGAACATTGGGGTATACGTGTCTCTTTCAATTCTGATTCCCTCGGTGTGTATGCTCAGCAGTGGGATTGCTGCATAGTATGGCTGTACTCTTGCCTGGAGAATCCCATGGATGGAGGAGCCTGGTGGGCTGCAGTCCCATGGGGTCGCTACGGGTTGGGCACGACTGAGCAACTTCACTTTCACTTTTCACTTTCCTGCATTGGGGAAGGAAATGGCAATCCACTCCAGTGTTCTTGCCTGGAGAATCCCGGGTACGGAGGAGCCTGGTGGGCTGTCATCCTTGGGGTCGCACAGAGTCAGACACGACTGTAGCGACTTAGCAGCAGCAGCATGGCAGTTCTGTTTCCAGTTTAAAGTTTTTCTGGGAAGTCAGTCTGTGGCTTCCCCAGTGGCTCAGTTGGTAAAGAATCTGCCTGCAATGCAGGGGACCCAGGTTCAATCCCTGGGTAGGGAAGATCTCCTGGGGGAGGAAATGGCAACCCACTCCAGTATTCTTGCCTGGAGAGTTCCATGGACAGAGGAGCCAGGCATGTACTGTCTGTGGGATCGCAAAGAGTCGGACACGATTGAGCGATTAACTTTCACTTTCACGAAGTCTACAGGCTGCAGATCACCATGAAAAATCAAAATACACATAACAAATCAGGAAATAATGTTTGTGAAGCTTAGCATAGAAAAAGGTATGTATAATGTATAAAATCAGTAAGAAAAAAAGCAGACCAATAGAAAAATGGGCAAAAGATAAGGATAATTTGTAAGAATAGAAATACAATTGATTCTCATACAAATGAAAAAATGCTCTATGTTATTCATAATAAAAGAAACAAATTAAAACTGTGTTGAGATGTCAATTTTCACCTATCAGATTCCCCAAATTAAAAAGAACCTGATAATCAACATTGGTTGATGCAACTGTAGAGAAATAGACACTCTCAGTCATCACTGGGGATGGGGTGTAAATTGGTACAGCCTCTGTGGAGGACAATTTGACAAATTCTATTTTAAAAAAGTATATCATTCGCCCACCTATTCCACTTTCATAAATTTATTCCACAATGTAGTCACCCATGATGAAATTACACAAGTGTCAGATTATTGACTGCAGCTTGTTTATAACAGCAAAAGAGTGGAAACAACCTGAGCTATAGCCTCCTGTACAGTGTACTCTGCAGTTGCAAGAAAAGAAATCAGAAAATTCTCCATATACTGAGGATGGAAACAGCTGTAAGATATATATTTAAGAGAAAGTGGGAGGGAAGCAAATAGCGGAAAAGTGGGCATCTTTTATGGTTAAAAAAAGAGAGAGAACATATGTACACACGTGTGTACATACATATATGTATATACACACACACAGTTTGGTAGTGTATACATATTTCTAGAATGGTTCGTCTGCTGCCCTGAGGGCAGGGGGCATGGTAAATGGAAAAGTGAGAGACTTTTCACTATTTATCCCTTTGTGTGTTTTGAAGTTTTACCCATGAGAAAACATTGCCCACTCAAAAAACTAATGGAGCCTCTTTTCTACTTCAGAACTTTCTATATACTGTTCTTTCTGTTTTAAGAAAAAGATGCTTTACCTTTAACTTAAATGCACATTCACATACACCCACAAAATCTTCCTCCTGGAAATACCTTGTTTTTGTTAAAGAACTCTGTTCAGATGTCACTTCTTCCAAGAAGTTGTTCCTGACCAGCCCCACCTCCACCACAGAGTGTGAGCTCTCTTTGTTACACCCATTCCCAGTACCTTGTGGCATTTATCACAATTAATGTCCCTTTGTCACTGTTTAATACCTGTCTCCCTCACCAGAGGTGCCACAAGGGGCTGGTTTGCTAGTGGGTCCCCAGCACCAAGCTAAACATATGCCACATAAGATATGAGTGTATCAGAGGCCTTTTTCCTTTGAGGGGGGAGTTGTTATGAGCAGAATATCTGGGTCCCCTCAAAATTCGTATGTTGAAATCCTAACCCACCTGTGATGGTACAAAGAGGTGGGGCCTTGGAAGATGATCAGGTCGTGAGGGTGCAGCCCTCATGAATGGGATTAGTGCCCTTGTGTAAATGAGGCCCCAGAGAGCTAGCTTGCTCTGTCTCCACCATGTGAGGACACAGGAGAAAATGGCCATCTGCAGCCTGGAAGAGGCCCCCCAGGACCCAACCATGCTGGCACCCAGCATGACAGACCTCCAGGCGCCAGAACTGTGAGAAATAAATGTGCATTGCTCACTGTATTCATTCTGTAGTATTTTTAATAGCACTCTCACTGAGACAGGAGAGAAAAAAGGGAAGGAAATACTAAACAGAAAACATCGTGGCAGACAGTAGTCTAAGCGCTTCACACATACTTACTTATCTAATCCTCACAACAAATGGGTACTGTTATTACCAACATTTTACAGATGAGGAAAGAGAGGCTGGGGAGAAGCAAAGTGACCTGCCCACGTTCACCAGGAAGAGCCAAGATTCAAACACAGGCAGTCTGGTTCCAGAGCCCATGAGCTCAACCCCTGGAGGGAAGGATGGATAGAGAGAGTGAGAGAAGGAAGAGGGAAGAAGGTTCCCTCACAGCAGTGGGGTGGAGCATCTGACCATCCCTCCAGCATGGGGCCTTGCTGGGCCAGCAAGTTGCCTGGTCTTTGGGAAGTTACAAGATCATCGTTAATGAAGATTCTATACTATTTATAAAACACTTGCAAACTGAAAATATTGGGTCTCACAAAGAGACAGCAGGCCTGAAATATGACAGCTGTCTTGTCTAGAGGAGAAGGTAACACATGTTGTAGATAAATATACTATTTGATGTGGGTTAATAGGCTTCATTGAACTAAGGATGACAGAATAATTACAGCCACAAGCAAAGCAGCAGGGAGACTGAAGGTTCTAATTGAGGATAATTCCAGGGCTGGGCAAGATTGGAAGTTTTGACTTTAGGACCATAGACACTTCCCTGAAACTGGAGCTTTATTATTTTTATTAAGTCAATAGCATCCACTATGATTTGTATGAGTTCTCTGCAAGTCAACAGGAAATCATTTGCAGGACAGGAAATATTAATAAAAGAAACAGAATGAAATGGGAAATAAAAGCAAAGGAGTTCCAATTTTTCAAATAGGATTTGTCCCTAATCCTTAAGGTTCAGACCGGATCCTGGAAAGCATAAGTAAATGGGGATTACATTTGGGTAACCACAACAGCAATAAAAATAGCTATCACACAGTGATAGGCTCCAGCCAGGCTCTTAAGACCTCTTTGATGTCTTAGCCCACTGATTTCCCAACATAATTTTGTGGAGTGGGAATAAATTGTTCCCTTGTTTTATAAGTAAGACAATTGAGTCTCAGAGAGGTAGAGTAACTTGTGCAAGACTACACAGCCAGAAATTACCAAAAGGGGGGTTTAAATTAGAGTTAAGAAAGCAAAACTTTAGAATAATCCCTAGAAAAGAGTTACTTCTGAGGGAAGAGGCAGATTAAAGAATACATCAGAGGAAAGGACCTAGGTATAATTCATTGATACACATGAATTCCATTCAGTTTAATAATGATCTCTGGATATCCACCATGGATCCAACAGAGTGCAAATCTCCTGTTGTATACTGTTTTTTCCAAAGATGGTCAAGACAATAGTTCCCATGCCACATGATCTTATAAGATGAACTTGATAGTCTTTGTGCTGAATGATGGAGTCCATGATCCCTATCCCTTGGATCTTGAACCTCAACTACCTCAGTCAATAGGATATAGCAGAAAAGATATTATCTGACTTCTAGAGATAGAGCATAAAAAACTCTATGCATGTCCTCTTTCCTCTCTTTGAATGCTCACTCTAGGATCCCAGTCACCATGTTGTAAGGAAGTCAACCAGCCCACAAGGGAACAGCAGATGGAGAGGCCACATGAAGATGTTTTTAATAACTGGCTAGCTGAAGTCCCAGCTAATAGTCAGCATGAAACAAAAACGTGTGACTAAAGGTGCCCCCAGATGGCTCCAACTCCTGGCCATCAAGTCACCCTCATTTTTTGACCTTTCCCAGTAGAGTTCCTAGACATCATGAAGAAGAATTCTTGACCCAGGGGATCCAGGAGAATAATAAAAATTGTTGGCATTGTCCCCAAACATCGGTGTTATTTGTTACAGAGAAATGGTAACTGGAAGAGCTCCGACATGAGTAAATTTTTAAGTATATAAAACAGCATCTGCCCTTCTGTCTACTTTGAAAAACAAGAGTCTTAAGACAGAAGTTTAATCAACAGTGAACCCTTACACTAAGTGAAATAAGTCAGACACAGACAAACAAATACTGTAGGATATCGCTTATATGTGGAATCCAGAAAATACAACTAACTAGTGACTATAACTGGAGAAGGCAATGGCACCCCACTCCAGTACTCTTGCCTGGAAAATCCCATGGACGGAGGAGCCTGGTGGGCTGCAGTCCATGGGGTCGCTAAGAGTCGGACACGACTGAGCGACTTCACTTTCACTTTTCACTTTCATGCATTGGAGAAGGAAATGGCAACCCACTCCAGTGTTCTTGCCTGGAGAACCCCAGGGACGGCGGAGCCTGGTGGGCTGCCGTCTATGGGGTCACACAGAGTCGGACATGACTGAAGCGACTTAGCAGCAGCAGCAGCAGTGAATACAATAACAACAACAAAAAAAAAGCTAACTCAGAGGTATAGAGAACAAGTTAGTGGTTACCAGTAGGGAGAGGGGGAAGAAGCAATATAGATGTCAGGGAGTAAGAAGTACAAGCTATTGGGTGCAAGATAAGCTACAGGGATGTATTGTACAATATGGGGAGTATAAGCAACATTTTGTAATAACTGTAAATATTTTGTAACCTTTGAAAATTGTGTTAAAAATGAAACTTAATAAAAGACAATGTGCCTCATAAAAGCCAAAATGTGAAAATAATCCAGATATCCATCAGCCGATGCACAGTGGAAAACCAAAATGGGGTGGAGCCATACAATGGAATATCACTCAGCAATAAAAAGGAACAGCGTTCTGATACCTGCTACAACATGAATGAACCTGGAAAACTTTATGTTAAAGAGAGAAGCTCTTTAACAGGGACTTTCCTCGTGGTCTAGTGGCTAAGACTTCACGCTCCCAAGGCAGGGGCCTTGAGTTCAAGCCCTGGTCAAGGAACTATATCCCATATGCTGCAACTATAGATCCTGTGTGCCAGCATGATGATCCCTCCTGTTGCAACTAAGAGCCAGTGCAGTCAAGTAAACAGGTATTTTTTCAAAAAACAGAAAGAGAAGCAAGACGTGAAAGGTCACACATTGTATAATTCCATTTACATTCAGAGTGGCCAAATCCATAGAGATAGGAAGTAGATCAGTGGTTACCAGAGGATGGGGGAGGGGCAAATGAGGAGTGATTTTAATGGGTAAAGCGCTTCTTTGTGGAGTGATTAAATATGTTAGAATTAGACAGTGGTGAGAGTAGAAAAATATTGTAAGTACACTAAAGCCACTGAATTTCGAATTCTTTAATGGTGAATTTTATGGGCTATGAATTATATTTAAAAATTTTTTTAAAGCAATGCAGTAGGGACCTCTGCAAGAGTGTGGGCTTATAAGCCTTGTGAGTGAGTGAAAATCGCTCAGTCATGTCTGACTCTTTGCGACCCCATGAGCTATACAGTCTGTGGAATTCTATAAGCCTTGGGGTCAAGTAAACCTGTGTTGCCATCCAGGGATTTCCAGTTTCTAATTGCGTGACTTGGACAGGTTTCTTGATCCTTCAGGGGCTGGGATTATGCATCTGTAAAATGGGAAAAAGAAGACTCACTTTGCAAGACTGTTGTCAAGATTAACAATGCCTGGTCAAAGACTCTAACAGAAACAGAAACCCGTTCAAGCAGCATCAACCAAACTAAGAATTTTATTAAAGGAATCAAGGACATCTCATAGGAGCTCAGGTCACGAAGGAGAACTTGGCCTCATAAGAAGCTTGAACCAGAAATTTTAAAGCTATCAAACATCAACACTGAGATTCTTTCTGGCATATATGTAATGAGTAGGAGAATTTCATTAAAATTGTTGATTTGTAGAAAATTGAGATTTTGCATCATATTTTAAAGGTAATCCACTAGAATCACTTAGTTATTGCAAAATAACATTTTTGTAAAGGAGACCATTCGAATACCAAATAAGAAAGGGCTCAGTATCTTAACTGGCAGAGTTGAAAGGTAGTTAAGGATCACAAGCTTGGAGCAACAAAATCACCCTCCTGTGACAAATTTAGTTTATGACCTTGGAGGACAAATGGACTCTTCTACAATGAGCAGATACAGTGTCTTATAACACATTTTTTTAAATCTCAAGGTTGTCAGTTAACAAACCTAAGAACTCTTAGAACAAATTTTTACTCATTATGAAGAAGTAATTTCCTGTTTTATAAATAAAACTAAAAAGAAAATGAATGCATGTAACAGTGTGTATAACTGAGTCACTTTGCTGTATAGCAGAAATTGACATAACACTGTAAGTCAACTAACTTCAATTTTTAAAAAATTAGAAAGGTACTTAACTTTATGTTGACAAGAGACAAAATTATATAGATTTACTAAATTCTTTATGGTAGCTACCTTAATATTCAACGGTCTTTATTAAATTGAAGGGGTGGTTCTCAGCCCTGGTTGAAACTTAAAGTCACTGAGTACCTTTTTAAAAATATCAGGACCCAATCAAAAGGTCTAATTAATCAGGGACTGGCATGTTTGAGGGAAAGCAAGGAGACCAGTGTGGTGGGAGCACAGTGAGTAATGGTGGGAAGGATAGGAAGGGAGGTCATTGATGTAGAGGGGCTAGGATATGTAGGCTCTTATACACCAATATGAATACGATAGACTTTAGGGAAAATGGGGAGCCACTGCAGGCAGTAGGGGGGTGTACTTGGCTACACGTAAATCCAATCGAGTTAGCGAAAGAAAACAGGGAAATTATTGGTTTTAAATCTGTGGATGGTGCCCACCTAAGTTTCAACATTATTCTCTCTGTCTCTCCACCACCACCACCACCCCTACTCATGAGCTTAGTTTAATGAAACAGCTGCCGTATTGTCTGCTGCTCTGTGGGGACAGCCACCCAGCAAAAGGAGCTGAGAGCAGCCTCTGACCAACAGCCAGCTAGACACTGAAGCCCCCAGCCCAACAACTCTCAAGGAGCTGAATCCTGCCAACAATCACGGATCTCGAAGCCCCTCCCCAAGTCCTTCCTGGTGACGGCTGTAGCCTAGCAGACTCCTGACTGCAGCCTGTGGGAGACTCTGCGTCCAAGCGCCTCTCACAGGCTCAGCTGCACCCAGAAACTTGACCCACAGAAGCTGTCACTTGAAGCTGCTAAATTTGGGGATGATTTGCTATGCAGTAATTGTAAACTAATACAGTGACTTAGACCAGGATAAGGATGATAAAGTTGAAGACAAAGGAGTAAGTCTCAAGTATACTGTGGAGGCTGAAATGATGGATTTTAGAGATGAATTAAATGGGGAGGAATCCGTGTGAACACTAGAATTCTATCCAGAAACTATAAATGGTGGTGCCATTTGCTGAGATGGAGAAGGATAAAACATGAACAGGTTTGAAAGATAAATAATTCTCTTCTCAGCACCTTAGTTTGCCTGTAAGACAAGAGCAGTCGGCTATGCAAGCCTAGAGTTCAGAGACAACGGGGTGCTTCTCTGTTCACTAAGCCTCAGTTCTCTTTTCTCTCAGTTAGAAAAGGCCTTCCAACCCCCCACCCCTCTGTTCTCAGAAAAGCTTTCCAGAACCGAGATGAGCCTAACCCCTAGCCAGGTTGTTATTGTTCAGTCACTCAGTCATGTCCAACTCTTTGTGACCCCATGGACTGCAGCACACCAGGCTTCCCTGTCCTTCACTATCTCCCGGAGCTTGTTCAAACTCATGTCCGTTGAGTTGGTGATGCCATCCAACCATCTCATCCTCTGATGTCCCTTTCTCCTCCTGCCTTCAATCTTGCCCAGCATCAGGGCCTTTTCTAATGAGTCAGCTCTTCGAATCAGGTGCCCAAAGTATCAGATCTTCAGCTTTAGCATCAGTCCTTAAAATGAATATTCAGGACTGATTTCCTTTAAGGTTGACTGGTTTGATCTCCTTGCTGTTCAAAGGACTCTCAAGAGTCTTCTCCAAAACCACAGTTCAAAAGCATCAATGCTTTGGTGCTCAGCCTTCTTTATGGTCCAACCCTTACACCCATACATGACTACTGTAAAAGCCATAGCTTTGACTGGATGGACCTTTGTCAGTAAAGTGATGTCTCTGCTTTTTAATATGTTGTGTAGCCAGGTAGACCAGACAATCTGGAATCACCACTCAGTTCAGCATCTAAAAAGTTGCCAAGAGAGAATGGAGTAGGTGTGCAAAACAGAATCAGAGATGGCAAACACCTCACCTAGAGACAGAGAAACGAGCAGCTGCCTTGGCCCCTGCCTGCCAATCTGAGCTCTAGTGCCTATGAGTTCCATGAGATGGCCACGTTTTCATAGAAATTTCCCTGGGTTCTTAAGCTACTTTGATGCTATCAGAGCCTTGAAAAGATAGCAATAAAAATAGTTACATATTTGTACCTGCAGATCAGGATTGCCATAATGCCTCACAAATAAGATCAGCTATTTGGAAGTCCCCAGTACAAAATACTGTGCAAAAAGAGCTATTGTCATTACTTCTGTTATGCCTAATCCTATTCTTTTAAAAATATCTTTAGATTCACTAAGTAGCTGTAGTGTCCAAACTTCAAACATCAGAAAAGCTACAGGAGACTGGACCAGAGATTCAGAACTGCGCTGTTCAGTACAATAGCCACCGGCCATATGCAGCTATTTAAGTTGAAATAAAATAAAACTTTAACTGCCAGTTGAACTAGACACATTCAAAGTGCTCAGTAGTCACATGTGTCTGTGTGGTTCCCAATCCAAAAGTGAGTATATATTAATAGAACATGTCCATTGTTACAGGAAGGGTGGTTTTTATTGGGTCAGAACACTCTTACCCAGGAATTAAGAACACATTGTCAAAAAGCAATTCCGGAAGATGACATCAATAGACTGGGAATTTGTCCCCAATCAAGTCTCAAATTTGCACATAACTATTTCTAAAGTTTTAACATTTTTTAGCTTACCTAGTTTAATTTATGTGTACATATTCAGCCTGTGGGGCTTCCCAGGTGGCACTCAGTTCAGTTCAGTTGCTCAGTTGTGTCCGACTCTTTGCGACCCCGTGGACTGCACCACACCAAGCTTCCCTGTCAATCCCCAACTCTGAGCTTGTGCAAACTCACGTCCATCAAGAAGGTGATGGACTCAACCATCTCATCCTCTGTCTTCTCCTCCTCCTGCCTTCAGTCTTTCCCAGCATCAGGGTCTTTTCCAGTGAGTCAGTTCTTTGCATCAAGTGACCAAAGTATTGGAGCTTCAGCATCAGTCCTTCCAATGAATATTCAGGACTAATTCCCTTTAAGATTGCCTGGTTTGATCTTCTTGCTGTACAAGGGACTCTCAAGAGTTCAAAAGCATCAATTCTTCAGAGCTCAGCTTTCTTTATAGTCCAGCTCTCACAACCATACATGACTACTGGAAAAACAATAGCTTTAACTAGATGGACCTTTGTTGGTAAAGTAATGTCTATGCTTTTTAATATGTTGTTTAGGTTGTTCATAGCTTTCTTCCAAGGAGCAAGTGTCTTTTAATTTCATGGCTGCAGTCACCATCTTCAGTGATTTTGGAGCCCAAGAAAATAAAGTCTGTCACTGTTTCCTTTGTTTCCCCATCTATTTGCCATGAAGTGATGGGACCAGATGCCATGATCTTAGTTTTTCCTCTTTCACTTTCATCAAGAGGCTTTTTAGTTCCTTTTGCTTTCTGCCATAAGGGTGATGTCACCTGCATATCTGAGGTTATTGATATTTCTCCCAGCAATCTTGACTCCAGCTTGTGCTTCATCCAGCCCAGCACTTCTCATGATGTACTCTGCATGTAATTTAAATAAGCAAGGTGATGATATACAGCTTTGATGTACTCCTTTCCCAATTTGAAGCCAGTCTGCTGTTCCATGTCCAGTTCTAACTGTTGCTTCTTGACCTGCATACAATTTTCTCAGGAGGCAGGTAAGATGGTCTGGTATTCCCTTCTCTTTAAGAATTTTCCACAGTTTGTTGTGATCCACACAGTCAAAGGCTTTAGCATAGTTAATAAAGCAGAGTAGGTGGCATTAGTGACAAAGAATCCACCTGTCAATGCAGGAGATACAAAAGACACAGGTTCAATCCCTGGGTCGGAAAGATCCCCTGGAATAGGAAATGGCAACCCACTGCAGTGTTCTTGCCTGGAAAAGTCCATGGACAGAGGAGCCTGGTGGGTTACAGTCCATAGGGCTACAAAGAATTGGATATGACTGAGCAACTGAGCACATTCAGCGTTTACCACTGGTTTGAGTAAAAATCCCAGGTAAGTCCTGCCCCCACCACGTGAAATCACTTTCAGGTTGACCTCATTCTATTTCGTTTTCCCAACTTAAACCAACATCATCTCATTCCAGGTTTCCAGCTACACAAGACTTAATAGCCTCTGCCTGCTGGTATCTGAGATTGGGAATACAGCTAAACTGGACCTTTTTCAGAAATTTCATTCACATGTTTACAAAAAGTCCACCTTCTTCTTTACCCTTTCAAAGCGGGGTGGGGTAGAATTAAGGCTCACAATGAGAAATTCCATCACTATACAAAGACCAGGCAACAGAAAAGGCAACTTAAAAACAGACAGCCAACCACACAGAGGTGTTGGGGGAATCACCACGCAGCCCCATCCCAGGGAAGAATACTCCATTTTGACAATCATCAAGCCCTTTTCTGGAGAAGATGGTGTGAATGTTAGAGTCTGCCTTTTATTGTGCACTTAATCCATCGGAGTGGTTGTGTCATGATTATGTGCATTATCTCAGTCTTCACAGCAACTGTGGATGGTAGTAATTATTTCCATTTTAGAGATGAAGAAACTAATCTTGAAAAGGTTTGTAACTTGTTCAATTTCACACAGTAAATGGTAGAGACAAGAATCCCACCAAGGGTCTTTGACTCCAGAAACAACATGAAAAATCACTAAACCAAACTAACACATTCCTCTCCTGTAACAATGGTAAATAAACCATAAACTCAGACACTCTGGTGTATGTAAATTTATATAATTCTTTATACTGAAGTTCTTTCAAAGTTTAATGACCAAGCAAATTATCAACCAGGGGCAGTATTTTCCCTTCACTAAGGCCTGAACACTAGTTTCTATGATAAAAAGAAACTACCGTTAAGACTCCTTTTATAACAGTAGGTGATCATGATTTTCTTTTTTCTTTCCTGTTTTCTTTTTTCCATTCTGAGGGGAATTGTCTGTTAGTGTTTGGTTTAAAAGTTCAAAAACAACATCCATGACTTTAAACAATGGGTTAAAAGAATTGCCCACAGATGAAATGAACAAAGGAACAAATTATAGAAAAACATTCAAACAAAAATTCCTTCCAGAAATTTTCTTGGGAAAAGTCGGGGCTGTAACTTAATCTGTCCACCCAAAGCCTTCTCTTTTAACATTTTACTTCTGTTTACGTGTTTTACATCATTTCCCAGTTGCTTTCATCTTTCAATATTTCTTGGTATTTCAATTCCTCCATTTCCTTCTTTATCAAATAGGAGACAACAAAGTGTGTATCCCAGTATCTGGTACATAATAAGGGCTAGCTATGCAGCACTTCAATGACAGAACTGTTGCTATTCATGTTAATATTAGCATTCATTCATTCAACAAGCACCTAAGTAGAACACAGCAAAATCAAATCTAATATTCCATCCAACTATAGTTCTAAAGACGCAGTGGAGGATCCAGAATTTCTATATATGTGAGCAGTGGAGCTGGAAGAAGAAGGTGGGACTCCTGTCTGGAAATAGTTATGGAAGGGGCAGCTGGTGGACTCTGGAGGTATCTAAAGCCACCTTTCTGCTGCTGTTACTCAGCTCTTTCAGAAAAGGCAAGTGCTGTTACTATCATTTGACAGAAGAGAAATTTGAAGTTGGCAGAGCCTAAGTAACTTCTCAAAATTACAAGACTTACATATGGAAAATCAGACTCACTACAAGGTACTAAGCTGCATTAGGGCAGAGACTTTTGCCCATCTTGATTAATGCCTATCTCTATGGCATAGAGCCAGTGCTTGAGCTAAATCAGGTTCCCAAGAAGCCAAGCCTCAAACCGAGTTTCTCATATCGTGCTTTATTAATGGAGTGCTCTCAAGGGAAAGGAAGTGAGGGAGATGAGAGAAGAGAGCAAAAGAGGGTGGATATGGAGAGCAAAAGAGGAAGATATGGATTCATTGGAAGCTAGCCTCATTCTTATCCCTTGGGGAGCTCTGGAGAATGAATGACATCATGGTTTTCCAACCTGTCTCTGGAGACAGCCTTTTGTACGCCCTCTCCATTGGCAGTGGGCCCCCCTCGGGTGGGAGGGGTTCAAGGCATAACGTTCTGGGCATTTCTGAGCATCATCAGCTGAGCACACTCACAGCCGCTAGAGGATAAGTGACTTGGCCTCTTCAGTGGGAGCTGGGTAGGAAGCCAATAGTGTCTGGGGAAAATGCTCAATAAATATTTATTGGATGAATGACTCATAGCTAGAACACAATTCTACTCTCTCTATGTGCTTTCTCTATACATAAGGCAGAACTTTTGCCATACAAAATTTCACAATCATTGTCTCTAATTCAATAACCTTCCCCAGCACAACTCAACAGTATCAAGCACAACTCAGCTGGCAAAGGTCACATTGGACCAGGTTGCCTTGCCATTTTGGAGGAGGAAGAACATAGCTGTTGAGGCTTTAAGCTATGAAATAAGACCTTCACCCATCAGCCAAGGCCACTACAAATTAACGGTTGCATTGGGATTTTGTTTGACAGCTGGATAAAGCCAATTCACATCAAGGGAACAGAGACATAACACAGAAAGTCCTATGAAACTCCCATAGAAACTAGAATTTTATTTCCCAAAGAGGGTATTTGCTTCTTACATTCTCTGTTGCTCCTGAGCTGAGAAATCAAACTGGGGACCAATATACCTTTCATACCAGGTCAATAGTAAAGCAGGAAAGTGTGGTATAATTATTTCTGGCAGGAGGAACCAAGCCAACTCTTTCTACCTTTTTTCTTTTAATTACACCCATTTTCCACTAGGCTCTCAAATGCCCTGCCATTCCAGTTAGAGCTGCTCCCTGCCTCCTCCCACAACCAGGCTGTTCTTTCTCTTCTCCATCCCACAAACAAAAATGGCCCTCAATGGGAGGGAAGAATTGCAGAGGGATGGGTACAATGGAGTTCTTTCCAAAAAGGAGAGATCCAATCCATCCTCTCACACTGGAGCCAGAGTGAGCTTTGTAAAATTTAAAGCCCTTCAACCCAAGGACAAAATGAACAGTCTTTAATAGGGCTTATTGAGGTGGCTTTCTTTCAGTTCCTCAAACACACAGCTCTCCTCTCTGCCACAGGTCCTTTGCACATGCAGATTCCACTGCTGGAATGTTTTCATGTCTAACTACTCATCCAGATCAAAGCATAAATGTTCTTTCCCTGGCTTCCCTGTCTCATCCATATTTTGCTCCGGGTTGTCACAGTGCTTTTACTTCATAGCATATCATGGTTTGTTGCTCTAATTTCATATTCTCCAAATGTAGAGACACCAAAAGAAAGTTCTTCTTTTGATGACTATCAAATGTCTATATCTCTTTTGCAGTTTCAATCTTGGCTCAGAGGGAAAAGGGATCCACCTTCTTATTTTGGAGATTGGGAGACTGAGGATCAGGAGGAAACATTATCTGAGGTCCCATGGTTGGTTGGTTGGTTGGATGGTTTTTCAAAGTAGTGTTGGCTGTTTTCTCCCAAAACATTCAAGTCTTTTGTACACATCTTGTGTTACCCTCACCTTAGCTCTAGCGATTGCTGTCTTTCAGGTTGATTGCAGACCAGGGAAGAGTAGAGCTGAATAAAGAACCATAGGGAAACCTCGTCAAGGATATACAGATCTGGCTGTCATCACCACCTCTTCTGGGAATTCCTTTTTTGAACTCCCCAAATCATCAAATTTCCCATCCTTCCTCATGACACCACCTCAAAGCATATCCTTTAAATAATATAACATAAAATAACTGATCGATGTAACAGTGATAGCCAGTCCATGTTCAGCACTTACTGTAATGTGCCAGGCCTCATGCTGAGCACATTACATGGCTTAATCCTCTTGCTCCTTTGCAACAGCTCTACAAGGCAGGCTGGGCAGAAGCTGTCATTCTCTTGCCAATGCCACACAGCTGCAGAGTGCAGGAGTCCAATTTTATACCTGGTTTGATTTCCTCGAAAGTCCATGTGTTACTGGTCAGAGACTGAACCAAACTCATTTTCTGCTGCTTATTGCTCAAAAGTCAATGTTCAAGAGGCAAATATTGGTGGAAAAAGAAAGATGCTTTTTCAGGAAGATGCTTATTCAGGAAACCAGCAACCTGGGAAGATGGTGGACTAGCATTCCTAAAATCATCTCTGAGTTGTTGGTTAGAGAGAAAAGGGTTTTATAGGGGAAACTGGGAAGTCTCAGGAATATGCAGGTGGGGCTTTGTGTAGAACAGCACATTTGGCTCCAGTAATCATCTTGAAATTGGTTGGGCCTTGGTCTGGTTAGCATTATCTTCTTGTACATAGAAAGTAGGGTTAAACTTTAATTGCAGAGTAGAAATTTCTGAAGTCCTTCAGGCCAGTTTCTAGAATTTCTTTTTTTTAATTAATTAATTAATTTTAATTGGAGGCTAATTATTTCACAATATTGTGGTGGTTTTGGCCATACATCGACATGGGTCAGCCACGGTGTACTTGTGTCTCCTCATCCTGAACTCCCCTCCCACCTCCCTCCCTACTTCATCCCTCTGGGGTGTCCCAGAGCACCTGCTTTGAGTGACCTGCTTCGTGCATCAAACTTGAGCAAGAGGGTATTCTTAAGCAACTAACACATCATAGCTTCCTCAGGCCTAGGTCACAAGTTTTCTAAAATGAAATTGGGTCCTCTAATACCACCCTTATTAGGGTGGGATTCAGGCTCCCTGCCTGATTCTTATTTTGGAAACTGGACTCAGATGGACCCTCCATCACATCACATCACTCTGATGGGACCCGTCCAGGTCTGGGACAGAATGATCCCTTCAGTCAAGGGAGTGATCTAGGAGGTCACCATCCACAACACTCTGTCTTCATGAGCCAAGAGGCCCTAACAGAACAAGCATCAAACTATGAATTAAAAGGGAGCAATACATTTGCAGCAATATGGATGCAGCTAGAGATTACTGTACCAAGTACATCAGAGAGAGAAGGACAAATATCATGTGATATCACTTATATGTGGAAACTAAAACATGACACAAATGAAGCAGAAACAGAATGAAACAGAATCAGGGACATTTGAGAAAAGACCAGTGATTGCCAAGGCAGGGGGAGAGGGTTGGATTGAGCATTTGGGATTAGCAAACAGTACATACAAAATGGATAAACAGCAAGGTCCTACTGTATAGCAAAGGGATATATATATATAAACTGAGTCACTTTGCTATGCAGCAATTAACACAGTATTGTAATTCAGCCAACTACCATAAAAAATACATTTTTAAAAAGTGAGGGACAATACAAAGTCGAATGGATCTTCCAGATTTTGGTTGAAAATCACCAAACATACACAAACTCATGTAAAGAAGCTCCCTCTATAACCAGCACTTGTTGGTTTTTTCACTGCACAGCATCCATTCCAGCATCTTCTTTTGATAACAGCACCCATGTCTTTTTTGAAGTCTTTTTTAAATGTTTTAGTTTGCATCCAGAAAATTCACTCTTGGGAGTGGCCAGTTCTCCAGGTGTTCACCTGCATGATCAAGATGGAATAGGTCCCCCACCCTCGTACTGCCCTTTTAGAGATCTTATTTCTGCTTCTCCCCATTGGAGCCCACTTGTTGGGTCTGTCATCAATAAAAGGAAAGCAAAAGGAGGGACCTGTGTCCCCCCGGATCTGAAGTTCAGGCAGAGGTGGAAACTGGAAACCATGGGCTTCTCTCTTTTCAGCACTGAGATGAGGAAAGTGCTCAGCTCTCCTACCTAGAAGCCCTGACCAGCCCTGCTATGTCCTGTTTACCTTTCACGCAGTAGCATAAAAAAACATCTATTTGATCTTTGTCCCTGCCTCCTGGCTCACAGCTCCTGAAACCCATGAATGACAGGAGTGTTTCCTGTTATTTGTAAGTATTTCCTTTGACCACAACTGAACTTACCCTATGGAGTGCTTCTGGGTGGGGTCCCTGATAGCTTCAGGATGAGTCTGGTCCCCAGGAAGACCAAGGACCTGACTAAAGAGTTGTAACTTTCACATCCACCTCTGACCCTGCGAGGGAAGAGGAACCAGAGGCTGAGTTCAACCCCAATGGGTGGTGATTTATCAGTGATGCCTCTGCAACAGCATCTTAATTAAAACCCCTAAATAATGGAGTTCAAGGGCTTCCAAGTTGGTGAACACATCCACAGGTGGGGAGGGTGGTGAACTTGTTCCACAGAAACTGAGTTCCTGACACTGGGCATCCCCTCCCCCCAGACCTTGCTCTATATGCTTCATCTGTAGCCTCTAAATAAACTAAGAGTAAAGATAGTGCTTTCCTGAGTTCTGCTGAATCTTTCTAGCAAACTATTGAGCCCAAAAGGGGGGATCTTGGGAACCCCCAAATCTGCGATCAGATCACTCCAGCAGAAGCGTGGGTAGCCTGGCCCGGTGCCTGAAGTACGGGCATTAACCTTTGGGGTCCATGCTAACCCTGGGTAGACCGTGTCCTGTGCGTACCAGTCCAGGCATGTTCCTGGGCCCTGGAGGAAGTGCCGTTACAGCAGGGCGGAGTCCCCTGAGCCGCTGCAGAGATCCACGTGCCCGAATCCAGCCCCAGAGCCTGACTTCACTGACTGAAGCTCCTTGGGAGATTCAGAGGTGCTGCCAAGGTTGAGAACCTCCATCTGGGAGGAGAGAGCCAAAAGGTCACCCCTCCAATACTCACCGCGTCTTTAGAGCAAGGCGCTTGAACTTCAACGTGCCTCTGTGAAACATCACGTCAAATGCAGATTGTGATTCAGTAGGTCTGGGGTAGGATCTGAAACTCTGCTTTTCTCACAAGCTCCGTACGGCACAGATGCTGCTGGTCCAAGAACCAGGCTTTAGGGGAGCACAGTGAAAACAGAGATATATATATATAAACTGAGTCACTTTGCTATGCAGCAATTAACACAGTATTGTAATTCAGCCAACTACCATAAAAAATACATTTTTAAAAAGTGAGGGACAATACAAAGTCGAATGGATCTTCCAGATTTTGGTTGAAAATCACCAAACATACACAAACTCATGTAAAGAAGCTCCCTCTATAACCAGCACTTGTTGGTTTTTTCACTGCACAGCATCCATTCCAGCATCTTCTTTTGATAACAGCACCCATGTCTTTTTTGAAGTCTTTTTTAAATGTTTTAGTTTGCATCCAGAAAATTCACTCTTGGGAGTGGCCAGTTCTCCAGGTGTTCACCTGCATGATCAAGATGGAATAGGTCCCCCACCCTCGTACTGCCCTTTTAGAGATCCTATTTCTGCTTCTCCCCATTGGAGCCCACTTGTTGGGTCTGTCATCAATAAAAGGAAAGCAAAAGGAGGGACCTGTGTCCCCCTGGATCTGAAGTTCAGGCAGAGGTGGAAACTGGAAACCATGGGCTTCTCTCTTTTCAGCACTGAGATGAGGAAAGTGCTCAGCTCTCCTACCTAGAAGCCCTGACCAGCCCTGCTATGTCCTGTTTACCTTTCACGCAGTAGCATAAAAAAACATCTATTTGATCTTTGTCCCTGCCTCCTGGCTCACAGCTCCTGAAACCCATGAATGACAGAAGTGTTTCCTGTTATTTGTAAGTATTTCCTTTGACCACAACTGAACTTACCCTATGGAGTGCTTCTGGGTGGGGTCCCTGATAGCTTCAGGATGAGTCTGGTCCCCAGGAAGACCAAGGACCTGACTAAAGAGTTGTAACTTTCACATCCACCTCTGACCCTACGAGGGAAGAGGAACCAGAGGCTGAGTTCAACCCCAATGGGTGGTGATTTATCAGTGATGCCTCTGCAACAGCATCTTAATTAAAACCCCTAAATAATGGAGTTCAAGGGCTTCCAAGTTGGTGAACACATCCACAGGTGGGGAGGGTGGTGAACTTGTTCCACAGAAACTGAGTTCCTGACACTGGGCATCCCCTCCCCCCAGACCTTGCTCTATATGCTTCATCTGTAGCCTCTAAATAAACTAAGAGTAAAGATAGTGCTTTCCTGAGTTCTGCTGAATCTTTCTAGCAAACTATTGAGCCCAAAAGGGGGGATCTTGGGAACCCCCAAATCTGCGATCAGATCACTCCAGCAGAAGCGTGGGTAGCCTGGCCCGGTGCCTGAAGTACGGGCATTAACCTTTGGGGTCCATGCTAACCCTGGGTAGACCGTGTCCTGTGCGTACCAGTCCAGGCATGTTCCTGGGCCCTGGAGGAAGTGCCGTTACAGCAGGGCGGAGTCCCCTGAGCCGCTGCAGAGATCCACGTGCCCGAATCCAGCCCCAGAGCCTGACTTCACTGACTGAAGCTCCTTGGGAGATTCAGAGGTGCTGCCAAGGTTGAGAACCTCCATCTGGGAGGAGAGAGCCAAAAGGTCACCCCTCCAATACTCACCGCGTCTTTAGAGCAAGGCGCTTGAACTTCAACGTGCCTCTGTGAAACATCACGTCAAATGCAGATTGTGATTCAGTAGGTCTGGGGTAGGATCTGAAACTCTGCTTTTCTCACAAGCTCCGTACAGCACAGATGCTGCTGGTCCAAGAACCAGGCTTTAGGGGAGCACAGTGAAAACAGTGGGAGCCCCAAGGTGCCCCCTGCAGAAGCACCTCATATGGGGGACCCTTGCCCATCACCCTCACAGGGGTTGGGCCCAAATACATGATGCCCACTGCTTTGGGTTCATTTGTTCAGCATCTGGGCCAGCCCACAACTCCAGGTCATCACTTCTGCCCAGCTGGATGGCAGAAGGTATCACGAGGGGCATATAAGGAAGCAGAGTCTCACTCTGGGCCACCCACAAGCTCCCCCAGCCACAAATCCAGTGAGTCTGAGGCCCTCCCAAGCCCAGTGATTCCCATTCACCCCTTTCTGTCAAGAGCCCAACCCTTGTGCATGGAGCATCCTTGCAAAATAAACTCGCTGAGCCTGCCCCCCTTTTCTTTGCACCTGAAGCAATTATTACTTGTCATAAACAAGAACTGCCAGCTGTGAGTAGCATTCAGCTCGCTTTTCTTAAAATGCCTCATAATCGTTTCTCTCTGAGAAGAATTCTCCAGCCCCAGCCCCGCGATGTTCCTGTCTAGCCAATCACTGTATAGTCCTGGGCCCCTGTTTTGATAAGATAATCTGTCACTGTCAGTCAGAGAGACCTGAGGCTCTTGCTGCTTGGAGCGGGTGGGGGACGGAAGTGCAGCTGAGGCCGAATCTCCCAGAAGCAGCCCCAGAGAGGCCTAGACAAATGTCAACAGACAGAATGAAACCTCCTCCTTCTCAAACACCTGTAGGCCTCGCCCCAGCCCTGCTTCACACACACACACATTTCTTGTTTGTTTCTGTCAAGCGCCATTCAGAGAAAGTGGAGATATGACTTCCTTTTTTTTATTTTTTGTACAGTGTAAAATTCATGGTTTTATTATATTCAAAATTAGGCAATCATAAGCACCAGTCGGACACGACTGAGTGACTTCACCTTGACTTTTCACTTTCATGCATTGGAGAAGGAAATGGCAACCCACTCCCGTGTTCTTGCCTGGAGAATCCCAGGGATGGGGGAGCCTGGTGGGCTGCCATTTGTGGGGTTGCACGGAGTCGGACATGACTGAAGCGACTTAGCAGCAGCAGCAAGCACCAACTCTAGTATTTTGGTCATCTGATGTGAACAGATGACTCATTGGAAAAGTCCCTGATGCTGGGAAAGATTGAGGGCAGAAGGAGAAGAGGGTGTCAGAGGAAGAGATGGCTGGATGGCATCAGCAATGCAACAGATATCAACTTGGGCAAACTTTGGTAGATGGTGAGGGACAGAGAGGCCTGATGTGCTGCAGTCCCTGGGGTCACAAAGAGTCGGACACGACTGGGCGACTGAACAACAACAAGCACCATCTAATTTCAGAACTTCTTCATCACTCCAGAAGAAAACAGAAACAGCCCTATCCATAAGCAGTCATTCTCCAGTCTCCCTTTCCCTGCTGCTGCTGCTGCTGCTAAGTCACTTCAGTCATGTCCGACTCTGTGCAACCCCATAGACGGCAGCCCACCAGACTCTGCCGTTACTGGGATTCTCCGGGCAAGAACACTGGAGTGAGTTGCCATTCCCTTCTCCAATGCATGAAAGTGAAAAGTGAAAGTGAGATTGCTCAGTCGTGTCCAACTCTTTGCAATCACATGGACTGGAGCCTACCAGGCTCCTCCGTCCATGGGATTTTCCAGGCAAGAGTACTGGAGTGGGATGCCATCGCCTTCTCCGTCCCTTTTCCTATCCCTTCAGTTCAGTTCAGTCGCTCAGTCATGTCCGACTCTTTGCGACCCCATGAATCGCAGCATGCCAGGCCTCCCTGTTCATTACCATCCTTCGGAGTTCACTCAGACTCACGTCCATCGAGTCCGTGATGCCATCCAGCCATCTTATCCTTGGTCATCCCCTTCTCCTCCTGCCCCCAATCCCTCCCAGCATCAGAGTCTGTTCCAATGAGTCAACTCTTCGCATGAGGTGGCCAAAGTACTGGAGTTTCAGCTTTAGCATCATTCCTTCCAAAGAAATCCCAGGGGTGATCACCTTCAGAATGGACTGGATGGATCTCCTTGCAGTCCAAGGGACTCTCAAGAGTCTTCTCCAACACCACAGTTCAAAAGCATCAATTCTTCGGCGATCAGCCTTCTTCACAGTCCAACTCTCACATCCGTACATGACCACAGGAAAAACCATAGCCTTGACTAGACGGACCTTAGTCGGCAAAGCAATGTCTCTGCTTTTGAAAATGCTATCTAGGTTGGTCATAACTTTTCTTCCAAGGAGTGTCTTCTAATTTCATGGCTGCAGTCACCATCTGCAATGATTTTGGAGCCCAAAAAAATAAAGTCTGACACTATTTCCACTGTTTCCCCATCTATTTCCCATGAAGTGATGGGACCGGATGCCATGATCTTTGTTTTCTGAACGTTGAGCTTTAAGCCAACTTTTTCGTTCCAACTACAAATCTACTTTCTGAAAGCTGCTGCTGCTGCTGCTAAGTCGCTTCAGTCGTGTCCGGCTCTGTGCGACCCTATAGACGGCAGCCCTTCAGGCTCCCCCGTCCCTGGGATTCTCCAGGCAAGAACACTGGAGTGGGTTGTCATTTCCTTCTCCAATGCATGAGAGTGAAGAGTGAAAGTGAAGTCGCTCAGTCGTATCTGACTCTTAGCGACCCCATGGACTGCAACCTAACAGGCTGCTCCGTCCATGGGATTTTCCAGGCAAGAGTACTGGAGTGGGGTGCCATTGCCTTCTCCAAAGCATCTCTGTTTTATTTTGTATTGGAGTATAGTCGATTAACATTGTGATAATTTAGGTGAACAGTGAAGGGATTCATATCCATTCTCCCCCAAACTCCCCTCCCATCCAGGCTGGTACATAATACCAAGTCAAGTGCCATGTGCTATACGGTAGGCCCTTGTTGGTTATCCATTTAAAATACAGCAGTGTGTACAAGCCCATCCCATCCCTTCCCCTCATCCCCACCCCTGACAACCATAAGCTCATTCTCTAAGTCTGTGAGTGGAGACATCTTCTTGAACTGAATTAAGTTGAAGCCATAAGGGAAAAGTTAGAGGACATTTGGAGAAAAAATGAGGCATCAGCGGTAGCCAACCTTGAAGATGGTCCCCAAGGATTCCCACCCCCAGGTGGTCACACCCCTGTGAAATGTCTCCCCAGCATCAGTCCATGTAATAAAAAGAATATGGGTGCATTCCCACAGTCCCTCTTGAATCACTCACTCTAGAGGATCCAGTTGCCACATTGTAAAGACATCAGGCTATGACTGGAGAGGCCCACATGGGGAGGAACTGAGGCCTCCAGCAGCCACGGGAATGAACTTGGAAGCAGATTCTGCCCCACTGGAGCTTTGACAGGGCTGCAGCCCTGGTTAACAGCTTGACTGGCATCTGCTGAGAAGCTCTGAGGCAGAGTCACCCAGCTAAGTTGCTCCCAGATTCCTGACACACAGAAGCTATAAGATAATCAATACTTGTTGCTGTAAGCTGCTAAATTTGGGATGATTTGTTACAGAGCAATAGATGACTAATACAGCATCCATCTCCAACCGAAGTACAAACAATAGCCTGGGTTTCTTCTATGGCAAGATGTGGTGCCAATCAAAATATTATTCTTCACAGCATCGGACTTTATTTTCACAGCCAGACACATCCACAACTGAGCATCGTTTTCACTTTGGCTCAGCTGTTTCATTCTTTCTGGAGCTATTCATAATTGACCTCTGCTCTCCCCCAGTAGCACACTGGACACCTTCCAACCTGAGGGGCTCATATTCCAGTGTTAAAAAATTTTGCCTTTCATTCTGTCCATGGACTTCTCCAAGCAAGAATACTGGAGTGAGTTGCCATTTCCTTCTCCAGTGAACCAAGTTTGGACAGAACTCTCCACCATGACCCATCCACCTAGGGTGGCCCTGCATGGCACAGCTCAAGGCTTCATTGAGCTATGCAACTGGACGTGGTCAAGCAGGAGGTGACAAGAGTAGACACTGACATTTTAGGATTCAGTGAATTAAAATGGACGGAATGGGAGAATTTAATTCAAATGACCATTATATCTACTACTGTGGACAAGAATCCCTTAGAAGACATGGAGTAGACCTCATAGTCAACAAAAGAATTCAAAATGCAGTACTTGGGTGTGATATCAAAAACAACAAGGTGATCTTGGTTGCTTTCTAAGGCAAACCATTCAACATCATAGTAATCGAAGTATATGCCCCAACCACTGATGTCATAGAAGCTGAAGTTTATCGGCTCTATGAAGACCTACAACACCTTTTAGAACTAACACCAAAAAAAAAAAAAGTTCTTTTCATCATAGGGGATTGGAATGCAAAAGTTAGAAGTCAAGAGATACCCAGAATAACAGACAAATTTGAACTTGGAATTCAAAATTAAACAGGGCAAAGGCTAACAGAATTTTGTCAAGAGAACACACTGGTCATAGCAAACACCCTCTTTCAACAACCTGAGAGATGAATACACATGGACATCACCAGATGGTCAATATGAAAATCAGATTGATTGTGTTCTTTGTAGCCACAGATTGGGCTTCCCTGGGGGCTCAGATGGTAAAGAATCTGCCTGCAATGCAAGAGACCTGGGTGTGATCCCTGGGTTGGGAAGATCCCCTGGAGGAGGGCATGGCAACCCACTCCAGTGTTCTTGCCTGGAGAATCCCTATGAACAGAGGAGCCTGGTGAGCTACAGTCCATGGGGTTGCAAAGAGTTGGACTTGACTGAGCGACTAAGCATAGCACAGCACAACAGCACAGCCGAAGATGAAGAAGCACTGTACAGTCTGCAAAAACAAGGCCTGGAGCTGACTGTGGCTGAGATCATGAGCTCCTTATTGCAAAATTCAGGCTCAAATTGAAGAAAGTTGGGAAAATCACTAAGTCTTCAGGTATGATCTAAGTCATATCCCTTATGATTATACAGTGAAGGTACCAAGCAGATTCAAGGGACTAGATCTGATAGGCAGAGTACATGAAGAACTATGGA
This sequence comes from Cephalophus harveyi, assembly GCA_006410635.1. Lineage (NCBI taxonomy): Eukaryota > Metazoa > Chordata > Mammalia > Artiodactyla > Bovidae > Cephalophus > Cephalophus harveyi. The sequence goes on from SJYT01044860.1 coordinate 305,262, forward strand.
AGGAAGTGCATAACATTGTACATCCCAAGGAAAAAGAAGTACAAGAAGGCAAAGCAGTTGTCTGAGGAGGTTTTACAAATAGCTGAAGAAAAAAGAGTGAAAAGCAAGGGAGAAAGGGAAAGGCATAGCCAAGTGAATGCAGACTTCTAGAGAATAACAGGGAGAGATAAGAAGGCCTTCTTAAATGAACAATGCAGAGAAATAGAGGGGAAAATAGAATAGGAAAGACTAGAGATCTCTTTAAGAAACTTGGATATATCAAGGGAATATTCCATGCAAGGATAAGCACAATAAAGGACAGAAATGGTATGGACCTAACAGAAGTAGAAGAGATTAATAAGAGTTGGTAAGAATAAACAAAAGAACTCTTCAAGAAAGACCTTAATGACCTGGATAACCAGGATGGTATGTCATTCACCTAGAGTCGGATATCCTGGAGGGTAAAGTCAAATGGGCCTTAGGAAGCATTACTATGAACAAAGTTAGTGGAAGCGATAGAATTCCAGCTCAGCTATTTAAAAGCCTAAAAGATATGCTGTTAATAACCTGCACTCAATATGCCAGGAAATCTGGAAAACTCAACAGTGGCCATAGGACTGGGAAAGGTAAGTTTTTTTTCAGTTCCAGAGAAGAGCAATGCCAAAGAATGTTACCTTACGATTATGCTCATTTCCCATGCTAGTAAGATTATTTTCAAAATCCTTCAAACTAGGCTTCAGAAGTATGTAAACCAAGAACTTCCAGATGTACAAGCTGGGTTTAGAAAAGGCAGAGGAACCAAAGATCAAATTGCCAACATTCACTGTATCATGGAGAAAGCAAGAAAACTCTAGAAAAACATCTATTTCTGCTTCACTGACTATATGGGAAAGACTCTGACTGTACAGATCACAACAAACTGGAAAATTCTTAAAGAAAAGGGAATCCCAGACTACCTTATCTGTATGTGGGTCAAGAGGTAACAGTTAGAACCAGATGTAGAACAGCAGACTCAAAAATGGTTCAAAATTGGGAAGAGTATGACAAGGCTGTATATTGTCACCCTGTTTATTTAACTTCTATGCTGAGTACAAGAGAGCCAGGCTGGATGAATCCCAAGCTGGAATCAAGATAGCTGGCAGAAATACCAACAAGCTCAATATATGGATGATACTAGTCTAATGGCAGAAAGTCAAGAGGAATTAAAGAGCTTCTTGATGAGCATGAAAGAAGAGTGAAAAAGCTGGTTTGAAACGCAACATTCAAAAAACTTCCGGTCCCATCACTTCACGGCAGATAGAAGAGGAAAAAGTGGCAGTAGTTACAGATTTTATTTTCTTGGGCTCCAAAATCACTGCGGACAGTGATTGCAGTGATGAAATTAAAAGATGCTTGCTTCTTGGAAGGAAAGCTATGACAAACCTAGAGAGCATTTCCAAAAGCAGAGACAACACTTCTCCAGCAAAAGTCCATATAGTGAAAGCTATGGTTTTTCCAACAGTCATGTACGGATGTGAGAATTAGATCATAAAGAAGGCTCACCATGGAAGAATTGATGCTTTCGAATTGTGGAGTTGGAGAAGACTCTTGAGAGTCCCTTGGACTGCAAGTAGATCAAACCAGTCAATCCTAAAGGAAATCAGTCCTGAATATTCATTGGAAGGACTGATCCTAAAGCTGAAGCTCCAATACTTTGGCCACCTGATGCAAAGATCTGACTCACTTGGAAAAAATGCTGATGCTGGAAAAGAATGAAGGCAAAAGGAGAAGGGGGAAGCAGAAAATGAGATGGTTAGATAGCATCACTGACTCAATGGACATGAACCTGGGCAAACTCTGGGAGGTGGTAAGGGACAGGAAGGCCTGGTGTGCTGCAGTCCAGGGTGTCATAAAGAGTCAGACACAACTTTGTGACTGAACAACAATTAAAACAACTGGATTGAATGTCTTAACCATTTTAATCCAGGAAGCAGGAGGAACAGAGTGGGACCAAAGCTGTTGATGGTTAAAAAAAAAAAAAAAGCAGTAGTAGCTCATGTTAGTTGAAAGGACAGAATGTTTGGTCATGTCTGTGGTTTGCATGGCATTCTTACTTTTGCATTCAGACATATTTGTCTAGTGCCCTTATTTCTGTCTCGTTTCATCACAGTCATTGTGAAGTCTTCCCACGTGGCTGTCCTGTGAAATCACTTCAGTAGGAAAGACCACGGCCAACCTGCTAACACCAGGCCAGCTACAACTGATGCGGTCAGCCCTGCATTCTCCCTTTCCCACGACCATTTTACAGTGGAAAATCTGAACCAAAATAAGTCAAAAATTTAAAATGTCAAGGCTGAAAGGGACTTTAGAGCTTCTCAAACAATCTGAGCCATTTTCTTTCTTTTTCCAATCCACTGTGGGCCAGCAGTTTCATTATCATACAATATTGATGAATTATTAGAATAATGACATGCACTTCATAGTGCATTGACATTAAATTGCTAGTAAGTTTTCTAAACATTTCCTCTCAATGTCTGTATTATCTGGCTACTGACAAGTAGCAAGTGGTTCTCAGGTCCACACTGTCTGCATCATACACTTTAAACAGGTTTAGAGATAATTTCATTGAGAATTTCTCAAATTTCATGCATTAGTGCATCTTTATTTTTGCCATAACTGTGTTGCACCTCTCCTATAAGTCACTTAACGTTAGCTTTAAATATCCTCCCCCTCTATCACCTCATACCCATTAGGATGGCCACTATTAGAAGAACAGAAAATAACAAGTGTTGGTGAAGATGCAGGAAGAAAATGGAAATCCTGTGCACTGTTTGTGGGAGTGTAAAATGGTGCAACCATTATGGAAAACAACATAAAGTTTCCTCAAAAAGCTAAAAGTAGAATTACAGTAGGATCCAGCAATCCCACTCCTGGGTATATGCACTTGTTGTTTAGTCACTAAGTCATGTTTGACTCTTTTGCAACCTCATGGACTCTGAAGAATAGAAAAAGGATCTCAAAGAGATATTTGCACACCCATGTTCATGGTAGCTATTCACGATAGCTAAGAGGTGGAAACAACCCAAACGTCCATCAATAGATGAATATAAATAGAATGTGGTCTATACATACAAAGGAATATCATGTGCCCCTAAAAAAGAAATGAATCTTGTCACATGCTACAACATAGATTAACCTCAAGGACATTATGCCAAATGAAAAGTTAGCCCCAAAAGGACAAATACTGTATGATTCCATTTATATGAAATAGTCAAAATCACAGAAACAGGAGGGAAAAAAAGTGGTTTCCACAGGCCGAGGAAAGGCAAAGGGGGAACTTGGTGTCTAATGGGTATCAGTTCAGTTGCTCAGTTGCTCAGTCGTGTCTGACTCTTTGCAGCCCCAAGGACTGCAGCACGCAAGGCCTCCCTGTCCACCACCAACTCCTGGAATTTACTCAAACTCATGTCCATTGAGTCGGTGATGCCATCCAACCATCTCATCCTCTCTTGTCCCCTTCCCTTTCTGTCATCAATCTTTCCCAGCATCAGGGTCTTTTCATATGAGTCAGTTCTTTGCATCGCATGGCCAAAGTATTGGCGTTTCAGCTTCAGCGTCAGTCCTTCCATTGAATATTTAGGACTGATCTCCTTGCAGTCCAAGGGACTCTCAAGAGTGTTCTCCAACACCACATTTCAAAAGCATCAATTCTTCAGCACCTATATTTCTTTATAATCCAACTCTCACATCCATACATGACTACTGGAAGAGCCATAGCTTTGACTAGATGGACCTTTGTCGGCAAAGTAATGTCTCTGGTTTTTAATATGCTGTCTAGGTTAGTCATAGCTTTTCTTCCAAGGAGCAAGCATCTTTTCATTTCATGGCTGCAGTCACCATCTGCAGTGATTTTAGAGCCCCTCAAAATAAAATATCTCACTGTTTCCATTGTTTCCCCATCTATTTGCCATGGAGTAATGGGAACCGGATGCCATGATCTTTGTTTTTTGAATGTTGAGTTTGAAGCCAAATTTTTCACTCTCTTCTTTCACTTTCATCAAGAGCCTCTTTAGTTCTTCTTCACTTTCTACTCTAAGTATAGTGTCATCTGCAAATCTGAGGTTTTTGATATTTCTCCCAGCATAGTGTTTCAGTTTTGCAAGATTCAAAAGTTCTAGAGATCTGTTGCACAACAATGTAAATATACTTAATATATTGAACAGTTGGCTTTAAGATAATGACAATGAGGACTTCCCTGGAGTTCCAGTGGTTAAGAGTCCATATTTCCACCGCAGGGGCACAGGTTTGATCCCCAGTAAAGGAACTAAGATCTCACATGCCACAGAGCACATCCAAATTTTTTTTTTAACTTTAAAAACATGGTGAAGATGGTAAATTTCAACTTCATGTGCTTTTTTACCATAACATTTTTAAGAAGAAAAAAAATCCCTCATCCCAAGCAATAATAACGCATATTATGTGTTGAGGTGGCTAGTGGCTAGTTGTACAAATGTTTTCCTTATAGACATTAAAATAAATTCACAATTGATGGAATAAGAAAATGTTTTCCCCATATACCACAGGAAATTATTTTGTGTCCCACCAGTTAAGCACTCACCACACTTTGGGAGATACTGATCCTCCTGCTTCTTCCATGCACAGCATCTGAGGATGACCAAAAGGAATGGCTTGCTATGTCACAGTGAACTGACACATCACTGGAAGGTTTTACAAAAAGCTTAAAGGAAATCTATCTGTTCTGTCAAGATTGTGTTGCCTTAAATCATCTATAGGTCCAGTGCAAAGCTAGGTGGGTTTTGTTCCGTGCTCCACACCAAGAGTCCAGCATGTGCTTGTCCATCATGGAGTCTCAACTGATACTTGCTGGATTCCAGCCAATTAAACATCAACTAAGCAGCACAGGTTAATGAGGTACTAGGCCAAGGTTCCTAACGTGGACATTGTGGACAGACTTCAGATGGTCTGAGAACTTGAATGAGAAAATAGTACATCCCCATTTTTTCTTAACTTCTAACTGAACTTGACCATTTGCTTCCACTATAAGTGGGAAGAACCAACAACCACAGGACTCATAGTATCTGTAACTTTGTCACCAATATAAACCATAGGTATTTTCATGTCTCAGGACACTTGCTGAGACATCTCAGTATTATTGACATGCATCACTAGTCAAAATTACGTATAGTTATCTGACCCACCACTAAATCTTGTTAATAAAGAAGTACATATTACTATGATACAAATATGGTGGGATTTTTCTATTTTGATCATTATATTTTAGTATAATTTGTTCCCTTTGTGATTCTATACACCTTGTGCATGCCTGCTCAATCATTGTAGTTGTGTCCGACTCTTTGCAACCCTGTGGGCTGTAGTCCACCAGATTCTTCTGTCCATGGGGATTCTCCAGGCAAGCGCACTGGAGTGGGAATCTTCCTCCACTCCAGGGGATCTTCCTGACCTAGGGAACGAACCTGCATCTCTTATGTCTCCTGGATTGCAAGTGGGTTCTTTACCTCTAGGGCCACCCGGGAAACCCACACACACACCTTACTTTCTGCATTTATTACTTTCTGCATTGCTCTAGGAAGAAATCCACAGACGTCACCAGAAGCCATAGGTGTCTGTGGGAAACACACACAGAAACATTAGCAACCACTGCTGGATTGACTCACTTTCCCCAATGTAACGGACAACCAACTGAGTCTAAAGAGTAACAGACTGAACAAAGATCCAAGACCATTTTTGCCACTCTCGGGAGACGAACACCAACTCATTATCCCAGGGGGCGGTGAATTCACCAGCTAACAGTTGTGTACAGGAATACTCTGATAACCACTGGATTTAAAGTTCTTAAAATGTAGGCTGGTGGGCAAGATCAAGGTCTTAGTAAATCTGGTATTGAACAAGAACAAGTAAAGAGATCTTACATCTGTAGGGTTCAAAATGGAGACTTAAGAGCTGGACTCCCTGTATTTGTATCCAAGCTCGAATAGTTAGGATCTGTGTGACGTTGGGCAAGTTATTTCACCTGGGTGTATCTCAGTTTCCTCATCTGTAAATCACCAAACCTGGTCGTGATTGGCAGGAAAATGGCCCTTTAATGATGCGCAGGTCCTAATTCCTGGACTTGTGTATATGTTAGGGTCTAAACTATGGTTTTTCCAATAGTCATGTATGGATGTGAGAGTTGGACTTTGAAGAAGGCTGAGCGCTGAAGAATTGATGCTTTTGAATTGGGTGTTGGAGAAGACTCTTGAGAGTCCCTTGGACTGCAAGGAAATCCAACCAGTCCATTCTGAAGGAGATCAACCTGAGATTTCTTTGGGAGGAATGATGCTAAAGCTGAAACTCCAGTACTTTGGCCACCTCATGCGAAGAGTTGACTCATTGGAAAGGACTCTGATGCTGGGAGGGATTGGGGGCAGGAGGAGAAGGGGACGACCGAGGATGAGATGGCTGGATGGCATCACTGACTCGATGGATGTGAGTCTGAGTGAACTCCGGGAGATGGTGATGGACAGGGAGGCCTGGCATGCTGTGATGCATGGGGTCGCAAAGAGTTGGACACGACTGAGTGACTGAACTGAACTGAACTTATGGCAAAGGAGAATTAAGGTGACAGATGGAATTAAGCTTCAGGTCAGCTGACCTTAAAATAGGGAGATTATTCTGAAGTACCTGGATGGACTCAATGTAACCATAAAGGTATTTGAATGTGGAGGAGGAAGCAGATCATCAGAGAGAGAAAGTTACTGACTTTGAAGATGGAAGAAGAGGCTGCAAGTCAAGGAATACACATGGTCTCTAAAGTTTGGAAAAGGCAAGATTCTCTCCTAGAAGCTCCAGAAAGAAAAATCTCCATGACTACCTCAGTGTTAGCCAAATGAGACCCGTTTGGGATTTCTGGCCTCCAGAACTGTACCATCATACATGTGTGTAGCTTTAAGTCATGAAATTTGTAGAAGATTGTTACAGCAGCAATAGGAAATTAAACACTACTTCAGAGGGTTTTGTGAAAATTAACAAATGAGCTAATTTGTATAAAGTCCTTAGAACTGTGCCTAACACAGTGTTATATAGTATTAGTGGTATAGAAATCATCAAAAAAGAGAAAGAGAAATTAACCTCTTCCAAAACAAACCAAGTCTGTTTAAGTTGAAATGCTTCCCTGTTTTGTAACTCCCTAATGAATTCATGGACTTCCCTGGTGGCTAAGTAGTAAAGAATCCACCTGCAGTCCAGGAGAGGCAGGTTCAATCCCTGAGTCAGGAAGAGCTCCTAGAGGAAGAAATGGCAACCCACTCCAGGGTTCTTGCCTGGGAAATCCCATGGACAAAGGAACCTGGCAAGGGCAACCATGGGGTTGCAAAAGAGTCAGATATAACTTAGCAACTAAACAACGACAAAAAATGAAGTCATAGATGCAGGTATTATTCATACAGCAGCCAACATCACAAAACAAGAGAAAACCAGACATTAGGTGCCTCCTGGTGGACAAGCACATGATCACTTACAAAGCAGTCATGCCAAAAAAAAATCAGACCTAAACCTGATGTAGAAACTTACAGAGCCAGCTACCAATGTACAGGAAATACGGAAGATAGAGGACCTTGTCAAATGAACATTGGGCTTCCCTGGTGGCTCAGATGGTAAAGAATATGCCTGCAAGGCAGAAGATCGGATTCAATCCCTGGACTGGGAACATTACAGAGATATAATCAGCAGTATCTAGACTGTAGAGAACTACAGCAATGTTTCTCAAACTTTAATGTGCCCGTAGAATACCAGGAGATCATGTTAAAATGCAGATTCTAAGCCAGTAGGTTTGGCTATTTTGCTAACAAGGTCCTAGGTAATTCTGATGCTCGTGACCTGTAACCATAATTTTTGAGAATCAAGGCTCTACAAGATAAATAACTCATTTTCCAGTAATGAAAGAACTGAAGGAGAAACCTAGAGATGAAAAGATACATCAACTATTACATGGGTTCACATTCAGACAAATTGGTGGAGGGATGGAGTCATTATCAGAAATAGGAAATGTAATAGAGGAACACGTTAATTATTTTTAGCTTAGAACAGATTTCATTTAAAATGTCTGTGGTATCAAAGAAGAAGACAAAATTCTAGAGCTATATAAAGTTTCCTTTATTTGAAAACTGGAATTCAATTTATGACTTCACAAATCTGTGTTCTTAGTAAGTAAGGGATCATTGTGCTGTAATATATTTCCATTAAACATGAGCTACCTTTAAAAAAGAAAAGATATACCAAGCAATCTCAATGTGTGGGATTTTAGTTGGATCCTGATTCTAAGAAACTAAAATAATTTTATTAGATGGTAGGAAATTTAAACAGTGACTGATATTTGATGCACTAACCCTGGAGAAGGGAATGGCAATCCACTCCGGTATTCTTGCCTGGAGAATTCTATGGACAGAGGAGCCTGGTGGGCTGTAGTCCATGGGGTCACAAAGAGTTGAACACAACTGAGCGACTAACAGACACACACTCACACATACACACAAGGAATTATTATTAATGTTCTAGTTGTACTGTAGGTATTGTGTTTATGTTTTTATGATTCTTTATCTTTTAGAGATGCGTATTGTCATATTTACACAAGAAATGTTAGTGGCTGGAACTGGCTTCAAGATAATGTGGATGGGGGAAGGGTATAACTAGAACAATGGGTTAATCATTGATGAAGCTAGGTGAAGGGTACTGGGGATTCATTACACTTTTCTCTCTTTGTTCATATATGTTTGGAATTTCCTTTAATAAAATTATATTTAATGTATTTAAATTTTTTTTCATTTTAAATGGCATTTATTTTTCAAGCAGTTTTAGTTTTACAGGAAAACAGAGCTCTGTCATACATCACCTTATCCCCTCCCCCAGTTTCTCCTATTATTATTTGAATTAGTGTGATATTCTTGTGACAATTGATAAACCTACATTGACACATCATTATCACCCAGAATCCATAAGTTATATTAGGGTTCACTCTTGGTGTTGTACATTCTATGGGTTTGAACAAATGTATCATGACATGTATCTACTATTATAGTCAGTCAGTTCAGTTCAGTTACTCAGTTGTGTCCAACTCTTTGGGACCCCATGGATTGCAGCACGCCAGGCCTCCCTGTCCATCACCAACTCCTGGAGTTCACTCAAACTCACGTCCATTGAGTCAGTGATGCCATTAAACCATCTCATCCTCTGTCATCCCCTTCTCCTCTGCCTTCAATCTTTTCCAGCATCAGTGTCTTTTCAAATGAGTCAGTTCTTTGCATCAGGTGGCCAAAGTATTGGAGTTTCAGCTTTAGCATCAGTCCTTCCAATGAATATTCAGGACTGATTTCCTTTAGGATGGACTGGTTGGATCTCCTTGCAGTCCAAGGGACTCTCAAGAGTCTTCTCCAACATCACAGTTCAAAAGCATCAATTCTTTGGCGTTCAGCTTTCTTTATAGTCCAACTCTCACATCCATACATGACTACTGGAAAAACCATAGCCTTGACTAGACAGACTTTTGTTGGCAAAGTAATGTCTCTGCTTTTTTAATATTCTACCTAGGTTGGTCATAACTTTTCTCCCAAGGAGTAAGGGTCTTTGAATTTCATGGCCGCAGTCACTATCTGCAGTGATTTTGGAAACCCCCAAAATAAAGTCTCTCACTCTTTCCATTGTTTTCCCATCTATTTGCCACAAAGGGATGGGGGCAGATGTTACAATAAAAGTTTTCTGAATGTTGAGCTTTAAGGCACCTTTTTCACTCTCCTCTTTCACTTTCATCAAGAAGCTCTTTAGTTGTTCTTCGCTTTCTGCCATAAGGGTGGTGTCGTCTGCATATCTGAGATTATTGATATTTCTCTTAGCAAACTTGATTCCAGCTTGTGCTTCATCCAGCCCAGCGTTTCTCATGATGCACTCTGCATAGAAATTACATAAGCAGGGTGACAATATACAGCCTTAATGTACTCCTTTTCCTGTTTGGAACCAGTCTGTTGTTCCATGTCCAGTTCTAACTGTTGCTTCCTGACCTGCATACAGATTTCTCAAGAGGCCGGTCAGGTGGTCTGCACCATCTCTTTAAGAATTTTCCACAGTTTGTTGTGATTCACACAGTCAAAGGCTTTGGCATAGTCAATAAATTAGAAATAGATGTTTTTCTGGAACTCTCTTGCTTTTTTGATGATCCCGTTGATGTTGGCAATTTGATCTCTGGTTCCTCTGCCTTTTCTAAAACCAGCTAGAACATCTGGAAGTTCACGGTTCATGTACTGTTGAAACCTGGCTTGGATAATTGTGAGCATGACTTTCCAACCATGTGAGATGAGTACAATTGTGCAGTAGTTTGAGCATTCATTGGCATTGCCTTTCTTAGGGCTTGGAATGAAAACTGATCTTTTCCAGTCCTGTGGCCATTGCTGAGTTTTTCAAATTTGCTGGCATATTGAGTGCAGCACTTTCACAACATTATCTTTTAGGATTTGAAACAGCTCAACTACAATTCCATCACCTCCACTAGCTTTGTTCATAGTGATGCTTCCTAAGGCGCACTTGACTTCACATTCCAGGATGTCTGGCTCTAGGTGAGTGATCACACCATCGTGAATATCTGGATCGTGAAGATCTTTTTTGTATAGTTCTTCTGTGTATTCTTGCCACCTCTTCTTAATATCTTCTGCTTCTGTTAGGTCCATACCACTTCTGTCCTTTATTGAGCCCATCTTTGCATGAAATGTTCCCTTGTTATCTTTAATTTTCTTTAAGAGATCTCTAGTCTTTCCCAGTCTATTGTTTTCCTCTATTTCTTTGCACTATAGTACCATACCAAATATTTTCATTGCTCTGAAAATCCTCTGTGGCCTTCCTAGTCATATATCCCTCCCCCAACAACCCCTGACAACCACTGATCCTTTTACTGTCTCCACAGTTTTGCCTTTTTTAGAATATCAGATAATTGGAATCATACAGTATATAGCCTTTATATTTTTTAAAATAATTTTTAGACAGTTAAAAATGTTTTAATTTTTGTTTTTCATTCTTTTATTTGGCCATGGCCCAAGGCATGTGGGATCTTAATTTCCCAACCAAAGATCAAACCCATGCCCCCTGCATTGGAAGCATGGAGTCTTAACTATCAGACTGCCAGGGATGTCCCAGTATATAGCTTTTCTAGATTGGCTTCTTTCCCTTAGTAATAGGCTTTTATGTTTCCTCCATGTATTTTCATTGCTTGATATCTAATTCCTTTCAGGACTGAATGATATACCACTGCATTGTTGCACCACAGCCTGGTGAAGGACATCTTGGTTGCTTCCAGGTTTTGGCAACTATGGATAAAGTTGGTATAAACATCTGTGTGCAGGTTTTTGTCTGGATGTCAGTTTTCAATTCAACATGCATTCATTCTTGCAAGTATGGGGTCATATGGTAAAAGTATTTTTTACTTTAATTCTAGTAAGAAACTTTCCAAAGTGGTTAGACCATTTTCCATGAATGCAAGTTTCTGTTGCTCCATGTTGTCATTAGCTTTTGGTGTAATCAGTGTTTTGGATTTTAGCCATTCTAATAACTGTGTGGTGGTATCACATTGTTCTTTTAATTTGCAATTCCCTAAGGCCCATGGAAAAGAAATGCAAAAAAGCAAAATGGCTGTCTGGGGAGGCCTTACAAATAGCTGTGAAGAGAAGAGAGGGGAAAAGCAAAGGAGAAAAGGAAAGATATAAGCATCTGAATGCAGAGTTCCAAAGAATAGCAAGAAGAGATAAGAAAGCCTTCTTCAGTGATCAATGCAAAGAAATAGAGGAAAACAACAGAATGGGAAAGACTAGAGATCTCTTCAAGAAAATTAGACATACCAAGGGAACATTTCATGCAAGGATGGGCTCGATAAAGGACAGAAATGGTATGGACCTAACAGAAGCAGAAGATATTAAGAAGAGGTGGCAAGAATACACAGAAGAACTGTACAAAAAAGATCATCACGACACAGATAATCACGATGGTGTGATCACTCATCTAGAGCCAGACATCCTGGAATGTGAAGTCAAGTGGGCCTTAGAAAGCATCACTACGAACAAAGCTAGTGGAGGTGATGGAATTCCAGTTGAGCTGTTTCAAATCCTGAAAGATGATGCTGTGAAAGTGCTGCACTCAATCTGCCAGCAAATTTGGAAAACTCAGCAGTGGCCACAGGACTGGAAAAGGTCAGTTTTCATTCCAATTCCAAAGAAAGGCAATGCAAAAGAATGCTCCAATTACCGCACAATTGCACTCATCTCACATGCTAGTAAAGTAATGCTCAAAATCCTCCAAGCCAGGCTTCAGCAATACGTGAACCGTGAACTCCCTGATGTTCAAGCTGGCTTTAGAAAAGGCAGAGGAACCAGAGATCAAATTGCCAACATCCGCTGGATCATGGAAAAAGCAAGAGAGTTCCAGAAAAACATCTACTTCTGCTTTATCGACTATGCCAAAGCCTTTGACTGTGTGGATCACAATAAACTGTGGAAAATTCTGAAAGAGATGGGAATACCAGACCACCTAACCTGCCTCTTGAGAAATCNACCTCATGCGAAGAGCTGACTCATTGGAAAAGACTCTGATGCTGAGAGGGATTGGGGCAGGAGGAGAAGGGGACAACAGAGGATGAGATGGCTGGATGGCATCACCAACTCGATGGACGTGAATCTGAGTGAACTCCAGGAGTTGGTGATGGACAGGGAGGCCTGGCGTGCTGCGATTCATGGGGTTGCAAAGAATCGGACACGACTAAGCCACTGAACTGAACTGAATGTTGTGTAATGTTTAGCATTTTTTCATAGGCTTATTTGCTATCATTATATCTTCTTTGATGAGGTGTCTCTGATTCTTTTGACTATTTTAGAATTACGTCTTTATTTTCTTACTATTGATTTGTAAGAGTTCTTTGTGTGTTTTGGATATCAGTCCTTTATCAGATATGTTTTGCAAATATTTACTCCCAGTCTGTGGCTAATTTTTTCATTCTCTTAGCAGTGTCTTTTGTAATTTTTCTTTCATGAATCATACTTTTTCTGTTGTATTTAAGAAGTCATTGCCAAACTCATGCTCTCCTAGAGTTTCTATTTTATCTTATAGGCATTTGATAGTTTTGTGCTTTTAATTTAAATTTATGATCTACTTTGAGTTCATTCTTGTGAAATTTTTGAGGTCTGTGTCTAGACTCATTTACTTTGCATTTGGATGTTCAACTCTGCTAGATACTTTTGTTGAAGACTTTTCTTTCTTCCACTGTATTGCCTTTGGTCCTTTGTCGTATATCAATTGACTCTAGTTGTGTGGGATTATTTCTAGGTTCTCTATTCCTACATTGATCTATTTGTCTGTTCTTTTACCAATATCACACTGTCTTCATTTTCAATTAACATTCATTTTTTGAACAGGAAGTACACCCACACATAGTGATAAAATATAAAGGCATAAAGAGTATATAGTGAAGTATAGTGAAGTTTCATCCTGTCCTGTTCCCCCTGCTCCCAGATTACCTTCCCCAGGTAATCACTATTTTTAAGTATAATTTTCATTCTTTCAGAGTTATTTTGCTTCTTATCCTCTCTCACTGTCACTCTGTGCCTGTTTCTCTTCCTCTTACTTTCGTGCATGCATGCTAAGTCACTTCAGTCGTGTCCAATTCTTTGCAACCCTATGGACTGTAGCAACTCTATGGACTGCCAGGCTGCTCTGTCCATGGAATTCTCCAGGCAAGAATACTGGAGTAGGTTGCCGTGTCCTCCCCCAGGGGATCTTCCCGAGTGAGGGATCAAACCCACTTCTCTTGTCTCCCTCATTGGCCAGCAGGTTCATTACCACTAGTGCTCCCTGGGAAGCCCCCTCACTCTCCAACACAAGTATTAAAATACAGCGTTATGCAGCTTGCTTTTTTTTTTTAATTTAACAGTATTACTAGAAAAGAATCACATGTAAGTGCATGTATATCTGTCTTTTAAAAAAGTATTTTATTGTGGTTTAAAAGCATAGAATATTAAATTTACCATTTTAAGTGTAGCATTCAGCAGTGTTGAGTATACTTAAATTGTTGTGATCTCTAGGACTATTTAACCTTGAAAGATTGAAACATTATAACCATTAAAAACGAATGCCCCTCTCTCCTACCCATCTCCCCAATCATTTCAATCACCTTTCTACATTCTATTTATTTGATTTGACTATTGAAAATACTTCATATGGAACTTCCCTGATGGTCCAGTGGTTAAGACTCCATGATTCCTCTGCAGGGGATGCTAGTTCAATCCCTGCTTGAGGAACTTAGATCCCACATGCCAAATAGTGTGGCAAAAATATAAAATGAAAAAAGAAATTTAAATACTTCATATGAGTGGAATCACACATTTTTTGACCCATTTATGATTGACGTTTTGCTTAGCATAATATCCTCAAGGTTCATCTATGTAGGGTATGAAAAAAATTTCCTTTTTAAGGCTGCATAATATTCCATTTTCTTTATCCATTCATGTGCCAATGTGCATTTGCATTGCTCACACCCCCTAACTAATGTGAATAATGCTAGAGTGAATATCAGTGGGTATTTATCTGTTCAAGATCCTGTTGATTATTTTGGGTATATACCCAGAAGTGAAATTGTTGGATTATATGGTAATTCTCTTTTAAACTTTTTGAGGAACCTCCATATTGTTTTCAATAGCAGCTTCACCATTTTATATTCCCAGTAACAGTGCACAAGGAGTATTTTTATACCACATCCTTGCCAGCATTTATTTTTTTTTAAAGGGGTTTTCACTATACTGACAACATTTTTTATTTGTTTTCACCTGGTCTTTTAGTTTCAGCATATGAGATCCAGTTCTCTGACTAAAAATTGAACCTGGGGCCCCTCCATTGGGAACACAGAGTCCTAGCCATTATACCATCTGGGAAGTCCTTGAATTTCTCTTATGATTAGTGGTGTTCAGCATGTTTTCCTGTTTGTTGGCCATTTGTATATCTTCTTTAGAAAATCGCCTATTCAATCAATTCCTTTGTTGTTCATTTGCCAAGTTGGGTCTGACTCTTTGCATCTCCATGGACTGCAGCATGCCAGGCTTTCCTGTCTCTCACCACCTCCTGGAGTTTGCCCAAGTTCATGTTCATTGCATTGGTGATGCCATCCAGCTATCTCATTCTTTATTGCCCTCTTCTACTTTCAGTCTTTCCCAGCATCAAGGTCTTTTCGAATGAGTCAGCTGTTTGTATCAGATAGCCAAGGTATTGGAGCTTCAGCTTCAGCATCAGTCCTTCCAATGAGTATTCAGGGTTGATTTCCTTTAAGATTGACTGGTTTGGTCTCCTTGCAGTCCAAGGGACTCTGAAGAGTCTTCTTTAGCACCACAGTTCAGAAGCATCAGTTCTTCGGTGCTCTGCCTTCTTCATGGTCCAGCTCTCATAACCATACATGACTACTGGAAAGACCACAGCCTTGACTATATGGACCTTTGTCTGCCAAGTGATGTCTTTGCTTTTTAACACACTGTCTAGGTTTGTCATAGCTTTCCTGCCAAGAAGCAATCATCTCCTAATTTCATGGCTGCACTCACCATCTGTAGTGATTTTAGAGCCCAAGAAGAGGAAATCTATCACTGCTTCTACATTTTCCCCTTCTATTTGCCATGAAGAGATGGGGCTGGATGCCATGATCTTAGTTTTTTTTTTTTTTTTTTTTTTTAATATTTGGTTTTATGCTGGCTTTTTCATTCTTCTCCTTCAGCCTCATCAAGAGGCTCTTTAGTTCCTCTTCACTTTCTGTTGTTAGAGTGGTATCATCTGCATATCTGAGTTTGTTGATATTTTTCCTGGCAATCTTGATTCCAGCTTGTAACTCATCCAGCCTAGCATTTCTCATAATGTGCTCTGCGTATCAGTTAAATAAACAGGGTGACAATAAAAATAGCCTTGTTATACTCTTTTGTCAATCCTGAACCAGTTGTTCCATACAGGACTCAAATTGTTGCTTCTTGACCCACACACAGGTTTCACAGGAGACAGGCGAGATGGTCTGGTATTCCCATCTCTTTGTCTTTCGCTTCTCTTCTTTTCTCAGCTATCTGTAAGGCCTCCTCAGACAACCACTTTGCCTTCTTGCATTTCTTATTTTGGGGGATGGTTTTGATCACTGCTTCCTGTACAATGTTACGAACATAAAATTAAAAGATGCTTGCTCCTTGGAAGAAAAGCTATGACAAGCCTAGACAGCATATTAAAAAGCAGAGACATTACTTTACTGACAAAGGTCCGTCTAGTCAAAGTGATCAGGAGTTGTGTATGGATATGAGCGTTGGATTATAAAGAAATCTGAGTGCCAAAGAATCGATGCTTTTGAATTGTGATGTTGGAGAAGACTATTGAGAGTCCCTTGGACTGCAAGGAGATCAAACCAGTCCATCCTGAAGGAAATCAATCCTGAATATTCATTGGAAGGACAGATGCTGAAGCTTAAGCACTAATACTTTGGCCATCTGATATGAAGAATGGATTCATTGGAAAATACCCTGATGCTCGGAAAGATTGAAGGCAGGAGAAGAAGGTGATAACAGAAGATGAGATGGTTGGATGGCATCACTGACATGAGTCTGAGCAAGCTCCGGGGGTTGATGATGGACAGGGGAGCCTGGCGTGCTGCAGTCCATGGAGTCTCAAAGAGTTGGACATGACTGAATGACTGAACTTTAGTGATTCCTATCTCTTACTGAGAGTTTTCCACAGTTTGTTATGATTCACAGTCAAAGGCTTTAGTGTAGTCAATGAAACAGAGGTAGATGTTTTTCTGGCATTCTCTTGCTTTCTCTATGATTCAGTGAATGTTGGCAATTTGATCTCTGATTTCTCTGCCTTTTCTAAAGCAAGGTTGGACATCTGAAAGTTCTCAGTCCACATAATGCTGAAGCCTAGCATGTAGTATTTTGAACATAAGCTTACCAGCATGGGAGATGGGTCAACTGTCCAGTGGTTTGAACATTCTTTAGTACTGCCCTTCTTGGGAACTGGGATGAGGACTGGCCTTTTCCAGTCCTGTGGCCACTGCTGGGTTTTTCAAATTTGCTGATATACTAAGTGCAGCACTTTGATAGTATCATCTTTTAGGATATTAAATAGCTCTGCTGGGATTACATTGCCTTCATTAGCTTTATTGACAGCAGTGCTTTCTAAGGCCCACTTGACTTCACACTCCAGAATGTCTGGCTCTGCGTGAGTGACCACACCATCATGGTTATACAGGTCATTAAGACTTTTTTCTGTACAGTTCTTCTGTGTATTTTCTCAATCTCTTCTTGATTTCTTCTGCTTTTATTATCTTTACTTTTTCTGTCCTTTACTGTGCCCATCTTTGATTAAATTTTCCTTTGATATTTCCAATTTTCTTGAAGAGATCTCTAGTCTTTCCCTTTCTGTTGTTTCCCTCTATTTCTTTGCATTGTTTATTGAAGAAGGCCTTCTTTCTTTCCTTGCTATTCTCAATTCCTTTGACCATTTTTAAAAAAGTTTTTAAAAAACCACTTTATTGGATATGATTGACATACAAAAGGCTGTACATATTTAATGTATACAAACTCAGCAAGTTTGGAGATAAACATACAACTGTGAGACTACAATTAAAGCCATAAACTTATTCATCACCTATAAAAGTTTCCTTTTGTGTCTCCCACCCCACTTTTTTTCCAAATAAAAATGTTTTTGCAGCAAGAGCACATAACTAAGATCTATCCTCTTAGCAAAATTTAAAGTATATAATACACTACCATTAACTATAGTCTTCTGAGTACTTAAAGTCTAATTCTCCAATCCCCCCCTCCCATAAAAAACCCACTAAATGTCCCTCTGATCACATAAGCGCTACACAGCAATCCCAGGCAATTGTGACTCAGAGACCTGGGAACAATCAAAAGATTTTGTTGGCCAAAGTGTATTAAAAAGAATATAAAAAGTTTAAAATGTTGACCATCTATACAAAAAAAAAGATAAATTTGTGCATAGTGCTTCTTGTCTTTGCTCTACTTCCTGTACTGTTACATTTCTCCACATATTAAAAATGAAAGCATACATGTAGATGTGTCTAGCACATGCCCAACAGAGTAGAAATTTAATAAATGTGAGCTGCTCCAGCCTTGCCTTACCTCCTTCCCCTTTACTCAGTGGATGATGACTAGCTGCAAGTAATATTTAAGGTAGTTACATAACTTTGTAATCTCATCATAATGTCACTGTATCAATAAATTTCTTCCACCTTCACAAGTTCCAGTTAGAACAGAAAGGTACAAATCTAATTTATGTTATTTCTCATTTTGAATAATAAAGATTAAAATGCACATAAATTACAATTCTTTGCTATAAGATCTCCACACTACCAGGAATAAAACAGTTATGTGTGCCTGTGTGCTCAGTCACTGCATTGTGTCTGATTCTTTGCCACCCCATGGACTGTAGCCTGCCAGGCTTCTCTGTCCATGGAATTTTCCAGGCAAGAATACTGGAGTGGATTGCTTTTTCCTCCTCCATCCTTTGAAATTTTAAAATTTTTTATTTGTTGTTATTGTTTAGTTGTAAAAGTTCCTTACATATTCTAAATATTAAACCCTTATTGCATATAGGATTTGCAAATATTTTCTTCCATTTTGTAGGTTGCCATTTCACACTGTTGATAGTTTCCTTTGATGTGCATACATTTTAAAATCTGATATAGTCCTATTTATCTATTTTACTTGTATTGCTTGTGTTTTGCTGTCACATTAAGAAATCAGTTGCTGAATCTAATGACCTGAAGCTTCCCTCCTATGTTTTCTTTTAAGAATTTTACAAGTTTAAGTCTTTAAGCCATTTTGAGGTAATCTTTGTATATGTTTTAAGTTAAGGGTACTACCTCACTTTTTGCTACTGGATATCTTATTTTCCCAACACCATTTATTGAAGAGACTGTCCTTTCTTAGTTGTGTCTTTCTTAGTCTTGGCACCTTAGTTGAAAATTATTTGGCCATACATGCAAGGGTTTATTTCTGGGCCTTCTTTTCTGTTCCATTTTCTATATACTTATACCAATACCATAGATGAGGAAACAGTGGAAACAGTGGCTGACTTTATTTTTCTGGGCTCCAAAATCACTGCAGATGGCGATGGTAGCAATGAAATTAAAAGATGCTTATCCTTGGAAGGAAAGTTATGACCAACCTAGACAGCATATTAAAAAGCAGAGACATTACTTTGCCAACAAAGGTCTGTCTAGTCAAGGCTATGGTTTTTCCAGTAGTCATGTATGGATGTGAGAGTTGGACTATAAAGAAAGCTGAGCACTGAAGAATTGATGCTTTTGAACTGTGGTGTTGGAGAAGACTCTTGAGAGTCCCTTGGACTGCAAGGAGATCCAACCAGTCCATTCTAAAGGAGATCAGTCCATAGGACTGGAAAAGGTCAGTTTTCATTCCAATACCATAAAAAGGCAATGACAAAGAATGTTCAGTCTACCACACAGTTGCACTCATCTCACATGCTAGCAAAGTAATGCTCAAAATTCCCCAAGCCAGGCTTCAGCAGTTTGTGAACTGAGAACTTTCGGATGTTCAAGCTGGATTTAGAAAAGGCACAGAAACCAGAGATCAAATTGCCAACATCCTTTGGATCATAGAAAAAGAAATAGAATTCCAGAAAAACATCTCTTCTGCTTCATTGATGTTAAAGCCTTTGACTGTGTAGATCACAATAAACTGTGGAAAATTCTTAAAGAGATGGGAATACCAGACCACCTTACTTGCCTCCTGAGAAATCTGTATGCAGGTCAAGAAGCTACAGTTAGAAACAGAAATGGAACAACCGGCTGGTTCCAAATTGGGAAAGGCATATGCAAAGGCTATATGTTGTCATCTTGCTTATTTAACTTATATGCAGAGTACATCATGTGAAATGCCAGACTGGATGAGACACAAGCTGGAATCAAGATTGCAGGCAGAAATATCAATAACCTTAGATATGCAGATGACACCACCTTTATGGGAGAAAGAGAAGAAGAACTAGGAGCCTCGTCATGAAAGTGATAGAGGAGAGTGAAAAAGTTGGCTTAAAACTCAGGATTCCTAAAAAGAAGATCATGGCATCTTGTCCCATTGCTTCATGGCAAATAGATGGGAAAACAATGTAAACATTTTCTTGGCCCCAAAATCACTGCAGATGGTGACTGCAGTCATGAAATTAAGAGATGCTTGCTCCCTGGAAAAAAAGTTATGACAAACCTAGACAGCATATTAAAAAGCAGAGACATTACTTTGACGACAAAGGTCCATCTATCCCCAGCCATGGTTCTTCCAGTAGTCATGTATGGATGTGAGAGTTGGACTATAAAGAAAACTGAGTGCTGAAGAATTGATGCTTTTGAATTGTGGTTTTGAAGAAGCCTCATGAAAGTCCCTTGGACTGCAAGAAGTTTCAACCAGTCAGTCCTATAGGAAAACAGTCCTGAATATTCTTTGGAAGGAAGCCGAAGCCGAAGCTCCAATACTTTGGCCATCTGATGCGAAGAACTGGTTCACTGGAAAAGACCCTGATGCTGGGAAAGCAGGAGGAGAAGGGGACAACAGAGAATGAGATGGTTGGATGGCATCACTGACTGGATGGACCTGAGCTTGAGTAAACTCCAGGAGTTGGTGATGGACAGGGAATCCTGGTGTGCTGCAGTCCATGGGGTCACAGAGTCGGACACAACTGAACCACTGAACTGAACTGATAGTGCTGGGTGCTCAGACAATAACTAATCTGATTGCAATGCTGGAGACCCAGGTTCTATCCCTGTGTTAGGAGGATCCCCTGGAGCAGGATAAGGCAACCTACTCGAGTATTCTTGCCTGGAGAATTCCATCGACAGAGGTGACAGGCAGGCTCCAGTGCACAAGCTCGCAGAATCCCACATGACCCAGGGACTAACACACATAGTGTGGGTATATATTAAACGCTCAATAAACGTATGTTGTTGTTATTGTTTTGTCAATATGTCAGGGAAAAGAGGATGGATTAAAAAGCATTTTCACAATAAAGTCAAAATACGTCACTAGCACTTTCAAGTCAATGGGACTGAATTAGACCCCCAGTGAAAAGGCGGAGGGGATCAAATGACGTAGACCCCCTTAGCAACAGGCCCCCAAAAAAGGTGAATTTCTGTAGCCAATAAGAATCTGCACTGCAGATATGGCAGCCAATGGGCGACTGAAAGAGGAAGAGGGAGGACGCGCCAATTCTGCTGCCTGAGCCTCGGCCCAACAAAATGGCGGCGGCAGCAGCGTCGCTTTGTTTCCGCGGCTCCTGCGGCGGTGGCAGCGGTGCCGGCCTTTGAGCTGTGGGGAGGTTCCAGCGCCAGATCTAGTGACGACTAAGGGTCCAGTGCATTCTACCCTAACCGCGCGCCGGGGAGGGCAGAGTCGCGCCCTACGGTCGCTGAATCCTACAGGGCGTAGAAGCGAAAACATGACTGCTGAGCCCATGAGGTAAAACACAACTCCGTCTCACGGGTCCCAGCTGTCTCGGCCTACGCGTTTTCTGAACCTGGTGTTTGGGAAAGCTTTGGCTTGGTGGGTTAGGCCTGTGTTTTGCTGAGCGGAAAGAGGCATCGTTTTCTCTTTAGGTGAGGAGGGTTCAGAAGTAGGCTCCAGTCCGGGGTGTGTGGGGGGGTAGGGGTTGACGGGGGGCGCGGCCTGGTTTGTCGGGCGCTTTCTCAAGCCTCTCCAAACCCGCGGAGCTTAGGTGAATTCCTCTGTTTATTCTTCGCTGCCTGTGGAACTGAAACCCCCAAGTGGGAGGCGGTTTTTGGTATCCTGATAATTCTTCCTAATCTTTGGGCCTAGGAACCGCGTGAGTGGCGTTTGTACTGCTGGAGATGGGAATACCCTGGCCTTGCGGAATTTTATTTTTTTCTGCAAACCCTGGGGACAAGCCCATTTTGTGGGGTGAATGGGTGGGTCTTGCCAGGGTTCCTTCTCTACTCCAGATCCTGAAGCGTAGCCCTGGATTTATCTTGGAGGCAAAAGGGTACTAACGCAGGGTTTTGCTTCCAGAGGACCCCAGTGTACTACTTTTTGTGTGGTCCAGCTTTAATGGGTGGTAAGGCAGTCATCAGATGTTTCTCCATTTTATGGGCAAATTTTGAGCAAAAATAATTAGGCCTTATTTTTGTTTATTTATTTATTCCAAGAGGAATGGGAACACGTTAACTTGGTTTGATGGGAAATAAAATCTATTCCAAGGAAGTGGTGACTGGCAGGCCACCTCTTACTAATCAAGCACGTTTATTATTAGGTTGAGGCTGCTTTTCTCTTGTGCTTCTAATTTGGCTCTTGATAGTGTCTAAAAATATGGGTTATTAATATGAAATGTATACCACTTTTACACAGGTGAATGGTTTGCTTTTCAGGCAGGTTGATATTTGACTTTTCATCCCTTGTGAATACAGTAATTTTTTTACTGTTGTATTCTTGGCTCCTAATAGCAAAGTAAAATTACGGGGAGCATAGATCAGAAGTTCATATGTAGTTGGCAAAATGTGATTTTGAGTAACTATTAGGATCGTATGTATTTATGTATGTGTATATATATGTGTGTGTGTATCCACCATCTTAATAGTATACAGGTATGTATGTTTTTATTTCCTTGGTGGCTCAGACGGCAAAACATACGCCTACAATGCAGGATACCTGGGTTTGATCCTTGGGTCGGGAAGATCCTCTGGAGAAGGAAATGGCAACCCACTCCAGTGCTCTTGCCTAGAAATCCCATGGATGGAGGAGCCTGGTAGGCTATAGTCCATGAGGTCGCAAAGAGTCGGACACGATTGAGCGGCTTCACTTTATCTTTTTATGTATGTTTTTGGGCTTCCCAGGTGGCACTAGTTGTAAAGAACCTATCTGCTAATGCAGGAGACATAAGAGATGCCGGTTCAATCCCTGGATGAGGAAGATCCCCTGGAGGAGGGCATGGCAACCCACTCCAGTATTCTTGCCTGGAGAATCCCATGGACAGTGGGCTACAGTCCAAAGGGTCGCAAGAGTCAGACACAGCTGAAGCCACTTAGCGCACACACATGCATGTATGTTTTTAGAGCATTTTAGCTAGTGTATAGAATTTGGGAATGAACCTATGATACTTATATGTCTATTTTCTGCATTAACAAGCAGTAGATGGAAGATGTTTTCCTTCCTTTGAGGGGAAAAATGGGCTTTAGTTCTCAGATTATAGATCCCTAGTTGTGTAAAGATTGTGGCTTTGTTTTCTGACTTTGTGTTCATTGTTCTGAGTGCAGTAAGCCTTTATTTAATTGATATTGGGCACATTAGAGGTACCCAGTACAACTTGTTGGCTAGTTATTATCAGGTGCCCATGTTGCTATACATGAAGGGTATACCTTACAGTTAAATAGAGATTCTCTAGGCAAGAACACTGGAGTGGGTTGCCATTGCCTTCTTCAAAATATGACTTTTAGATTTTACTAAATCTCAGAAAGTCTGCATTTAAAACTGTAGGTTGAACTTGGATTTTCTCCCTTTCTTTTAGGGTGAACAAATTAATTATGTATAAACATTCTGAATAGAATTAGTTTATGTGAGGGTCAGTTTTTCTTATGGGCCTTGAATTTTTGTACATATTGGTGTAAGAATAATAATCATAACTAAAATTGAGTGCTTATTGTTGACCTTTACCTTTGTAATTTTAATTAATTTTCAAAACAGCTGTATGTAATAAGTACTTGGTGTTCCCCATTTTACAGATGAGAAAAGTGAGGCATAGAGAGAGCAAAGAAATTGATCAGTTATATTAATTGTAATTGATGGAGCTGGAACTGAACCGAGTCTTGACTCCAGAGCTTATGTTCTTAACCACAAGACATTAATACCTCCTTGAGCTACCAGAAAGAACGTGATTATGACCATTTTAATTTAGTTCAAGTATTACAATGGAAGAAGTTCATGTTAGCTGCTATTGTCATTTGTTGTAGGTCTTTGAGTTTGTAGGTGTTTATAGTATTTTGCCTTTTATGTTCATATGAAATAGTAAGATAACTGAAACATTTAATTTCAGGAGAATCTTAAGCTATATGAAAACCCCCTTGCAAAGAATACATATAATAGATATAAATAATTAATTTTAAAAAGTGTGATGCTCTCATTATTTACTATGAAAGAGATCCAAGTGGGTGTTCAGAACTGTCTCAGTATGAAGTGTTATTCATCTCAAGTCATAATCATAGGTGAAGGATAATCTGACAGGTAATGCTTGAGTGAGTTAAATCCACAATACCACTCTTTTTAAAAAAAAAAATCTTTTATTAGAGTGTAGTTGATTTACAATGTTGCGTTAGTTTCAGGTGTACAGGAAAGTGAATCATTTATACATATACATATATCCACTTTTTTTAAAAGATTATTTTCCCATATCAGCCATTACAGAGAATTGAGTAGAGTTCCCTGTTCCTTACAGCAGGTTCTTATTAGTTATCTATTTTATATCTTAAATCATTCTTGATTTTCTTATATGTGAGGCAGAAATAATATGAACAATTCTATACATTGTCATTAATGTTATTTTAGGGAATTGTTCTGGAGTTTTTCTTTATCAGATCCTCTGTCTGGCACTTAAAAATAGGAGCAAAAAAAAAAAAAATAGGAGCAAAGATTAGTTTCTGATTTTTACTTACATTTTATAAAAAGGAACATTTCTGGGATTCTGTGGTTAAAAAAATAGCCAAAAGGCAAGAGGGAGGAACATGAATTGGTGATTTGGCTAAATCTTATGTTGGGACTTCCTTGGTGACTCAGACGGTAAAGTGTCTGTCTACAATGCAGAAGACCTGGGTTCGATCCCTGGGTCGGGAAGATTACCTGGAGAAGGAAACGGCAACCCACTCCAGTACGCTTGCCTAGAAAATCCCATGGATGGAGGAGCTTGGTGCAGGCTACTGTCCATGGGGTCGCAAAGAGTCAGGCACAGCTGAGCCACTTCTCTTCACTTCATTCCACTGTGTTCCTCCATTCAGTACTGGGGATTTCAGTCTGTGGTTGGTTGAATCCCAGGATGTAGAACTGAGGATATGGAGGGCTGACTATGGGACTTGAACATCTTCAGATTTTGGTATCTATGGTGGATCTTGGAACCAAGATACCCCGTGTGGATACCGAAGGACAAATATACATTGAAAAATCAGTGGCTCAATCTTTAAAGTTTTTGTTACTGTTTTTAAAGAATTTTTTGTTATTTGTTTCTGTTTTCAATAAGATTGTTTCTTCATTTTTTTAGCCTGAAAGAACAGCCTCTGACTGACAGATAAACTTTCATTTATTTTCATGTAAAGATCTTAGAGATTTGATGGACTTGTCATTCTGAACCATATGGCAATTTCTTACTTGAAAAGCTGAAAGCAGTATAACTAGTCATTGGTCTTAAATTTTAAAAAGTAGAAGTTGTCTAAATTGAGAGATGTTGAGAAAATGACTTAGAAAGTGTCTGTTATTGTGGTAGTCTACAATCAGTTGCATACTAGCCTAGTTTTTTAAAAAATGTTATCTGTGAAATATGTGCATTCCCACTGTGTGGAAAGCATTAAGCCAGGCCTGTGGCAGGGGAGTACATGCGAATTTTATAAAGGGTTTAAACAATTTTTTAAATTAGTTTTTTATGAAGTATAGTTGCTCTACAGTGTTGCATTAGTTTCTAAGTGAATCAATTATACATATATCCACTCTTTTTAAGATTTCTTTCCGATCTAGGTCACCATAGAGCATTGAGTAGTGTTCCCTGTGCTAATGAAAAGGATTGTAAATGTCAGCTCTTTGGTTTTGTTATTGCTGGGGGTGAAAAGAAAGACGTTTTTTATTTTAATTGTGATCAGACCACTTCCCATTATTGGCACCTCTTGGCATAGTTGATCATCAGCTTTCAGTTTTATATTTAATTTCTAGAGATAAGGTAAGTGTAGTACTTAAAGGTATTTGTAGATAGATTTAGGTATGTGAAATAATTTTTTTGGTAAGAAATTATATTTATGTGCCTATTTCACTTTTGAAATCTGAATAAGTTTACAGATTGGGTGACAGAATACAGGCAGTTCTTGGATTTGCATGAAGTCTATTTTCTCCAGACCTTGGATGTTCTCTTGGACATTGGCAGAAGCTGTTCAAATGGGTTAAGCCATGGGAAATGAAATATAGATCTTCCTTTAGGAATGCTGAATATAACAGGGCAGTAAAAGGAGTGTCTAAGTAGGATCTCTCTGCACATGGTCATAACAGTGGTTCTTACAAAACAATAGACTAAAAGCTCTTTGGGGATCTTTGTTAATTTTTAAGTGTTTTAGGAGTGTAAAGAGTTCCTGAGACTAGAACTGCTGGTTGTGGAGGAATGAATGCTTAACTCTGAGCCAAACCTAGGTTTTCTAGTTGCAGCTCTATTGCTCAACTGATTGTGAACAAATCATGTATCCTTTCTAGGCCTCTGCTTTGTCATTTGCAGAATGAATTTGTACTAGATGGTCCATAAAGTTATTAAAAGTCCTATTTGTGTTAGTGTCTATCATTTTTTGACTTTGCCTTTTTTGGGGGTAGGGAGAAGTGATGAGGGAAAATATCTTTCTTGAATTTGTTTGCCTTAAAACTTACAGTTTTAAGATTCACGGTTAGGATGCAGGTGTTTTGTTGCTAATATAATGTCATATTATGATGTACACAAATGTTTTATTGGAAAGGAAAAACTTTGCTAATTATTGTGGCTCAGATTATGTTTTTATTTTGAAAGATTACTATAGTATTTTTCTGTTCTTTTTCGATTGGAGATGATACTTCTGAAAAGACCTGTATTCTAGTAAATTGTGCTTTTTGCTCTGCAAAATTGTCAATTTTGCTCTCTAGCCACTGTTTTCAGATTCTGTTTCTGAATTTTGGCTTCAAGTAGCCATTCTTGATATCAACAGTCCAGTTTTCTTGTTTAGTGTTACATATAATATTTGTTTAAGAAATCATTGTATGGCAGTGGAATTCATGTGTATATACCCTATGCTCCATTTTTTTTGGGGGGGTGCTTTATTCATTGATCAAGTAGGTGAGTATCAACTAGGTGCTAGGCACTGTTCTAGCATATGCAAAGGGTAAAAGACAAAACTCCTGCCCCCTTAAAGCATTCTGACAGAATGTGGTCCACTGGAGAAGGGAAAGGCAAACCACTTCAGTATTCTTGCCTTGAGAACCCCATGAACAGTATGAAAAGGCAAAATAATAGGATACTGAACGAGGAACTCCTCAGGTCAGTCGGTGCCCAATATGCTACTGGAGATCAGTGGAGAAATAACTCCAGAAAGAATGAAGGGATGGAGCCAAAGTAAAAACAATACCCAGCTGTGGATGTGACTGGTGATAGAAACAAGGTCCGATGCTGTAAAGAGCAATATTGCATAGGAACCTGGAATGTCAGGTCCATGAATCAAGGCAAATTGGAAGTGGTCAAACAAGAGATGCAAGAGTGAACATTGACATTCTAGGAATCAGTGAACTAAAATGGACTGGAATGGGTGAATTTAACTCAGATGACCATTATATCTACTACTGTGGGCAGGAATCCCT
>SJYT01044862.1:0-67237 GCA_006410635.1 Cephalophus harveyi
GCCAAGTTTACCTCCAACCAGAGGAACACTTTTCAAAGTAAGAGGTTTCTTTTAAACTCACAAATAAAGTAATTTGACACAAATAACAGATAAATCAAAGGTAAAAGATACACATAAAACCTTGTAGTGAGACTTGATACTACATAAAATTATTAAAACATATCTTAGAAAATAAAAGCATTTGATTTACTTTCAAATTAAAAACTGAAATAACACATATTTGTAAAATTGGGAAATATTTTAGATACAAAATATAAATATCAGTTCACATAACTATTTATGTGAGAAACGCCAGTTTTCATTTTTCTATAGGACTGTGTGGGTATTCTACTGGAGCAAGCCTCGGAGGGAACAGTGATTCACATAACTATTTATGTGAGAAATGCCAGTTTTCGTGTTTCAATAGGACTGTGTGGGTGTTCTACTGGAGCAAGCCTTGGAGAGAACAGCAGATTAACTCACTCTCGTGCCTCAAACTCTCACAGTTGCAGAGTGCTCAGCTGCTACAGCTTTTCATGTCTGACTCTTTGTCAGACCCAATGGACCACATCCCTCCAGGCTCCCCTGTCTACAGGATTCTCCAGGCAAGAACACTGGAGTGGGTTGCCAGGCCCTCCTCCAGGGGATCTTACCCACCCAGGGATGAACCCACATCTCCTGCATGGCAGATGGATTCTTTACCACTAAGCCACCAGAAAAGCCCACATTCTTACACCAATAATTTCTCACTTGTCTTAACTATATTCTTTACAATTTAAAGAAAACTGATATTGAGACCAAGAAATTCCAGATAGATGTGAGGAAATTATTCAGAATCTAGCACAGACAGATAAAGAGAAGCAAAATATGAAGAGAGGTTAGGCAATGGTGAGGAGGAGAGACAGCAGAGGAAACAACATTAAACACAATCAGAATTCTACACAGCAGATCAGAGAGGGGAATCTTTCAGTCAGAAAATGGAAAACATTCTTGAACTAATGAAAGCCCCAATCTTAAGATCTAAAAAGTCTAATAAATTATAAGCATAACATTAAAAAGAAATCCACAGCTTGATAAATCATCATGAAACCACACAATAATAAAGACAACGAAGAGATGTCAAAATCTACCAGAAAGTAAAGACTGCTATCCACAAAGAAACGGTGATTAGACATAAAATCACTTCTTAACAATCACAAAGGATGCCAAAAGATGGTAAAATAAATCTTCACTGAGCTGGGAGAAAACAACTTGTAAATCAGAATTTCATATCAGCCAAACTATCTTTCAAAAGAACAAAGACAAAATAAAGACATGTTCAAAAAAGCAAAACCTGGAAGAACCTCTCATTAAAGAAAATTCTACATCCCTTGGAAGAGGAAGAAAAATTATCCCAGATGGAGGAGAGAAATGTAAAATGAAACGATAAGAGAAAGTACTGGTAAACATATCCGTAAATCTAAATAAACATCAATTGTACAAAACAATAATTTCTAATGTGAAAAGGGAAAGGTAAGTTTGACCAAAGAGTACATATTCATTAACTTTAATATTTTGTTAAGCATTCAGCTTAAAATAGAGTAACCACTGAAACAACAAACATAGAGCATATAAGTTCTAAAGAGATTAAAAAAGAAAAAAATGAATCCATGAATTCAAAAGAAGGTGAAAATGAATATGGGGAGAAAGGTTACGAGAGTGAAATAGATAAAAAATATAACAAGTTGGTCCAAAAATCCCATATATTAGAAATCACACACATGTCATGTAGTAGTCATATATGGACATGTATACATGTCCAGTAGTCACGTATGGATGTGAGAGTTAGACTATAAAGAAAGCTGAGCACCAAAGAATTAACACTTTTGAATTGTGGTGTTTGAGAAGATTCTTGAGAGTCCCTTGGACTGCAGGGAGATCAAACCAGTCAATCCTAAAGGAAATCAATTCTGAATATTCACTGGAAGGACTGATGCTGAATCTGAAATCCCAATACTTTGACCACCTGATGCGAAGAACTGACTCATTTGGAAAGACTCTGATGCTGGGAAAGATTGAAGGCAGAAGGAGAAGAGAACAACAGAGGATGAGATGGTTGGATGACATCACCGATTCAATGGATATGAGTTTGAGTAAACTCCGGGAGTTGGTGATGGACAGGGAGGCCTGGTGTGCTGCGGTTCATGGGGTCACAGAGAGCTGGACACCACTGAGTGACTGAACTGACTGAAGCTCTGCAGCTACAATTCACTATGTACAGTAAAAGAAAGTCAATGTCTGATATTAATATCAGACAAAAAATACCTGAAATCAAAAATATTAACAGAGAAAAAGAGGGTCATGATAGAGTAATAAAATATTCTCAACAGAAAAATATAGAAATTCTAAACTTGTAAGAACCTAGAAACAGAGCCTAAAGCAAAAAGTTAAGCAGCAATAGATAAGAAAAAAAAGTGTCATCATTGACAAATGTTGTGACTGTCTATGTAGAAAACCTCAAAGAATTTAAACATTAATAAGAGAAGATAACAAAGTTGTTGGATACAAAAATCAACATTAAAAGTTCATTTTATTTCTATATACTAGCAAGTCTCAGAAAATTTTTTTTAAATTTTACAATAGCAATACTATATCTAAGAATGAAAAAATATATACTAGTTCTTGATAAAGAAAATTACAAAATCTTATTGTAAGACCTTAAAAGGCCTAAATAAATGGAAAACCATGCTACCTAATCCAGAAAATGCAAATTAAAACTACAATGATACGTCTTTTTAAATCTCACTGGTGATCTCTCAACTGTGTCTGACTCTTTGCAACTCCATGGACTGTAGCCACCACACTTCTCTGTCCATGGGGTTTTACAGGCAAGAATACTGGAGTGGATAGCCATGCCCTTTTCCAAGGGATCTACCCTACCCAGGGATCAAACCTGGGTCTCCTGCACTGCAGGCATATTCTTTACCATCTGAGTGAGCAATAATTAAAAAGCTGGTCTCACAGGCATTTGCGAGAATATGGAACAAAAGAACTCTGATTCACTTCTCTTTTGAGTGTAAATTTATTTGAACACTTTTGAAAACAGTTTGATATTCCACTGGGAAGTGGAACATGCACAACCCTACATACAATTCACCTGTCACACTCCTAGGGATATACTCTCAAGAAACTTTTGCACATGTGCTTAGGAGACATATATAAGAATATTCATTTATTTGAGCAGCATTGCAGAAGCATGGTAATAAAAACCGGAAACAATCCAAATATACTACGAAATAAAATAGATAAATGATATTAGGCTCATTCAGTCAAATCCTAAACAGTAAACTCCATCTCCATCCAAACTGGATGGATCAGAAAAAATAATTTTGAGTGAAAGAATCAAATCATAGGGGAATTTATACAGTATGATTTCATCTATATACAGAAATAAATACAGACTGATCTAAGTTACTCATATAGGATTACATATATAGGTGATAAACCTATGATAAAATGTGCAAGATTTAAGAATGTGCTGAAGAGGAATCTGAAAAACTGAATATCCTCAGGCAAAGGTGACAGATCTCAGGGAGGGGTTTCAATGGGCAAACAGGCAAATTACTTAATCCTCTATAGTGCTATATATAATTTTGAAAACTACCACCAAGCAGTAGATGATGCTACAGATTCTGAAGAAAACACAGACTATGAACATGGGCCACAACAGCATCATCACTACTATTAGATATGTGCTGTACTCAGTCGCTCAGCCGTGTCCGACTCTTTGAGACCCTGTGCACGGTTGCGCACCAGGCTCCTCTGTCCATGAGATTCTCCAGGCAGGAATACTACAGTGGGTTGCCATGCCCTCCTCCAGGGGATCTTCCCAACCCAGGGATCGAACCCAGCACTCCCGCATTGCAGGCAGATTCTTTCCTGTCTCTGAGGAGGTGTGTAGGAGGCATACTGAAATAAACGATTGCTGAGTTAGACAGCCCGCGCTCAGAACCAACGGTGTCAGCACCACGCCGAACCCATCAGCGCCTTGCAGTAAGTCACGTAACAATGTGCATACCACAGGCTTTAGTGGAAAAGGAGGAGACTTGTATGAAATAGCCAAAGACAGTAAAACAACTGCATAATATTTATCATTATATGCAAACATTAAGAGATACTGTCATGTGAAAAATGACTTAGCTGAAGACAGTTTCTGACTGGCACTCGGTTCCTCATTACCCTGATTTTCACCCATCTGGATCACTTAAATATAAGCAGATCTTACATTTAAGCCTCCTCAGTCTCCGCTTTGAAGTGCATTCAGTTCAGTTCAGTTCAGTTCAGTCGCTC
Organism: Cephalophus harveyi; assembly: GCA_006410635.1. Lineage (NCBI taxonomy): Eukaryota > Metazoa > Chordata > Mammalia > Artiodactyla > Bovidae > Cephalophus > Cephalophus harveyi. The sequence goes on from SJYT01044862.1 coordinate 4,309, forward strand.
AGTCGTGTCCGACTCTTTGCGACCCCATGAATCGCAGCATAAAGCATTAAAGAGGTGGGCTCTAGTCCTGGTGTCCCTGGCTGCCCGTGACACATGGCAAGGCCAGCACCTGAAACCGTGGGCTCCCGGGGCAGCCCATGGCAGCGGCTGCAGCTGCCACTCCACACAGGGACCCGGCATCACAGCCCACACTCCCCCACTTCCAGGAAGTCACACTCACTCCATCTCACTTTAAATCCAAGTTAATTTTCCATTAATTTATTATGAATAGAAAATAATAGCCCTAACTTTAAGATACCACAGATTCTCTATTTTCTTATGTACCATATGGCTTGTGCTCAAAAAAGTAAGTTTTTCACCTTGATCGTTTTTCTCCAATGCATAAAAGAGAGAAAAATGCTGGCAGTAAACTCTTGGGCGATCGCCCCAATCCTATCCCCTTAACTTTCAACCTTGTATATAGTTAGGGATCAGATGTTTGTTTTTAACTTGTAGTTTTGAAAAATTTCAAACATGCTGAAAAAAAAGAGTAGAATGTATACCTATAAATCCCTTCACCTAGATTTATCACTTATTAACTTTTTACCACATTTGTTGTATTGCTCTCTCAATACAGTTTTTTCTTTGTAGAATCTTTTGAAAATTAAGTTGCAAACCTCATAACATTTTATCTATAAATACATCAAAGAACTGGGACATTCTCCTATTAAATTATAGTATCATTATCACACCCAAGAAACTTAACTTTGATACAAGCATTTTTTTCTTATACACACTATTTCCACTAGCCCCAATCATGTTCTTAACAGATGTTTTTTTCAATTCAGAATTCAATGAATCATGCTTTTTGCATTTAATTGTCATGTTCCTTTACCTTTTCCTTATGCCTCTATCACACTGACACTTTTTAAGAAAGGATCCATACAAATTGTCTTACAGGATGTCCTGTTAATCTTGATGTGTCTAATTACTGTTTTGCAGTTAATTTCAGATTAAGGATTTTTGTAAAGAATACTACAGGAGATTCTATCATTTCCACAGGATCACATCTGAAGGCACATAATCTCTATCTCCCCCACTACTGGTGGTTCCGATTAATCACTTGATTAAGATAATGTCGGTTGGATTTCAATATTGTAAAGGTACCTTTTGCTCTTCACAATTAACAATCTTTGATGTTATAAAATTATTTCCCCTACAACTTTTTGCACAGTAATTTTAGCATCACTGGTGAATCTGACAACCTTGGTTTTTATGTGGCTCATCACTCCCTATGATTGCTGTATTAACCAAACTCTCCTCAGAAAGCTTATCTAAAGAACATACCAAAAGGCTTTTTCATGAAGCCTATAGTTTTAACTGGGCTTTCGTGATGGCTCAATGGAAAGAATCTGCCTGCAATGCAGGAGAAACAGGTTTGATCCCTGGGTTGGGAAGATCCTCTGGAGAATGAGACAGTAACATGCTCCACTCCAGTACTCTCGCCTGGGAAACCCCAAGGACAGAGGAAAATGGAGGGTTACAGTCCATGGGGCTGCGAAAGAGTCAGACATGACTTAGCAACTAAATAAAACAATAACAAAAATAGTGTTAACATAAATTTGCTGACGTTCTCAGTGTAAAGAGTCGCTTTTTCCCTCTTTCTAAACATTTTGAATTTTCTTTGAATAAGAGGTTCAAATACAGCATTTTGCATAGTAATCACCTCATTGCTCATACTGGACAAAAACGGTTTGCCTTACTTTCTATAAAAAGAAAAAACGTCATCAAAATAAAAGTAGGACTAAATTTAGCCAAGCAAGCCCAGTTGTCTCATTGGTTAATAAGGAAAATCTTCTTTGTTCCACAAAATTACAGGACAATCTGTCAATCAAGCTCTTAGCTTGTCTCCTGAAAGATCTGTACTGGGCTGCCTGTCATGTCACCAGTGTTCTGTATTTGCTGTGGATCTTACTTTATCAGCTCTAATGAAGCAAGCTACATAGGAAGGTGAGATAAGGTTTCTATCAAAATCTTAATTCCCAAATCAGAAGTCAAGAGGGCAATCCTAGGAAGAGCACAGCCATCTGAAGACACCTAAAAGAAACTTTCCTAAGACAGATGATTATAATAGGAGAACTTTTTGAAAAAGTAACTGTGACCTAGGCTCAAATGTTACCCATAAAAATCAAAATTGATCTTTCTGTTATGCAAAATGGAAAAGGAATTTAAATAAGGACATTTATGTTTCCACTTACATTTTTTCCTCTGTGAGAAACCTGGCAGACTTTTGAAGCAAGTGGTCTAGGGATGAGCAATAGGCATTAATGCCTCCAGTAATGAATACAATACAGCATGCTCCAGTGACATTCTTTCTCCTCAGGAACTTTAATATCAAAGGTTAAAACAAAATGTTTGACTTAAATGATGCATTGTTCCACAGTGAAGCCTAAATGGCCAGCAGAAACCACAGTGAACAAGGAAGTCTAGTCTCAACTTTGCCACTATGATCAGTTTCTTCATCCATGAAAAAAGAAATTAGACTCGATGAGTTCTAAAGATTTCATACTCACAATCCTCTATGAACCCGAATACATAGGTGACTAAGATTTTTTAAAAGCAGATACTAAAATAAAATAACTACTGTATTCCCTCCAAAGATTAAACCAGAAGCACAAAATGTAAAGGGGCACCAAAAATACTTAATGATCAAGATCATTAAGCATTTGGTGCAATCCGTAAAAGAATAATTATTGCAAAAATACATAATGAACAAAAAATTTTTACACAAAGGTAATCATTGTTGTTTGTTTTATGATCCTGTATTAGCTGTGCAACAGCAACTGTCATTTCCAATCAGTTCCCAGTCCATGAGGCTGTTCACCATCAAGAAGGGTTATAAGGGTTGAGCAGAGTATCCAGCAGACGAGGCAATATACTTTACAAACAGTCATACTTTTCATAAATGTCCCAGCATCGTTGACACTGCTATCTATTGTGTCCTATCTGGGTGTCCAGGACCTAGTCAACTTGTAAGACTTCCTTCTCTCAGGCAGGGTTTCCTTCTCCAAGCTGTGTAGGAACCCCCGCGTAGCCCAGAGTCCCACAGTCAAATCTAAGTGGTAGGCCAGGGAAACGTCAGGGCAAGACCAGCAAGTGATTTAATCTACTGTCCTCCATCTTCCAGCAAATCAACGATGCGAACACTCAATCTGGAAGACAAAATTAACTTCAAAATGGAAGGGAGATAGACAAGAGAAAGGGATCATAAACAACTGGTGAAGGGTAAATTCAAGAGATGAAAGAAGAAAATGGTATAAAAGGATTACAGACAATCTCAAAGATGAAATGAGAGAGCTAGGGGGGAAACAGAAAAAACAGATGTTTCCAGAAAAACATCTACTTCTGCTTTACCTTTGACTGTGTGGATCACAACAAACTGTGAAAAAGTCTTAAAGAGATGGGAATACCAGACCACTTTACCTGCCTCCTGAGAAATCTGTATGCAGGGCAAGAAGCAACAGTTAGAATCAAACATGGAACAACTGATTGGTTCCAAACTGGGAAAGGAGTATGTCAAGGCTGTATAGTGTCACCCTGATAATTTAACTTATATGCAGAGTACATCGTGAGAAACGCTGGGCTGAGCAAAGCACAAGCTGGAATCAAGCTTGCCAGGAGAAATATCAACAACCTCAGATATGCAGGTAATACCACCCTTGAGGCAGAAAGTAAAGAAGAATTAAAGAGCCTCTTGATGAAAATGAAAGAGGAGAGTGAAAAAGCTGGCTTAAAACTCAACATTCAGAAAATGAAGATCATGGCATCCGGTCCCCTCACTGCATGAAGAATAGATAGGGAAACAATGGAAACAGTAACAGATTTTATTTTCCTGAGCTCCAAAATCACTGCAGGTGGTGACTGCAGCCATGAAATTAAAAGACACTTGCTTCTTGGAAGAAAAGTTATGACCAACCTAAACAGTATATTAAAAAGCAGAGACATTACTTTGTCAACAAAGGTCCATCTAGTCAAAGCTATAGTTTTTCCAGTAGTCATGTACAGATGTGAGAGTTAGACTATAAAGAAAGCTGAGTGCCAAAGAACTGATACCTTTGAACTGTGGTGTTGGAGAAGACTCTTGAGAGTCCCTTGGACAGTAAGGAGATCCAACCAGTCCAACCTAAAGGAGATCAGTCCCGAATATTAACTGGAAGGACTGATGCTGAAGCTGAAACTCCAATCCTTTGACCACCTGATGCAAAGAGCTGACTCATTTGAAAAGACCCTGATGCTGGAAAAGACTGAGGGCAGGAGGAGAAGGGGACGACAGAAGATGAGATGGTTGGATGGCATCACCGACTCAATGGACATGAGTTTGAGCAAGCTCCGGGAGTTGACGATGGACAGGGAGGCCTGGCATGCTGTAGTCCATGGGGTCACAAAGAGTCGGACACAACTGAGCAACTGAACTGAACTGAACTGAGGGGGGAAAACAGTGATATGAAAAAAAGAAGCCAAGGGACAACAATAAAGAAGATGAAAAAACGCTGGTAAAAGGAGATTCACCCAATCGTTACCCCTGAGCAGACCAAACAATACCAGAGAAATCAGGGAGGACCATATCCTTCCAGAGTGCTCTGAAAGAAAGAAACCAATGACTGGAACCAAGAAGCTGTGGATTTCCATAAATTTAAGCAACAGATACGGAGAAGGCGATGGCACCCCACTCCAGTACTCTTGCCTGGAAAATCCCATGGATGGAGGAGCCTGGTGGGCTGCAGTCCATGGGGTCGCGAAGAGTCAGACACGACTGAGCGACTTCACTTTCACTTTTCACTTTCATGCATTGGAGAAGGAAATGGCAACCCACTCCAGCATTCTTGCCTGGAGAATCCCAGGAACAGGGGAGCCTGGTGGGCTGCCGTCTATGGGGTCGCACAGAGTCGGACACGACTGAAGCGACTTAGCAGCAGCAGCAGCAAGCAACAGATAAGAGATAAATAAGAAGCTGGGACTCCCTTCAGCCTTAGTAAGAAAGACAATTTAAATTCGCCATTTTCTTCTAAGTACCTACCAAGAAATTAATAAACTAATGCTTATGGTTTGTTGTTGTTTAGTCACTTTAAGTCAAGTCCAGCTCTCTGCACCCCATGGACTGCAGCACGCCAGGCCTCCCTGTCCATCACCATTTCCCAGAGCTGGCTCAGACTCATGTCCATTGAGTCCGTGATGCCATCCAACCATCTCATCCTCTGTCATCCCCTTCTCCTCCCACCTTCAGTCTTTTCCAGGAACAGGGTCTTTTCCAGTGAATATTCATGGCAAACTAATTGAATTATTTTGTAACAAATAAACATACACACACACATTCAAATACATGCACACACACTTTAAAGATGTCCTAAAGTGAAGTTTCTCAGACTGAGAAAGGTAAGACAAATAAAGCAGGTTTCTATGGTTGTTTATTGTTTCCAGTTAGAGATACACGAACACAAACTTCAGTCTTGGCCTCTAGAATTAGCCCTCGAGTCACTTGGCTTCCGTGAGTTTGAACAGTGAAACCAATCCTTATTAGTGGATCCCAGAAATGTTCCATAGAATTTATCTTGATGTTTGATGAACCTACAGGTAAGCCTTCCTAATCTCCCTACTTCCAGGTTTATAAATTCATTATTTGTAAATAAACATGTATTATTAGAACTCAGGTATAAATTTGTCCTAAAATAAGTTCTAATTTAGAATATAAAATAAAAATAAAACTTCCTTAACAAATCCATCTTGCAATACGTATCTTATGCTCTCAGATCATTTTTATTCATAATTGTTGCATTTAGCTTATTTCTTTTTTGCGGTGTATTCTTGGTCATACACAGACCTCTTCCCTGGTGGCTCAGATGGTAAAGAATCTGCCTACAATGCGGGAGACCCAGGTTCAATCCCTGATTTGGGAAGATCTCCTGGAGAAGGAAGTGGCAACCCACTCCAGTACTCTTGCCTGGAAAATCTCATGTACGGAGGAGCCTGGTAGGCAACAGTCCATGGGGTCGAGAAGAGTCGGAAATGACTGAACGACTTCACTTTCACTTAGTCATGTACGACAGTTGCTTTGTTTTGCTTTTGATTATTTATTTCTTTATTTGGTTGTGTTGGACTTCGTTGGGACATGCAGGGTCGCTTGGCTGCAGCGTGTGGGGTCGAGCTCCCTGACCGGGGACTGAACCCAGGCCTGCTGCACTGGGAGCATGGAGTCTCAGCCACTGGACCCAGGGACGCCCCTCTGCGTGGTGCTTTAAGTTGAGCTTAGAGCAAATCAAAGCTGCAGGATTCCGAGAGACAGTCTGGACAACCAGAGAATTACAACTCAAGAAGGTACCTTTTGCCAAAAAGGGGGATGCCAATTAAAATTTAATTTTAATTCTATGAAAGCGTAAATTGCTCAGTCCTGTCCAACTCTTTGCAACCCAATGGACTGTAGCCTGCCAGGCTCCTCTCTCCATGGGCTTCCCCACACAAGAATACCGGAGTGGGTTGCTGTTCCCTTCTCCAGGAGGATCTTTCCAACCCAGGGATGGGAGCCAAGGTCTCCTGCACTGCAGGCAGATTCTATACTGTCTGAGCCACCAGAAGCAGTTTATGCATAGTTCTCATTAACCACATACAGGCTTATCTATTACAAACTACTAAAATTTGGGGTGAATGTTTGCCTTGACCCTACTAAGGGATTAGTTTTTGTTTCTCTTGACTTACAGTAAGCATCATACCACGCTATAGTTATTCATCTATTAATCTTCTTATTGATACCGTTGAACAACTTAAGAGACCATATTATTTATTTATCTTTTTGTGCCCAGTACCAATCAGAACACCTTAAGTGCTCAAACATATACATACATGTTTGAGTTCAAACAATTAAGCAACAGGACAAAATTCATTTCGTATATTATAAAGTGCAATATATTCAATCTAGGAACAAAATTTATGTACTTGATATCAAAAACTTCTGGAGCAATGTACATTAATGTCATTCTGGTTTCAAAGTCCTAATTGTATATGCTAAACATACTATACTAAAGTACAAAAAGAGAATAATTGCATTTTTCACAACTTGGGGATTTAAAAATTTCTAGAGTAGAGAAAGTACCAAAGCTTGCTGGTAGCATATTACTCTAAATCAACCCCTACAATTTGTTTATCCTTACCTGGAGGAATTTTAAATGTGTTATTATTAAAACAGTATCAGCAAATTTTCATCTGTTCATAAAACAGGTATTAACAATCATTTAGTGTATCTGTCTAAAATGGGAGTTTTTCTTAAAATCTATCAAAACACATAAAGAAGAACAGCGGCACTTCTGCTTATCTGAAGTTCCAAAACTAATAACTTGATTCGAATGCACATTAGCTTTTATGCATGACAAACACCCCCCAAAAAAGACGAAAATTACAACAGCGGGGACCAGCATAACTAGCTACACAAATGACTAAACTAACAATCTATTAAGTAAAATAATTATATTTTTAAGCATTCTTGAAATGATTTGTTATTCAAATTAAAAAACAAGAGTTTCAATAAATTTATATCAAAACGTAAGAATCAGATCTAGCTGTTACATATGCCAATATCCCCACCTGATTGCGAATCATGTAGCATTCGATTTCTCACTCCATGCACTCCTATAAACGGCACTGAAGTAACCGGGAAGAAAGGAAGAAGCTAAGAACAACGTACAAATGTGAGACAATCAAGGAAATCTTTTAAAATGTAAGTTAAGAGGGGAAGATTTTTTTCAAAAGATTTTTCCATTCAATTTATTTTGCAGTACAACTTAGAATCATTAAAATACATTCCATCAACAAATATTTTAAAATTCTAAATCACTACTATAAAGTATGCTTTATATAGATCTAGTCATGGAAATATGACCAGGTATCTCTTATAGGAAGGTTAGCTTTTTTAAGAGAAAACGCAACAAAATCCTGTATGACACTTCTTTATTTGAGACATCATGTTAGCTGTGTTCTACAGAGTTTTAGGAATAGTCAATGAATATTCAAATAACCAGTGAATTCAAGTTTGATTTTTCTTAAAAAAAAAAAAAAAAACTAAAAGGCATAGATGCATTATTAGTTTCACTATACTATACACAAAATAAATTATATAATGATACTGAGAAGAGCCAAACTTTAATATGGCTACATAAGAAAAAGAAAAGATAAAAGAAAAAAGCCTCTGAAGGCCAATAAATTTATACTTGATAGGACTCAAAAGCAAAATTCAGTTTAGCCTCTTAAATGTTCAGTGTTAAATAAAATTGATGCACCAATTATTTCTATAAATCACCCTTCAACCTTAATTACCCAAAGATAACTTTCCATTTTATACTTGTTGCCATTTTGTTTCACTTAATATAACTGCTTTTTTTTTTAAATGGGGGGTGGGGTGGTTAGAGTTTACAGGAAGAGCAAGAAGATTTTTTAAAATTATGATCAAATTTATGAATGAATAGAATACAATAAAAGGAAATAAAACTCAAAATCTTTTTAAAAAGAGGGTAAATTTACCACTATCTTCAAATGGCGTTACTGTCTACCTTTAAGAGCCAAGAGAATCAACTGTAAAACTATTAGAAACTATGTAATCAGAAACATGGTCAGTTATAAAATTTATATAAAAAAGTATATTTCAAGTGTACAAGAATGTATACTCTTTTGACCAATAATAACCAGTTAGAAAAGATCAAATTGATATCATTCACTATAGCAATAAAATTATTAAATATATAAAACTAAATTAATATGAAATACATAGGACCTATAATAAGAAAACTGTAAACCTCAAAAAAGGAGAGATTTAAATAGGAAGTGCTATGTTTTATAATAAAGATATCAAATTTCCACAAATAAAACTGTGATTATAAAGCAGTCACAGCCACCTTCTGATGGTGTGTGTGTGCACAGGAGCCAGGGGCTATCCAAGTGGACATACAGACCAAGGACCATAAAATCAATTCCATCCAAAATGTGATTTCTGGAGGGTCAGAAAAAAAGTTATTTAGAAGAAAAGTGAAATATTTCAGCCCCGGTTTGACATAGAGCAAGGCAGACTTGATGGGGAGAGTAATGCAGTCAACGATGACATACTCAGATTCAGGAATTCAAGACAATAGCTTCTAAGAGCTAAAGCAAGAAAAGAGAGCCATGATAAGTCTCCTCAGTTTTACATTTTCTCTTCGGTGCAGAATACTGAAAGAGGCAAAGACAGCTAAGGGGAGTTTCACAGGCCTCAAGGTAAACGTTGAACCTTAATGGAACAGGGAAAAAGGAATCAAGATAGCAGGGAGGTCCCTAGCAAGTAAGTGGTGGCATTTCAATCAGTGATCCCATCTTTCAGATTTATAAAGTCTCAGAGAATAAGGATAAGAACGTCCTTGGCTAACATCACAGACAATTGCGCTGAACAGAGAAGTGTACTCCGGAGTATTAAGTTGTAGGTATGTTCTCAGGGCTTTCACAAGTCAAGGCCAAACAAACTCAAACTTCCCACCTCCCCCTTCTTCTTGATTGAAAACACTAAGCAATTTTATTAAAAAAACAAACTAATAAGGCAAAAGGGTTACCTAAGACAACATTTCAGATTTGCAAAAGCCTGGTGATATGTGAATACCCTGCCCAGTATATAAAGATATATTGAGAAGGGTTCCAACTTTTCATAAGGGGGTGAAATTAACACAAATATTTCATTTTCAGTCATGTTTTCCTAACATACTAAATCCATGATGTTGAAAATCCTTAAATGCTACACAGATATAAAAGTGAAACTAGCAAAGGAAAGAAAATAGCAATGATAAATCAGCTTAGGTCCCAGGATTATTTTCTCATTAGGACAGTAAACGTTTCTAGGTGCTTCCTGTATATAAAATGAAACATGATGGCAATGAGAATTTCAGTTAAATAGTATATCCGTGTTAGTCACTGAAAAATGTTAGAAAACCTACATCACAACAGGTTATTTTGTCAAATAATTAGAAATAAAAGGATCAACCAGTGACTGGGAAGGTTTATTCCTACTTACTATGGAGAAGGCAATGGCACCCCACTCCAGTACTCCTGCCTGGCAAATCCCATGGACAGAGGAACCTGGTGGGCTGTCGTCCATGGGGTCGCAAAGAGTCGGACACGACTGAGCGACTTCACTTTCACGTTTCACTTTCAGGCATTGGAGAAGGAAATGGCAACCCACTCCAGTGTTCTTGCCTGGAGAATCCCGGGGCAGCGGAGCCTGGTGGGCTGCCGTCTATGGGGTCGCACAGAGTCGGATACGACTGAGGCGACTCAGCAGGAGCAGCAGCATGATGATCAAGTTTTACAAAACCCAAGTCCTAAAATCCATGAAAAGACACAGTGAAAGGATGTGCAATTAATATAAGTCACTTGCAATAATCTCTTCTCTGCAGCACCAAAGGCCTTTAAAAGGGTGAGTGTACCATAATATCAAAATGAGATTTATATATCCAGAAGACGGGTTACACACTGATGAACAGCATTAAATTGACATAATGGCTCTTAGTGGTTATAAATGCAGCTTTTTCCGACTTTAATTGGCAATGACTAGACTGACCTTTTCTGTATAATTGTAACTACAGTACAGTAATTAGACAAACCACTACTTGTGAAGTAAAGAACAGAGGAAGAAAGCTCTCAGTCAACCAGCCTTGAAAACGCAAAGTAAAGCTGGGTTGGCATTCTACTGGGGGGGAAATGAGCCAATCAGTAAGAAGAGCAGTTTTCCAGAAATTGCCTTCTATGTTGCTGTCTGCACTGAAGATGAAAACACCAGAGGAAAGTCTTTCCGTCTTCCGAGAGGCAGCGCCCCACCAGGGATAACCCAGCCCGCAGGCCGCCGTCCACCGCGCAGCCAGCCTGCAGCCGCGGGCCCCCGCACGCCTCCTCCGCGCAGGCCTCTCCCCGGCGGGCCCCGCACGCCTCCTCCTCCGCGCAGGCCTCTCCCCGGCGGGCCCCGCACGCCTCCTCCTCCGCGCAGGCCTCTCCGCACACCTCCCCTGCGGACCTGCACACCTGTGCAGGCCTCTCCCTCTGCGGCGAGCCCGGGCCTTCTGCCCCACCGGCAGAGGGAGGCCGGTGCGCCTGGCGTCCCTTGATGCAAAAGCAGCCCGGCGGCCGGTGGCCAGGCCTTCTGCCTCACGACAGGCGCGTCCAGCCCAGCCGCTCCGGAGCTGCGGCCTCCGGGAGAGGAGCCTGGAGAAGTCCCCTGACGGCCTGGCTTTCCGGGAGCGCGTCCCGTGGGAGCGGGGAGACCACTACGCGCCCTGCAGGCGGCCAGGGGCCTCTCTGGGAGGGCCACCCGAGAGCCCGGCCGGGGAAGACCCCCCTGGAGTGGAGCTCCTGAAGCCTCTCCCTGGAGCCGGCGGGCAGCTTTTCCACCACCCGGAAGCCCCCTCCTAAGCCCAGCACCAAATGGGAGAAAAGAAATGCTTTTTGCAGAAAAAAATAATAGCAACAACAAAAAAAGCTGTACTATATACTTGAAAATGTCTCAAGTGTTCTCACCACACACATACAATAGGGCTCACGATGTGAGGTTATCAATATGCTAGTTAACTTGATTGTGGTGATTTTTTCACAGTGTAAATGTTTATTATCACATTGTACACCTTGAAAGAAAGTGAAGTCGCTCAGTGGGGTCCAACTCTTTGCGACCCCATGGACTGTAGCCCACCAGGCTCCTCCATCCATGGGATTCTCCAGGCAAGAAAACTGGAGTGGGTTGCCATTCCCTTCTCCAGGGGATCTTCCCCACCCAGGGATTGAACCCGGGTCTCCCGAATTGCAAGCAGAAGCTTTTACCGTCTGAGCCACCAGGGAAGCTCACTGTACACCTTAAATATACATAATTTTCTTACATCTCAATAAAGCTGAAATAAAGGTTACAAACATTAAAAAAAAAAAAAGTCCCCCAAACAAGTTTGAAATTAAAAAAAAAAAAAGAATGGTGTTACTTGGGACACAAGGAGGGAAAGCAGGAGCAGAGATCTAAAAACAATCACGCTAAAATCCCTAATTGCGGTCCCTGCAGGCATGCCTCCCTTGGCCCGCATAATTCAGCAGGGAGGCAGGAGTCCTGACCGGGGCCTAAAGGAACAGCCGACGGCAGTCCTCCCAGAAGACCCTTGGCAGAGGCTGGAAAGGAAGCGGAGCCCACCCTTTTGCCCACCCCGTTCCTGGGTTTCGGGTGAAGGTCAGCCAGCCCCTACGCCGTTTTGCCTCCAAGGTGGGAGACACCAGGTCCCTGAAGGACAGGTGGGAGATTGCTTTTTCAGCAGCCCAGACTGCACTTAAGTGATAACCTCTCAGTGAGACCCTGGGGGGAGAATCCTAGCATGTTAAAAGGGAAAAAAAAAAAAATGCAAACTCAACCAGTGAGTGAGTTCTTATCACCAGGCGCTACCCACTAGCATCCCAAGGCCTCCACACAGGTCAGCCTCTCTGCCCAGAGCTGCCGTAGTTGGCAGTCACACACTGGGCAATCAGAAGTCAACTCAGCACCCAGAATTATTTTCTCATTTGGAGAGGAAAAGTTAACTCATCCCCCAATATGTAAAATGGACTACAATTGCAGTAGGACTACGATCTCACTTCTATCCTGTTAGTCACTGAAAATAAGCTGGGAAATATAAATGAGAGCCAGGGACCACCATCTTTCATCAGCAGAGCAATGAGATTGGGTATTAATATATAAACAGCAGTTAAAGGAAGTCATTGTTCAATACGTAACATTCCAGATTACACACAAGTGCAGTGTACGGTAATTAAAAGCTATCTGCTCGTGCAAATTGGAGAACACTGACTCCCTCGATTATAGGAACAGCGAACAGGGTTTCAGAGTGTGCTCAACAAAGTGCGCAGAACTGATGAAAATGAAAAGCAGAAAAAGCATCATACAATCACCCAGAAGTCGCTTGGTTGTGTTGCAGGCAAGCACTGCCAAGTACTCCACGAAGGCAGGGAACACAAAGGTTCTGCTCACTGTCCTTCCCCAAATGTGCAGTCATGGTAAGTGTCTGACAAATACCTGGCCAGTGAATAAATGATAAATAAACGAAAACATACTCTGGAATATTCTCTCACCAATTCTTGGATCACACAACACTTACTTCTTCTAATGTTCATCAGACATAAAAGAAATATATGAATACTGTTTCTCTACAGGGTTCACTTGGGATAGAAAAATTGTATTTAATTACGTGACAATGGGCAACTTAATCTCTCATGCCTTGATTTCCTCATTTGGAAAAAATGGGAACAATAATAGTGCCTACCGTCACAGGGTTGTTAGAAACTTACTATATGTAGCGCACTTAAAACAGAGGCTAGCAGAGTCCATAAGAAAATGCACTGGTCATAGCAAACACCCTCTTCCAACAACACAAGAGAAGACTCTACACGTGGACATCACCAGATGGTCAACACCGAAATCAGATTGATTATATTCTATGCAGCCAAAGATGGAGAAGCTCTATACAGTCAACAAAAACAAGGCCGGGAGCTGACTGTGGCTCAGATCATGAACTCCTTATTGCCAAATTCAGACTCAAATTGAAGAAAGTAGGGAAAACCACTAGACCATTCAGGTATGACCTAAATCAAATCCCTTATGATTATACAGTGGAAGTGAGATCTCATCTAGATCTGAAAGAGCAGTCATCTAGACACATTATGATTCAGAACGCGAATCTCCTACACAATAAATCCAAATGTGACAAGCATCTCCCTTTAACACTTGATATTACCTATTTAAGGGACAGTTACAATGAAAGAGCTTAACAATGTTTCCTTTTTGCCAGGGTCCAGCATAGTCAACCTCTATTCCTTTATATCCCTCCTTACCATTTATTCGTCAATTCAAAAACCAAACTCTCCATCCTTTAAATGTATTATTGTGACATCAGTGGCAAGGAAGGCAGATATGAAGGTTCATCTGACAATCAAGTATTAGGAAACAGGCTAAGATGTCAACAATGCAGGACGTTAAAACATTTTTAAAAATCTGTGCTGAAGATTTGGAAAATGTCTTTAGCATTACAAGCACACTTGTGTGCAAAATAATATGTTAAAATTCTAAGGCAGTGTGGATCTGTTTTATTTATAAATTTAATATTTTCCACCTAACTGCCATAATTCACCCTGAAATATTTCTCCCTTTAGTTTCAGAAAAATAAAGTCTCAATTGATACCTTGATGCAGCATGCTGGATCATCAATAATCTGGCAATAAACTATTTTTCTCTGGCAATAAACCAAATATCTCTTCTAATATTTGTAAGCAGTAAGTGATAGTTAAGAAGGAACTTTCCCCCTGAGTACCTGGAAATAAGGCTGTCCTCTAATTAAACTATAAAAGTGATCCGTATAGAAAAAATAAGCAAAGATAATGGTCAAAACAGCTCCCAGGCCAAAGCAAGAATTTGACATCACATCATCACAATGACATCCACAGAAAGTTATAATTCAGATAAAAGGGTGACCATGTAATTTATCACACAACGATGACATTAAGCCAGACACAAACCAAGACTGTGCTGCACCAATTTAGACATAACCTTCACTCTAAACCACAAGAGGAGTTGGAAAAAAGAATACAAAACAGGAGAGCAAATTTTGGTGTCGCCCTTCTAAGTATTGTAAACTTTGGCACTGCGCTTCCTGTTTCAGGAATATGCCAGTCTTTTGGCAATTAATGACATTTGAGTCCATGTCTGTTCTTATGGCGCAGTTTTGTCCTGCTATTTAACTTGATTACAAAACTTTTCATTCGTTTCTGTCTTGCTTCTTTGGGTATATGGTGGGTCTTTTTGATCACTGGGATACTTGTGTCTCAAACCCCACATTCCAGCACTGTGCACCGTCAACTGCAGGTGGAAATCAAATGCTCACTGACTGACGCAATAATAACAAGCACTATAGCACACACGCACTCAGTAGTTCAGGATGTGCCAGGACCTGTCCTAAGCGCGTTACGTGCTCAACCACATTTAAGTCAGACAGAAACATGCTGGAGTAGGCATCACTGCAATCTTCATTTACAGGCAGGAGAATAAGACAGAGGGAGCTACGCAGCTCACCCCGTGACAAACGCAGCAAGCGGCAGCACCAGGAATCAGAGCCAGACTGTGGCTCCAGACCTAACTGCCATGCCGTACTGTCTCTTAGTGGAAAACACACGTGCTTAAATAATTTATCTAATTATAATTCAGCAGGACTGGAAAAGGTCAGTTTTTCCTTCCAATCCCAAAGAAAGGCAATGCCAAAGAATGCTCAAACTACTACTGTACTGACTCATCTCACACACTAGCAAAGTAATGCTCAATATTCTCCAAGTCAGGCTTCATTAGCACATAAACCCAGAACTTCCAGATGTTCAAGCTGGATATTGAAAAGGTAGAGGAACCAGAGATAAAATTGCCAATATCTGTTGGATCATCAAAAAAGCAGGAGAGTTCCAGAAAAACATCTACTTCTGCTTTACTGACTATGCCAAAGCCTTTGACTGTGTGGATCACAACAAACTGTGGAAAATTCTTAAACAGATAGGAATACCAGACCACCTGACCTGCCTCCTGAGAAATGTGTATACAGGGCAAGAAGCAACAGTTAGAACTGGACATGGAACAACAGACTGGTTCCAAATAGGAAAAGGAGTATGTCAAGGCTGTATATTGTCATCCTGCTTATTTAACTTCTATGCAGAGTACATCATGAGAAACGCTGGGCTGGAGAAAGCACAAGCTGGCATCAAGATTGCTGGGAGAAATATCAATAACCTCAGATATGCAGATGACACCACCCTTATGGCAGAAAGTGAAGAAGAAATGAAGAACCTCTTGATGAAAGTGAAAGAGGAGAGTGAAAAAGTTGGCTTAAAGCTCAACATTCAGAAAACTAAGATCATGGCATCCGGTCCCATCACTTCACGGCAAACAGATGGGGAAACAGTGGAAAGAGTGATAGATTTTATTTTTATGAGCTCCAAAATCACTGCACATGGTAATGGCAGCCATGAAATTCAAAGACGCCTGCTCCTTGGAAAAAAATTTATGACCAACCTAGACAGCATATTAAGAAGCAGAGACATTACTTTGCCAACAAAGGTCTGTCTAGTCAAAGCTACGTTTTTTCCAGTAGTCATGTACAGATGTGGGAGTTGAACCATAAAGAAAGCAGAGTACTGAAGAAGTGATGCTTTTGAACTGTGGTGTTGAAGACGACTCTTAAGAATCCCTTGGACTGCAAGGAGATCCAACCAGTCCATCCTAAAGGAGATCAATCCTGAGTGTTCATTGGAAGGACTGATGCTGAAGCTGAAACTCAAACATTTTGGCCACCTGATGCAAAGAACTGACTCACTGAAAAGGCCCTTGATGCTGGGAAAGACAGAAGGCAGGAGGAGAAGGGAACGACAGAGGATGAGATGGTTGGATGCCATCATCGACGCAATGGACATGAGTTTGAGCAAGCTCTAGAAGTTGGTGATGGACAGGGAGGCCTGGTGTGCTGCAGTCCATGGGGTAGCAGAGTCGGACATAACTGAGCGACTGAACTAAAGCTGAAATAATTTACTGTAAGTTTTCAGTTATTAAATATTAAAGTTATTTTAAAATGCACCAAAGTAGGTGATGATTACATCCAGAGTTGGCACAGGTATGGAGAAACAGATATTCTTCTCCAGGGACACAGTTGTATATTGATATACTCTACGGGGAATGAGAAAGATACGTAAAAGTTTATATGTATATTTATCCTTCTTTGCACAAATTCCATTTCAAGATTTTAACCCTAAGTAGACAAAAATTAAAAGCATACAAAGACATAGGTATAAGAATATTCATCATGTTAGAAATTATTAGAATGTCTATCAATAAGAGATTAGTTAAGTACAATATGTTAAACCCCACCATAAATTCATAAGAAATGGTGACACAGATCTGTATTTATCAAAATAAAAGTAAATCCATAGTATATTGTTGACATAAATACAGAGAGCAAAATAGCAAACAAACGTAATTCCAGAAAGAGGCGGTGGGAGGACATGGACACATGTGCGTATCTAAAAATACGGTCACCAAAATGTCAACAATGGAAGGATTTCGATAGTGAGATTTTAGGTAGTCTCCACTTTAAAAAAAGAAAAATTACTAAAAACCTCCTTGTGTATGTGTTGTTATTTTTACAAAGGGGCATCAAAGAAATATAAGAGCACACAACCTAAGAGAAACTCCAGCTCCACTCTAGGCCACGAAAGAAAGCAAGCGCTGATGGCAAGTGAGTGGCTACAATGGAAGGCGAGGGACACGCTCAGCAGAGCGGAACCGAGTGGCCTGCGTGCCCAGGGAGCCAGTTCCCGGCCCACCCTCAGCACAAGCATGCCGCGCAGACCTGGCCAAGCCGCGGGGGAGCCTGGGGCCTCAGCTCCCAACCAGCAAAACGAGAGCCCCGGGAGGCATCCTCAGAAGGCTTCTGAACCCCAAGGCTCTGTGGTTAAAATCTGCAGAAGAGCAGGGGTGAGGTGAGGTGAAGTTGCTCAGTCGTGTCCGACTCTTTGCGACCCCCTGGACTGTAACCTACTAGGCTTCTCCGTCCATGGGATTCTCCAGGCAAGAATACTGGAGTGGATTGCCATTTCCTTCTCCAGGGGATCTTCCTGACCCAGGGATCGAACCCGGGTCTCCCACATTGGAGGCAGATGCTTTAACCTCTGAGCCACCAGGGAAGCCCAGAAGAGCAGGGGGAAGCATAGGAACTCCTCACTCCCTTGCCAGTCACGGTGGATGACTCTACAGTCTCTCAGTACACGTTAGTCCGTTTGTACAAGACGTGAAATAGCAAAGGCCAGAAAATGAGAACAGCAACGAAAGTGCATGCACACACGCAGGCACTGGTTACTGGCAATATGACTGTTCCTCAGAGAGGAGGGCAGAACACGCACCTAAGGATGGAGCCCACGGGAGACCCCCCACTCTCCCAACAGAAGCTCATTCCCAGAGCTGACAGAGCTCCTGGAACATTTACATAAAAAACTACAACATGATCCAGTTGACACTGTGGCTATTTATATTTCTACTGACAAAAATCTCAGGAAAAGAGTCAAGTGAGACCTTGATGTTGCATTTCACTGTTACTCAGATATATCAATAATCAAATCTGGAGAGCTGCCAATAAAAACAGAATAAACATCATTAGCATTTTAATAAACCTGCAAGCCAGAGGGCTGGAAAACAGAGCAAGACAGAGCAAAGGGAAAGGAGCGTGGGGAGCGCCTTCCCTCTAGCGGTTTGCCCCTGGCAGTCCGCCGTGTCCTCCCCACGGCACTCCTGCAAAACACAAGCTCCAGGGAGATGTCGCTCTATTTTTCAACCTCTTAGAGAGCTGCCCCAGCCCTAAAGTTCCGGGGGTATGTTGTAGTCTTTTTTTTTTTAACTGAGAATAAATAACCTAACTTTTAAAATACTTTCGAAAAGCACTGATCTTTTAGTTATAAGCAGCATCTTGAATGTCAGATAGTCAGAATGTGATTTAATATGTTAACCAAATAGATTCAGATGAAATATGAAGGAAAAAGTGGTAAGAAGATGGGAGGAAAAAAAGAAAAGAAAGAATATGCATGCATATGCAACAGATGAAGAGCCAATAGAGTATATAGGTAGATGGCTGAACTAGAGTCCTTTGAAACTACGTCCAATCAGATCCGAGGATTCATGGAATATATCAAACAAAGAATTACACATAAACACGCAAAGTAAACAGCTAATTTCCTTAATTTTCAGTCATTATAGTTCCTCAACTGAAATAGAAATTAGAAATTGAAAGCCCTGCTTCCTGAGATATTTTGAATTTCATTTAATCTCATTATTTCATGATGCATGTGTGAGTATGTGTATATGTATAGAAAATCTTAAAATATATTTTTTTAAAGTATAATATTAAAATAAATTTGGATGCAAACTGCAAGTGAAAAACATTCACAGAGGTAAAGTAGCTATGTATTAAGGTATTTTACTTTATGGTAACAAAAGTAGGGATCACTGTTAAAAAAAAAACAAACCTCCATTTATGAATCTGAAAACACTTCATCCATTTAATCTGAAAAAGAGATGCTTACGAAAACATAAAAAAATGACTATACACTAAATGCCTTATTTTCTTCAGATAATTATGCACACTGCAGTGTCACCAGACCATAAGCAATACGTGACCTTCAAGGATCTGCCAGTGTCTTTAAAACATCTGCTTTAAGACCTTTGCTGTCAATTTGCAGGGAACCATAAGGCTGCAATGGTGATGAAGCATCGATGATGGATGATACCACCCAAGCCACCACTCTAATAATGAACTAATGATTCATACTCAAGGTGCTTTTGAAACATGATTAAGCCTCCAAACATTTCACTATGGTAGGTTCTCATTACCCCAGTCTTATAAAAGAGAACTTAAATAAGTTTTTTTTTTTTTTTTTTAAATAAAAGAGAACTTAAATAAGTTTACCAAGGTTATATAGTGAATGACAATGATAAAGTCTGGAGCAACAATAACAACAACTCCCATCGTCCTCCATGAGCCCTATTCATTAGTACTGCAGAGAAGACTTCCAGAGAAATTTATTTCATTGTTCTGCATCTAACTGACCTTCTCTGGTAGCCACTGGCAAGTGTTTGCCAAAATGTCACTGCCTAAAAAACTCCTTACAATGCCATGTATGATAAAATGAATATATCAAGAATCAGATGAAAATGTCATCAGTGACACTGACAACAATAAAAGAAAATATTCTACAGACTTAAGGAATGGAAGAAGATCTAAGTTAAAGGGGAAAAACTTACTGAGAATGTCACCAATGACGACATTAGCAAAAAGGTAAAAGATCACAGCTCTAGGTGAGGAAAGAAGACACAACTTAAAGGCGGCACAGTTCCTGGGAACCAGATGCTCTGTAATGGATTCGAAAGGGTACAAGACTCCTTCTACAAGGGCTTCTGGGAAAACGACAACACCTCATTTAGATACCACCTCATTACTCCTGGGGGAGACAGAGGTAACACGCCTAAGCGCCTGCGAGAGCTCTTCAGTGCTGAATCCCAAAGTCATCCGGTTTCTTATTTGCATGTTAAAATGAATGACATAATTTGTGAATGTCAAAAGCAGTCACATCAAATTAGATAGAAATTTAATTTGAACAAAAATTTCCACCACATACATAGCCTTTAAAATATAAAGTCAAAAGCTGTCAATTTTCCTACTCCAAAGTCTTTGGAAGTTAAGTTTCACTTGTACAAATACTTGAAATCAAACAACCCAGCTCGGTGTGTCTACTCTTTTGAAATTAAAAAAAGTAATTTCACTTTTAAAAGAATTACTTTTACACTGAGTATTTATTTTAAATGGACTTAGCTTGCAAATGTGATTCTCAAAATAAATGATCGCAGCTTGATACTGATGATTAGAATACATTTTGGGTATATTCTGGAATTTTCACCTGTATATGATTAGCACTTTTAAATAACAGCTTTACTAGAACTTTCAAAATAACCTGCATATTTTTGATTACCTGCCTGAGGATGAACTGCAGTGAAGAGTAACTACAGTCCAGGTTTAAACCTAGAAGTTTTGTTCCACCAAAATGCTTACGGGACACTATCCTCCCAACAATGAAATGAAATCAACGCCAATTAATACTAAAAACATGGAGAGCACTTGTTAGGATTTCCTGCTACCTTGAATTACTTACTATTCCATGGTCTCCCCCATGTGTACTCCCAAGCTCATCAGTGTGCATCACCACAAACTCTCAGTTCTCTTACTTGAGGACAGTGTGCTCTATACAACCTATTTAGAGGACTGAAATATAAGATGCAACTAGCAGTGGCCAGTCAGTAAAGATAAATGTGACCATGCAAAGGAAGCATTAGAGATACTGTCAGTGGGGAAAGCACACAGGTAGCAACAGGAGTGAAAAGTTATGCTGACCTTGTCTCTTTTAAAACAGCTACATTTTCAAAACAGGATGCCAGCATCAAGTAGCCGCAGTGGCCGTGTGGATGTCTAAACATCTGTCCGAGCCTCCCCGGGGATACTTCACACTTCTTCCCCTCTAACAAGCTTCACTGTTACATATTACATTTGTACTTGGAGACAACTGCCAAAAGCCATCACCAAAAAGGAAAAAAAAAAAAAAAAAAATTCCTCTATAACCTAATAATGCTGTCTTCGTACTGGGAATAAATTTGTAGAAGAAAAATCTTGGAAACAAGAAGAAAATGGACAACTTATAAAGCTACAAATTATTAAACATTTGTAATTCCAATAAGAACATGGTATGCAAAATATTAACCTTATGATAAGTAATATATATTTCTTTGAAGATACTTATCCAACAAATAAATCTGCAGGAAAAAAATGTTACAGAAAACTCTTCTGTTTTGTTTCATTTTTAAATTCCTTACTAAGTTTAATGATGAAAGCCAGGGCATTGTCATGACATATTTTGTCGTCCCTTTTCCAAATAAATTGCTGCCGCAAGGATATCATGTTTCTTCCAGACTTCTCTCCCCTTGCCTTCACTGTTTTGTTAATTCAGCAAGGTTAACATGTTGTCACACTAAAACTGTAGCCATGAACCTCTCTCATAAACCACACTCTGTTAGAGAAGTCAGTTTGTGTCTCTTTAACGCTTCAATTACATTTATGAAGCATTTTTAAAGGTGAAGTCTACACTCATTACATGAACTTGACTATTTCGACTGACTTATTTTGATTTGCTCTATTTCTTGACCAGTATGAACAGTTCATTTTCTTTTTCTTTTACCTTGAACACTAGCTCATGTTCACTAGGTTTATCTGTATTGCCATCTAATCAATCAACACACATTTACTAAACTTCTGGTTAGAAGCCCAGGACTACAAGAAAAGACAAAATTCCCAGATACAGTTTTAATTCCTATGCAGTTATCAATGTCACATTCTAAGAAATTTACAATCCATCTGAGTATAAATTAAAACTAAAAGAAAAAAATTCAACCTACTCTCTCTCTCCAAATGTGAGATCCTCCGGGTACATATTCACACAAAATATTCATCTCTCTGTGTATGTAATACAACATAACATCAAAATACTAAAACATAGTGGTAACTTGCTAATGAAAAAAAAAAAAAAGATTAATCAAAACCAAAACTAAGAACCGAGTTTAAATTCAAGTTAAAAGGAAAACAAATGGAAATTTTATTTCCCAAATGAAACCACTTCTCAAAATACCATAATAAATCACGGAGAGAAATGTTTCCAGGCTTTATTTAACAGGCAGTAAACCCGGAGGCAGGCTTGAGTAGTGTGCTGCTATAGCAAATGGTAAGATGAGCTATGGTATACATATCAAAACCACCTACCAGTCTTAACTAGTTTATTGAGGCATGGTCTTTAAGGTGATAGTTAAAATTAAAAGTGTTTAAAACATGAAAAGACTCTCACTTCTATTTGTGGAATTTTTTGTGGTATTTTTGTCATAGGTGTTAGTACCATTATTGACTATATGCCATAGAAGTTATGTCCTTACAAGACTTATTATTAAAAAAACACAGATGTTAAAGACAAACATAACAGTGATTAAGTTTCAGCCATAATTCTTCTAAGACGTGGACTCCTTTCCACTTCTCCCTAACTTGACAATAGGGTAGAAAAGGTTCTGTTCTGAATAATATGAAACACGGAAAACTGTTTTAAATATATCTAAAATCAAGGCCCTTTACTTACATACTTTTAAGTTTGTATCCACAGTATACCTTTCAGAAGACCTGTCTTTTTCCCCTTGCATTTTTTTAGGTGAATACTCAAAATTAAACAGCAACACTAGAAACTTCAAATGGATGTTATTTTATTGTAATTTTACTTAATCAATGATATTTATCTTATTACAATGCAATTTAGCTAGCACTTACATTCAACAGACTCCACTGGTAGGTTTAACTGCTTATTGCAACTAAATGCATTTTAAAACTTAGAATAAGCTTTCGTGGGAAGTTTGGTAGATGGGACTGAGGTCAGGGAGATCTGCATTCAGTCCTGACTGTACTTACTAGTTGTGACTGTCTGCAAGATCCTTTACCTCTCTGAGTCTTTTTTATTTTAACCTCATCTATAAAATAGAGTATAATGATACCTATAGGGCTTCCCCCGGTGGCTCAGATCCTTTGGAGAAGGGCATGGAACCCACTCCAGTATTCTTGCCTGGAGAATCCCACGGACAGAAAAGCCTGGTGGCCTACAGTCCATAGGGGTCGCAAAGAATCAGACACAACTGAACTGACTTAGCACGCACGCATGCAATGATACCTATGTCACAGAGTTGATGTGATAATTAAATAGGGTAATGAATAAAACACGCTTGGCAACTTACTATAAAATTTCAACATAGATCAGCTACAAAATCACTGTCTGAGTAAGAAACCACACCAAAACTTCGTAGCTTAACAAAACCACCCTTATCTGCTCACGGGTCCCTGGATCAACAATTTGGACTGGGCTCAGTGGCGCAGTCCTGCTGGTTTTATTCACAGGGCTGCAGGAATCCAAAGTTTTGCGTGAGGCTGGATGGTCTGACCCGGCGTCCCGGACACGTCTGACAGATGACCCTGGCTAGACCTCTATCTCCAGGTGATCTCCCCTTCTCAGAGAGACAACTCTGGGCTTCCTCAGGCGGGGCAGCTTCCAGAAAGGCAAGAACAAAAGCTGCAAGCCTTTTTGAAGCCAAACCTTGGAAGCCCTCCCACAAAATTTCCACTGCATCCTCTTGGTTAGAGCAAGTCACAAAGCCAGGGCAGGTGCAAGGGGCTAGGGAAAGACGCCCTCTTGATGTAAGGATAGCTACATCTTAATGCACACAGGCATGCACACAGCGGGGGGCAAAGTGTGTGGCTATAGTCTGCAACCTTCTAAAGCCTGCAAAATAGTGACAAACTTTTATAACACCTATGCCATCTTTCAACTATAAATAACTGCAGAATTCGTGTCTTAAAACCAAAAAGAAGAAAAAACTAGCTTGAGTTTCCCCCAATCTAGAGAACACTGTTCTGTTGCTTCAATGACAGACTTAAAAGAAGACCAACATCCAGACCTAGTGACTGATACCATCATTTAGATTTCTTTGTTTTTCTGTGTTCTAAGAGTCCTCCACATTTTTCTGTTTAATCTAGTCAGTATATTTATTTTCATCTGATTTGATATTTTAACCTTCAGCATGTAGCTTTCTAGTCAAACAATTCACAACAAATAGAATCACCAAAAAATCTGGATCAGTATGCTGCACTTCAAGAAACTATGACATTTTATTTTAAAAAGCAAAGAAAAACATATCACTGTAAAAACTAAATATCCTTTTGTTCTTCTCCATAAAAATGATCACTAGAGAAAAATAATTTTGTGGTATATAGTTCATCAGCAAGGCTTCAGAGATCTAGTCATACAGATTTAAGCAGAAATAAAGAACAAGATGTTAATAGCCACTAACAAGCAAAAAGTAGAATGCCAAAATAAAACCTGAAATTGAATTTATTGTATCAAATCTAATTTTAATGACTATCTTTCTAAATTTTTGTCACAGCTACAGAAAGTCACTAAATGATGAATGCTACCAAAACTTCCTTTAACATGACTCTCTAAAAGATTTGAGAGCCACAGTGCTTAATACAATACAATACAATCTGCTTTGGGTAATTTCATGGGGCAGGATATGCCACTAAACACACTGCGTGATAAGAGCTGCTCCTTAAGGAAGGAGAGAAATGAAGGAAATAGCTACTTGCTGGTTGACAATATGGTGAACCGAGAAAGCGGTTTGGGGAATGGTTAATTTCCTAAACTTGACATTTTTTTTAGCTGAGGTTCAGTTACAACATGGCTTCATAAAGAAACAGTTGGAAACTCAAGTCGTTTTCAATTTTAGACAAATTGGTGCTGCCAAAATTATAATACTCAATAAAGGAAAACTTTAAAAACAGAGGGATGCCTAATCTGGTTTTTAAGACATTCAAAAATCCTGATTACGTTATGAGAAGCCATACAGGAAGCCGAGCACACATCTATCTAGAGACAATGCCAGCAGCCAGGGCCGCCTTTGGTGGCAGGGCCATTCCTCCTGTGTGAACAAGCCTCCTTAGTGGGCGTTACTGAAACTTGAGAATTCGACTCGATAATTACAGATTAAAGAGAACCCTGCGCTACCATTCGGGAAAGACAATCTACTCAATTTATTCTTAAAGGAAATCTTGTGTGTCTAACATATTTCCATTTTGCTTTAATTATCTCAAAGTCCTACATGAGTGACAAATCTACTATATAGGTTCATATGGAATAGTTACCATTTTTGAAAAATAGTGGCAATTCTAACACTCTTTCGTTATATTGCTTACTAATCTTAATTGCCATGATTTCAAAAGACAGTTCCAAAGTGCATCTTGAACAAACAGAAAAGCAATTAGCCTAAATTAATTGCTTTGCTGATGTGATTTGCAGTAGGGATGGCCTAGTGGTTTTGCAACTCCTGCCAGTGCTTTCACAAGTTGATGTTCTGATGATTTTTTAGCCTATTTTTGCACCAGAGCAATTAACCAGATAATTGTTCTAATGTGAACCTGCCCTTAATCAGTATGCTCAGGTTCATACTAACAATTAACCAAATATTAAACATACACTTAAACAGTAGCACTTAAAAGTGCTATAGGAAGAATTAAGAAAAAACTTGCAACAGTTTTCTCATACAGCCATAGTCTTCTCACCAAGAAACAGAAAAAAATGCTGTACCTGTCTCCTCTGCCTCTTTTCAATTAACAAAAGATGTCATTACATGTGAAGAGCAAAGTTTCTGGGTCTTCATTTAAAAGTATTCCAAAGATTCTATTCAAAAGACAGAAGCCAATGATACAACATTAAAACCTACGAGGAGGGCACGGCAACGCCCTCCGGTCGTCTTGCCTGGAGAACCCCCGGGGACCGGGGAGCCCGCAGCGAGCCGGCCACGACTGCGAGGCCAGGCGCAGAGCGCACCGTCCAAGCCCCGGAGCTGCCGCTCTCGGACAGAACGGGGCGACACCGGAAGCACCTCCATCCGACCCAGCCCGGACAGCAGCCCTTTCTTCAGTGAGTGCCAGTTCAATTCAGGAGTAAATAAAACCTGGCGAAAAGGGCACATGCGCACCGACTGCCTGGATTGTAACCAGAGCTCAAGCCAAATTCAAAAACAAACTTACACACCCGCAGAAGCAGCATTTATAATTCCCTCGACACACAGGTATTAAATCACTGCTCGGGCCTGGGCTCTATGCGAGGCACCCGGGGCTGCGGCTGGGGCAGAGGGCTATGGACAAAGAGGCGGGTTCCCCTTCCAAGGAGCAAACCATCACACAGCCACACAACGTCGTCTGCCGCCAGTCGACCCACGTGCTATGGATTCAGCCGACAGGGATGTGATAACCGCACTCATTACAACTTCCATTATTATTTCCTCTTTTCCTTAACAGTGGAGGAATTCGCATTCATTTTAAGGCAAATTATTGGCAGTGCAACTAGAACTGTTAATGAAACAAGTCTCATTAACTTCTGAACTTCAGTAGGCAAGGAGTCACTTTATACTACCTTGAATTAAACATTTTATCAGTTGAGGAGTGATATACATAAAACCTTTCTGTCTTCATGAGGCAAAAAGGTTCAAGCCCAAAGTACTGTGTCGTTCTTCATGTCGCCATGTCTTCTTCTTTAATTTCTAAAAGGGCCATCATACAGAAAATGGCCCAGGCACAAACATGTCAAGTCTGCCATTTTTAATTATTACCAGTCAAGTTCCAGCAATTTTTCCTCTGGTTAAACATGTGTGTACCTATCTTCTAAGATATTTCTTTACGCCACTGTTCATAAAATATTTTAGGCTGAAGCAAAATCTCTTGCACAAAATTAATAACTAATCACAGGAGATATTTATCATCTCAAGTCTTTTACAAGGAAATTGTCAGATTTAATCACCTTTCTCATATTTTCACTATTTACTGGGCTTCATTTATCATACATTTTAAAATTTTGACAACAGTGAGTTATTTTAATTACCATTTCTGGTTGGGGATTAAGAATAAGACAACTCCTTAGGGAAGGGGAGGCAGGGCAGGAAGTCATATATTTGTCTAAACAGTCAATAAACTGTTTATTATCATTTTCATCAATAGATGAAGATTTTGCTCAATATTGGCAATTTTAAAATGGGTTTGAGGTTAGGAAGCCTCCCAATGCATAGCAGTGCATTCTTCATCATATAAATTGTGTCCATCCTTTCCCATATTTGACCATGAATTCTGATTTCATAACATATAAAACATGATTTTTAAGCCCACAAACTAACTGCTTAATATATACATTCACTCATCTTTATATTGCCTTAAAAACACAGAATCAGTAACAATATTTAAATAGCACATCCAGGAATACCAATAATATGATACTATAAAAGCTCTATTATTATTACTTACAAAAATGTTTACTTGTACATTATCATTGCTCACTAGGAACCAAAGACAAAGTGGAAATTTAAAATTACCATTGTATGTTGGAACTGTCATAAAAATTGACATTATTCCACAAGACAAAATAAGGCGAACATAGAGAATGAATAAGACAAACTCATCCACGTCAAATCCAGCTTCCATCTCATCCTCAGAACTGGAGCTAAATATTAAACCTGGCTGACACAGATAAGATACGGATGCTCTCATACAGATTTTCCTTTCAAGTAACTGCACTAGGTTAAATGCTTTAGTGCTACATATTAATATTTCCTGTAAGTGACATTCAATAATTAGAATTACTCAAAAAACCAATATCAGAACTGATATCCAATATCACTACATACCAAACAATGAAAAAGTACCTTTAATTTGAATTTCATCTGAGGATAAAAGCACACATCATTTCATCAGAGAAACTTTCTGTTCTATAGAAAAATATCATCAGCTATTTGAAAAATCACATATACAGATTAGTTATGGCAGTTATTTTTTTACCAAAGATACTGAAACATTCAATGAAGTTAACTTCCTTCTTTTTAACTCAGTAATACTTACTCAAAGTATATAGCACCTAGTATTCTCCTTTACTCTGCAATGATTAATTTATTACAACTGACAGAGAGCATCTGTAGAAACTAAAATATTTGTAAAAATATGCATCATCACATGCTTAAATATCTATTCTAAATTCATCTTGAAATTCTTTTTGGTATCAAATATGAGCCAGATGTGATATTAGACATAAAAATGAGCAACACTTTCTACTTTTCCTCAACAAAGTTAGGAAGAAATTAAGAGCATTTGTAAATGGCATTGTTGGGGAAAAAAATGTTTTTGTTACAAAATTTAGATGTTTTTAAACTCTATAGGTCTTAGTCAAACAAAGCTAGTGGAGGTGATGGAATTCCAGCTGACCTAAAAAGATGATGCTGTGAAAGTGCTACACTCAATATGCCAGCAAATTTGAAAAACTCAACAGTGGCCACAGGACTGGAAAAAGTCAGTTTTCATTCCACTCCCAAAGAAAGACAATGCCAAAGAATGTTCAAACTACCACACAATTGCAATCGTTTCACATGCTAGCAAAGTGATCCTCAAAATCCTTCAAGCTAGGGTCCAACAGTACAAGAACGTCCATATGTACATGCTGGATTTAGAAAAGACAGAGGAACAAGAGATCAAATTGCCAACATCTGTTGGATCATAGAAAAAGCAAGAGAGTTCCAAAAAAAACCTCTGCTTCACTGACTACACTAAAGCCTTTCACTGTGTGGATCACAACTAACTATGGAAAATTCTTCAAAAGATGGGAATACCAGACCACCTGATCTGCCTCCTGAGAAACCTGTATGCAGGTTAAGAAGCAACAGTTAGAACCAGACATGGAACAACAGACTGGTTCCAAATCAAGAAAGGAGTATGTTAGCTGTATATTGTCACCCTGCTCATTTAACTTATATGCAGAGTACATCATAAGAAATGCCAGGCTGGATGAATCACAAACTGGAATCAAGATTTCCAGGAGAAAAATCAATAACCTCAGAGAAGCAAATGACACCACCATTATGGCAGAACTCGAGGAGGAACTAAAGAGCTTCTTGATAAAGGTGAGAGAGGTGGGTGAAAAAGCTGGCTGAAAACTCAACATTCAGAAACTACCATCATGCCATCTGGTTCCATCACTTCATGTCAAGTAAATGGGGAAACAATGGAAACAGTGACTTTATTTCTTGGGCTCCAAAATCATTGTGGGTGGTAACTGTACCCATGAAATTAAAAGACGCTTGCTCCTTAGAGAAAAGCTATGACAGACCTAGAGACGTATTAAAAAGCAGAGATATCACTTGCCAACACAGGTCTGCATATTCAAAACTATGGCTTTTCCAGTGGTCATGTATGGCGTGAGAGTTGGAACATAAAGAAGGCTGAGCACATCAGAACTGATGCTTTCATGCTAGAGAAGACTCTTTGAGAGTCCCTTGACAACAAGGAGATCAAGTCAGTCAATCCTAAAGGAAATCAACCCTGAATATTCACTGGAAGCTGAAAATCCAATCCTTTGGCCACCTGATGTGAAGAGCCGACTTGCTGAAAAACAGCCCGAGCTCCCATGAGCGCAGGAGAAGGGGGTGACAGGGCATGAAGTGGCTGGATGGCATCACCGACTCAACGAACATGAGTCTGAGCAAACTCTGGGAGATGGTGATGGACAGGGAAGCCTGGCGGGCAGCCGTCCACAGGCACAAAGAGAAGGGCGTGCCTGAAAGACTGAGCAACAGCCGCTCTTATCCGAAACCCTCCCTTCTCAGATACCCATAAGGAAAGGAAAGGGGAAGGCTCCACCGGCGCTCAGAAAGAGCGAGCACAGTCTGAGGCAGGATGGCCACAAAAGTTGCTGTCCAAAGCTGGACATGTGGATCGCAGAAGGGGCGGCAGCGGCACAGGCAGGAGCATGACGACACCCCAAACCCACAGGGAGGGGCCGAGCCGGGCCTGAGCAAAGCAGGACGCAGGGCAGGACGCAGGGCAGGAGGCCTGGGGCAGGCAGCGCGCCCTCGCGGGCAGAGCTGGGCTCTGGAGGCGGAAAGTGGGCTCAGAGGCTGTGTCCACCAGTTAGGAGCTGAGAGTGGTCTAAGCTTCCTGGACCCTAATCCCTTCACCTAAACGAGGCTAGTTTCTTCCTCAGGGTTGCAGAGGTTAAATGAAACGCAGGGTGTAAACATTTCACACACTGTGTGGCACAGATTGGAATAAACGGTAGCTATTACTACCTGTTATTATTAACCTTGGTTCAAAAACAAAGGAGAGAGAATATTATACCCTTCAGCCTCAGCAGCACCACAGAAAACACGCGTGGTTTTAAAGACAGCGTCTGATGGATAGGGCAGTGTCTAATGGATAGGACACCAGAGGCATCATTTTCAAAGATGCCCAGGGGCCCTGAGGGCTTCTCAGGTGGCACCACTAATAAAGAACCCACTTGCCAACGCACGAGACCTAAGAGACGCGGGTTAGACCCCTGGGTCGGGAAGATCTCCTGGAGGAGGGCACGGCAACCCCCTCCAGTATTCCTTCCTGGAGAATCCCACGGACAGGGGAGACTGGCAGGCTGCAGTCCACGGGGTCACAGAGAGTCGGCCGCGACTGAGGTGACTTAGCGCACACGCACGCACAGGGGGCTGGAAGAACACTTCCCCAGCATCATCCTGTTCTTCCAGGGATGGCCTTACAGATAGCTGGCTATAAAAGAGAGGGTCAAAACTAAGCCAGCTTCAAACAAGTGGCACGAGCTCAGAAATGCTCCATTCTGTCCCTGCAGTTCTCCCGAAGTCAGTAAAAGACAGTTACTCATTTTAAAAAATCTGATACATACAGAACATACTCAAAAGTATGCAGTAAAATTATAGAGAAATAAATAAAATTCAGCTTTAGTGAAAGTCCATCCAACCAGCCCGGCCACATGCTAGGCGCCCAGGGTATGCAGACAGGCCCCTCGGCAGCCTCTGCAGGCAGGAGAGCCCCGCCCCAAGTGCCCCCGGAGCCGCGCCAGCGGGCAGCGCTGTTTTACTGCCTCTTCATTTCCAAGCTTTCGTGCTTTTATAGGAGAAAACTGCTCAAACTTCACACTCAGTGCTCCAAGGTGACAAGTATTTCTCTCCTCCAGACCACTTAACCTTAACAGAAAACAAAACATTCTCCAACTCACATTCAACTATGCCTGCTGGATTTTAATGGATAGGTTTCTCCCCCGCTTGGGCAATCTTTAAACCTCCGTCTCTAGGAGAATTAAGTAATATTAGGGGATTGAAATGAAATAAAATTCTAAGTCCACTGTGACATGACATTCACAGGAAGATGGTAGATTATCCATCCAGTCCTCGAACACTTATAAAAACAATATATAGCATATGTTCACAAAACAATTCTTGGAAATAAAACACAATGGGCACTCAGCAAATATTTTATATCGCCAACACCTGCTCAAATCCTCTCTGAACTTTATTTCTAAATGTCACCGTTTTTCATTGAATCAACGGAAATTTGAAAGAAGAAACAGAATAAACATCCAGAGAAGATCAAGGGAGTTAGAAAAATCTTTATAGAAAGCCTCATTGAGTTTTACATGCGCCAGGGTGCTGTCAGTCTGCCTGAAAGGGGTGGTGGAGTCATCTGTCACTCTGAGACTTCAATCTCAGAGTGCCTAAAAGACTAAAAAGGGCTCTGTGTGGGAAAAGAAAGAGAGAAGAAAGAAAAGAAAAGTCTTAAGGCTTTTCCAAATTTTATAAACAAACGAATCATGAATCAAATACTAAGCACTGCAAATAAATTCACTTTGAATCACAGACTTGAAGTTGGAGGTAGTTTAGTATACTAATTCAACTCTGTTATTCAGGAAACTGTTTGTAACACTCCTGTTTGAACTATAAGTGGGAATGAGTTCTCTATTTTGGAAGGCAGTCCATGAAAACCAAGGGTCTAACTTATTCTAAGCTGAATTCTGTCTCCCTCTGTAACTTCAACCTGTTGGCCAAAGTTCTGAGGTCTGAAATAAGAAAGAACTAATTTAGGTAAACAAATTAACTCTCTATTATCTGTTAATATATTTTATCAGACTCAATTTAAAAAGAACTGTTTGATTTAAAACGAGAAATCCTTACCTAAAAATCTTTATATTCTGAATTTCAATAAGGGAGAATTCAATTTGTAGACTAGGTGGACAGGTGGATATTATAACAGATCGTGCTGGGTGGGAATCATGAAGAAACTGAAGAGTGGCTGACAAGAAGAGCCCATTACTTATCCTGGAAAGATTGCTGACCTGAGAAAATGTGGGTCCAGCGTTGCCAGATCTGCAACTTTCCCAAAAAAAGGCCCCAATTCAGATTTTTACGTGAACGACCCAATTTTTTAAAGTTGGCAACTTACTCAATTTTTTAAATATTGTATGGGCCAAACAAAACAGCTTTGTGGACTGGACTCAACTCTGGCTTGCCAATTTGCAATTTCAAAATGTTGTTATTTAAAAGTCTATTTAATGAGAAAACATTTATAGTTACTATTCTAAACACTAGTACATATAAAGAGAAACAGTAACATATTGCAAATGTTATTTTATACTTAAAAGAAACTGGTCACAACAATCTCAGATTTAAAACTCCTCAAATTTTAGGATGTTCACTGATGCAACAGCCCCCTTTACATAAATATAAGACTCATGAGGCAAATTAACTCCTTAAAGAAAGTGTCCTATCTGTGTTCAACAGAGTCAATACATTCAATTTTGTTTTACCACTGCAAATTCAAAGAATAAGTCTAAGTCATGCAGCTTCTGGACTCTATACCAAACATAAAAAGAAAAGAAAAAAAAACAGTGAAGACCAAATTGAACGTGAAATAGCAAAACAATTATATCAAATACAAGTAAACATTCCAACAAACTTCCAGTCAGAGAGAGTACAGGAGAAATAATAACCAGATGTTTAATTTAAATCATCAGTAGAAATAGTCAGTGTCCTCTTTTTATAAACCACTTGGATTTTATTTGTATTCTACAGCAATGGTAAATGTCAAATGACTACTAGACCATCCTTCTGAATACAAGAAAATATCATGCTGTTTAACTCTCTAAATACAAAAAGTGCTTTTTAAAAAACAAAGATAAAGAACAGTATGTCTTAGTCACACAGATCAAGAACCACAAAATGCTAAAAGGTTCCATGCGCTTAACAGTAAAGACCTGAACTTACTAAATATTTTAAAATTTTGAACTTCGAAAATATTTATTGTTAAAATCTTTTAAAATCCAGGATAAATCTTATATCTAAAGATCTGAGAAGAGTATCAAACTTTATCTTCCTGTGAAGAATTCATTATTAAAGCTAGCAGCGTTAAACATAGATCCTTTTCATAGGCATTATGTAAAGGTATAGGTATAAAATAGTATCTAAAAGTTCTACTATAACTTTATTATGAAAGAAAATAATGAGATTCTTTCTTTTAAAACTAAGAATGTTACGTATAAATGTCAATTGTGTGTGAATTCCAACTATGAAATGGAAATTGACTCATTAGCCATTTGCTTTTTCTTGTTTGTCCCCATCCAATTTTTACTGCAGTAAAGATGGAAAAAACACATCCAATCCGAAAAGCCAAAGAAAAATTAAACAAATGGGCTAAATTTAATAGGAATAGTATGACCTTCAGCAGAACAAAAGATGTTGAAAGGATTAAATGAGAACACACGTAAAGTGCCTATCAATTACCTGGATGATAAAGGTTACTGTCCTTCCCTCTATCCTTACAAGGCTCACTATTATCTCACTCATTAAATCTTATGTCACCTAAAGAGGAAAACCTTTGGGATCAGCAGGAACTCAGTGTCCCACAGTCTGAGGCACAGCACCAAGTATTTAGTAGGGGGTTAATAAATGCTTCCTGATTTACTAGAGGATAATAATAACGAACAAATGTAAAACAGACACTAATTGATAGGCTAAATGCATTAGTGCATTCTAGTGTCCTCCATGGGAAAGGTTACTAACCCATCCCGGCTAAGTGCTGAAATTATAATTAAGTCTGATGGGAAGTCCTAGATTTATACCAATATAATTACAAATATTACTTAGCTTAGTGATATAGTATGGCAAGAACAATGAGCTGACTAATTTAGATGACACTGCAAAGTGGGTTTTAATGTTTGAAACTCCTATTACAGTACACAGGATAAGTGCAAGTGGTGTAATTAAAACCTAAAAGAGTCTGATCTTTAAAACTCTACCGCTCAGCCTCATTAAAATGCATGTTTTCTCAATTAATTCAAACTTTTCCATTAAAAACATAAAAATATCCTTTCATTCCTTGCAAATAAATCTCTACAGTACAGCATTTACAATCAAACACCAAATAATCATTCTAGTTAAATGGGAAAAAAAAACAACGGAAATATTATGGAAAGGGATTTGAGCAGAGAAGGAAAGGCAAGGTGGAGGCTGCCCTTTTTTTCATGTGTAAATACCCAGTTATGACTACATAAGCATTTGAAGCACCAGAAGATGAGAAATCCTTGAGTATCTTTGTGTAAATGATACAAATCTAAGCAAAAGCAAAACCTGTTTACTGAGCAGATAGCCCTTATGATCATATATGGACTGCATCTTACTTACCTCTGTAGGCTCCAAGTACAGAGTCTTTTCCATAGTTTTCGTATCCATTTTGTGGCAGTTTTCACCTTTCAATCTGAAGCGTTACTAAGAAGTTTACTTCGATATTAAGCTAATATTAAACACCTAAAACCACAGGATGATGTTTTTCATGTACTTCTTTTTATCAGTTGTTACGGAAAACATTTAAAAGATTATTTTAAAACCTGTCACATAACTGATCATGTGGAAGAATGTAGATTGTGGAAAAGAATTTAATTTTTTAAATGTTTATCAATTTTCTTCAGATTTTGATACACCTCACCAGTGCTTCCCTGGTGGCTTAGAGGTTAAAGCGTCTGCCTCCAATGCGGGAGACCCGGGTTCAATCCCTGGGTCGGGAAGATCCCCTGGAGAAGGAAATGGCAATCCACTCTAGTATTCCTGCCTGGAGAATCCCATGGACAGAGAAGCCTAGTAGGTTACAGTCCACGGGGTCGCAAAGAGTCGGACACGACTGAGTGACTTCACCTTCACCTTCACACAGTGACTATTATTCAGAAACAATAAACACCTTTTATAAATGATGACCATGGACCAATTCTGGATTAGTAAATTTTTCAAGAAAAATGTTACTAAGAAAGAGCCAAGTCAAATGCTATCACATATAATTTAAATGGTAATGCTGGTAATTCATAGGAATGCCACTAGAATTTGCCATTCTTGGGGAAAATGTAGTCTACATGATTTTACTGTTAAAAGGATAAAGGGAAATTAAAAGTGAAAGGGGGAAATGTCTTAAATTTAAAGCATTATCTGACAAACTTTATAAATCACTGCACTATTTTACAAAAAACATTTAAATCTAAATAGGTTCTAATTTTAGCTGAAATAGGGCTTTCTATTTTGAAAGCAGTATATTTTCGGTGGCCTTTTTAAAAGCTTATTTATTCCTGAAAAGCTACTAAGCAAGAACCTTATCTCATGCCTATATTTAAGAGCCCACCTGAACTAATCAGCAGTAGGAGTCCCTGGTGGCTCAGATGGTGAAGAATCCATCTGCAATGCAGGAGACCTGGGTTCCATCCTGGGTCGGGAAGATCTCCTGGAGAAGGGCGTGGCAACCCACCCAGTATTCCTGCCTGGAGAATCCCATGGGCAGAGGATTCAGTCCATGGTGTGACAGAGTCGGAGAAGCACAGAGTAAGCACAGAATAGTGGTACTCTGCAGTTACTTTCATTACAAAGAAGTCTATTTTCAAGGGTTCTTGCATTTTTTTTCCCCTCATGCAATATTTCAGAGAAAAACTGACCTATCCATTATCACTGTTTATTTCTAAAACATTTTTAAACGCCTATTTTTAAAACACTTTACACATCTTTACACTACGTATTAAACTATCCATCACATGACTTTAACATTTAAAACAAATTCTATCTATACAGAAAACAAAATGTCATCCTAGAGAAAAGATCTGAATGCATAATGTTTGAAATAGTTTCTCAGAACCATTTTCCTTGATAAATGAACAGTAAAATCAACCACAAAAAGTTGCAAAAATATTAAAGTGACAAATAAACAATATGTCTTGGATGAGTGACAAAGAGAAGATTCAATAGACTCCTGTTGTTATAACTGTTTAGGCAAACATATGAATCTTAGCACATAAACTCTGCTGCAAATATAAGCAAGTGTGAGTCACTCAGCAGTGTCCAACTGTTTGCAACCCCATGGACTGTAGTCCACCAGACTCCTCTGTCCATGGAGTTCTCCAGGCAAGAATACTAGAGTGGTAGCCATTTCCTACTCCAGGGGATCTTCCACACCCAGGGATCGAACCTGGGTCTCCTCTTTCAGGCAGATTCTTTAAAGTCCGAGCCATTAGAGAAGCCCCGAAACTGGACAGGCTAAAAGTACACTTCTCAATGCTTTTCAAAACTTAAAAATATCTATTTTAAAAGTCGGATATATCACATTTTCCTGAGACATGCCTTATGATAATGATAATCAGTGCTTGGCACACAGAACACATGCTTCCCTTTGAAAAAAGTGTTTTTAAGATGTTAAGGTGGTTACCTGTCATTTATAATCCAGTTCAGGCAGAGATTGAGAGAGCTAAGATTTTTGCACCTCTTGACAATTTCCATCACGGTTTCATTATCCAGTTCAGTGATATGACGTAGGTCCAAGCTGGAAAGGTTTCTTAGCTAATGAGATAAATAAAATGAAAGATGAGAAAGATAAATACTACATCCTCAAAAACTATTAAGAATAGTTGATTACAGAATATCACTGCACTGAATAATAGACTATAGTCTAGAATCATTAGATTAAACTAAATGGTTACATAATATTTTAATAATAAATCAGAAATGAGTCAGAAATCTAAGGTGAACAAATAAGTGGCAGTAAACATTAAAATCAAGCAGATTTCATTGAGGCATCATAAAAATCAAAAGTAGCATTCTAATATGTGGGAAAATATGGAATTTAAAAAGATGGCAATGATGACCCTGTATGCGAGACAGCAAAAGAGACACAGATGTATAGAACGGACTTTTGGACTCTGTGGGAGAGGGAGAGGCTGGGATGATTTGGGAGAATGGCATTGAAACATGCATACTATCATGTAAGAATGAAGCACCAGCCTATGTTCGATACAGGATACAGGATGCTCAGGGCTGGTACACGGGGATTATCCAGAGAGAGGAAATGGGGTGGGATGTGGGAGGGGGATTCAGGATTGGGATCTCATGTACACCCATGGTGGATTCATGTCAATGTATGGCAAAACCAATACGGTATTGTAAAGTAAAATAAAGTAAAAATTACAAAAATAATAATAATAAAATAAAATAATCAAGTTAACTTTCAAAATAAAATAAAATAAAGTTTCTTTTACCTACAATTTGACAGGATTTTTTTCTTTAACATTGATTTCAGATATATATCTTCATGATAATACCATTTTTGTACAGGTTTTCTTTTTTATAAAAGATAAAATATGAGCAAATTGTTAATTCAGAGATATCTTGGTGATATTTTATCAAGGTGGATAAAGATGGCAGGCTCTTAATTATCTTCTTCAAATAAACTATATCTCAAATAAGTTGTTTTTGCTTAATAACATGCAAAGAATTAATTTGGATGCATCTGGTAGACTGAATAACACCACTCCCAAGGATATCTATGCCCTCATATGCCACCTTATAAGGCAAAACAGATTTTGCAGATATGATTAAAGTTAAGGATGCTGAGATAAGGTGCCTGTCCCGGATTACTCAGAGCAACAGAGAACCTCTCCCAGCTAAAGTCAGAGATGTGACAGAAGAAGATGCAGGGGACATTTAAACTGTGGAAGGGGTTCCACCTGCCTTCTCTGGCTTCGCGTCTAGAGGAAGAGGGCCAGGGGCCAAGGAATGTGGGCAGCTTCCAGAGCTGCTGGCCAGACACTGGGACTTCAGACCTACCAACTTAAGGAAGCGAATTTCCTCAAAAACCTGAAGGGATGAGAAAACACCTCTCAATTTCCTGGAAAGGAATACAGGCCAGAAGATTGCAGTCTGACGGGACGTGTGTTGATCTTCTCACTAGGAAACCAGGAGGGAACGGATCTGTGCTGTTTTAAGCTGCTGTGTGGGTGGTCATTTGTCACAGCGGCAGCGGAGAACCAGCAGCGGGCATCTCCAGCGCCGTCAGGGAGCCCATCCAGTACAGCCGGGTCCCAGGCCGCCCGAGGTCCTTCTGCGGGGGGAGCAGGTGATTCCCGATTTGCGGGCATAACCTGACTGCCAAAGGCCTCAAAAGGGGGCGAGGTGAGCTTCAAACCCGAGAGAAGACGCCGGCATCCCCGCTGCTGCAGGACAAAGCACAAGGAACACTCTCTGGAGAACTGTCCTCAGTGACCGACATGTTTTCTCTCTCTAGCGTCCAACACAGTAACCACTCGTCACACGAGGCCACTGAGTGTCTGAAACGGGACCAGTATGCAGAAGGACCTGAATTTGTTATCTCATTTCGCGCTGCTTCAGTTCAGTTGAGTCATTCAGTCGTGTCCGACGCTTTGTGACCCCATGAATCACAGCGTACCAGGCCTCCCTGTCCATCACCAACTCCCGGAGTTCACTCAAACTCACATCCATCGAGTCCATGATGCCATCCAGCCATCTCATCCTCGGTCGTCCCCTTCTCCTCCTGCCCCCAATCCCTCCCAGCATCAGAATCTTTTCCAGTGAGTCAACTCTTCGCATGAGATGGCCAAAGTAATCTGTCCTTTATCGAGCCCATCTTTGCATGAAATGTTCCCTTGGTATCTCTAATTTTCTTGAAGAGATCTCTAGTCTTTCCCATTCTGTTGTTTTCCTCTATTTCTTTGCATTGATCACTGAGGAAGGCTTTCTTATCTCTTCTTGCTATTCTTTGGAACTCCGCATTCAGATGCTTATATCTTTCCTTTTCTGCTTTGCTTTTTGCTTCTCTTCTTTTACAGCTATTTGTAAGGCCTCTCCAGACAGCCATTTTGCTTTTTTGCATTTCTTTTCCATTGGGATTGTCTTGATCCCTGTCTCCTATACAATGTTATGAACTTCCATCCATAGTTCATCAGGCACTCTATCAGATCTAGTCCCTTAAATCTATTTCTCACTTCCACTGTATAATCATAAGGGATTTGATTTAGGTCATACCTGAATGGTCTAGTGGTTTTCCATACTTTCTTCAATTTAAGTCTGAATTTGGCAATAAGGAGTTCATGATCTGAGCCACAGTCAGCTCCTGGTCTTGTTTTTGTTGATTGTATAGAGCTTCTCCATCTTTGGCTGCAAAGAATATAATCAATCTGATTTCAGTGTTGACCATCTGGTGATGTCCACGTGCAGAGTCTTCTCTTGTGTATATGGAAGAGGGTGTTTGCTATGACCAGTGCATTTTCTTGGCAAAACTCTATTAGTCTTTGCCTTGCTTCTGTCACAAGGGCTCAACTCCGAGCATTCAGAATGAGGTTTAGGAAAACCTCTCTGCAGCTGGCCTCTCAGACGAGATATTCACAGAAGCCACCTTCAGGGTGGGACTCAGGACAACCAGAAAATGGAGGCAGGACCCAGAAAAGAGAAATGGTTCCCACGAAGCTCCTCCTCAAGCCATCACAGACTTTCCCACACTGGAGCAGGACCAGCACTTGGCAAACAAAGCATAACAAAGGGGAACAGACTCACTTTTGTCAAAAACAGAAAAAAACCCAGACTGCTCTATCTCAGCACATCCATACAGCTGACCAGTCGGAACCGGGACTGACTGTGGTCTCCCTTCCCCGAGAGCCTCCTCACTCACAGTCTGAAAACTACGGCCACCATCACACCCAGGGCCCGGACGGGGGTTCCCATGGGGTCTAACTTTATAGCTGAAACATGGCCCTAGCCTTTACCTCGCCCCATAAATAAGCAGGCTGGCATTAAACAAAACAATTTTTCTTCAGTAACAAAAGGAACGGTTAAAAAAAAAAAAAAGCCTACATAAAATACAGAATAGATAGCAATGTAAGTTTCCATAATCTTCCGTTGTTGCTCACTTAGTCACTAAGCTGTGCCTGGCTCTTTGTGAGCCCGTGGACTGTAGCCCACCAGGCCCCTCTGTCCATGGGACTCCCCAGGCAAGAATACTGGAGTGGGTTTCCATTTCCTCATCCAGGGGATCTTCCTGACCCAAGGATCAAACCCGTGCCTCCTGCACTGGCAGGCAGATTCTTTGCCACTGAGCCACCAGGCAAGCCGATAATCTTTCAGACATCACTTAAATCATTTGCTGTCCTTCAAACGTTCCCCTCAGTAATGTACTCTGTTTTCTATATTTATAAAAGAATACCTTTTTCTTACAAATATAAATGGAGTTCAATCTATTAAAATTTTGAATCATTATGTTGTATTACCATAATCTCATACTGTCAACTATATCTCAATTAAAAAAAAAAAAAAACCATAGTCTTCAGCCACTTTATTTTTATAGTTAGCTTTCTTTACAGGGTACTTTTGATCCCAACACCCAAAAAATTTTCATCACTACTGTCCTGGGAACACGTGTAGAATCAAGTAGCCTCTGTGAGTAGCAGGCACTGGGGGGCCTGCTGAGCCCATCTCCTGACAGTAGCCTCGGGTCTGTACCTCAGCAAAATCAGAAATACATGAAATGGAGCCACAGGGCTGCTAAAAACTACTTTGAAGGATGAATTTTGCTGTAACCATGTGCATGTGTGAACTGTTAATATGGCCACATATGATACTATTGCCTGGAAAATCTCATGGACAGAGGAGCTTGGTAGGTAACAGTCCATGGGGTCGCAAAGAGTCGGACACAACTGAGCAACTTCACATCACATCACATCACATGATACATATACAGCGTCACTTTATTTTCTTAACTCTCCTGCATTATTGTCACCAGGAAGATGCAAAATCATAAAAATTCTATCCAGTCACATAAATACCTCCTTACACAGACATATTCTGGGCTCTAGCCCAGCTTCTCACACAAAGCTGCTGTGTGAACTATCACTGAATCTCTTAGCTTCCCTCACAGTAAAGCATCTCACAACGCTGTGAGTGTACTCGCTACCACGGAAGAGTGCGCGTAACAACGGCTTAAAAGGTAAACGTTCTTATGCACATTTTACCACCGGAGGAAAACACTGCGTCCACCCGCACACAGTGAGAGGACGCAGTCGAGGTCTGTAACAAAGAAGCTTCACTTGTGCCAGCTGGGCCCTCAAATTGAATACTTACTAAAGTGCTGATAACAGGGAGAGATGATAGGAAACCTATTTTTCAGACTTAGGAAAATCCAAAATCTTCTAGAAAGAATAGGACAGAAAGAAGTCACAATTCCAGAAACTATCTACATATGATAAAACTCTCATTCCAGTTGATTAACTCCTAAGCTTTTAGAAATCCTGCCTCCAGGCCCACTCCTCAGGGCAAGGTGGGTCAGATGGTGACTGCCCTGGGTTTACTGTCCATAAATGAAGCATTTTTTCTCTTACAATAGAGCATAAACTCCAACATGAAAAGAAAGGTTTACTTTGGTTCTCACATGCCAGCTGTCTATTGAGATCGTCAAGAGCGTTTTGCCCTCGGATTCAATTAAAATCCATTCTTTCATGAGCTGACAGTCGCTGACATTGCTCATGAAGCCTTCCCTGTGACCACATTGGCCAGTTCAACCTGAAAAATGACAGCATCCAAAGCAGTTCCAGGAGGCTAAGCCGGGGGAACCAGCAACATTATAAGACGTATCCACAGCACCTCTACAGGCTGTGGTGTCTTTACGCAGAACACCACAAACAGCTCTGTCAAGTTCATCACACTCCTTGCCTTGCCAAGGGAA
The DNA here is from genome assembly GCA_006410635.1 of Cephalophus harveyi. Classification (NCBI taxonomy): domain Eukaryota; kingdom Metazoa; phylum Chordata; class Mammalia; order Artiodactyla; family Bovidae; genus Cephalophus; species Cephalophus harveyi. The sequence continues at coordinate 46,413 of SJYT01044862.1, forward strand.
TTTCATAACAGTGCCCTCCAGCGTTTCATAAAAAGCTACCCAACAGAATCCTTCACAGTCTGAAACAAATAATTACATTTAGGAAACTGACATTTTAATTAAACTGACTTTTCTTACAAATTCACTGGTAGTCTTGGGTTACACAAATCACAGAGGATTTGAATAAGTGAAGCCATACAACCAAGATCTTTGAAGGGCTTTGTTCCCGTTTTTAAACAGTTTAGTAAGGTATTTGAAAAGAAACCCAAGTCAGAATGTAGACTGTAGGTAAATCAACTTTCAGTTTAATACTGCTTTTATTGAGAAAAAAAAATATTACTTATAGCCAATTCAGGTTAAAGGCTAAAATTAGTCAATGACTGTATGGCTGTGTATGTATTTAAGAACAAAATGAGACATTAAAATGTTACCTAGGAAACAGAGACTTGGAGGATTATAAAAAGACCTCAAATGGCTTTCAAATGTTCTTAAGACTCTGGAAAAGTACAAACTGAAACAAAATCCGCAGTTGTGCAGGTTGACTCCAGCGGGTGAAGCAACGGACAGGGACTCAGAGCGCCCTTGGCAAAGGCGGTGGGTGCGGGGGTCCCACTGGTTCAGACCAGTGAGGATAATTTACGTGAAGCCAGCTGGAGGTGGTAACTTTCACGAAGGATAAAAACTTCTGTATGGTTAACCATGTTCAAATGTCAACTAGTCCCTAAATTACTTCCTGCCAGCCCTGCAGATGTTGGCGTCACCAGGACCGGGTTTCAGAGCAATCAGTCACAGTCTTCAGGGAGCAACGTCAAGGTGAAGACAGGCCACCGGTGCTGTGGATCGGCAACACACTCACTTGCCAGGCACCGGTCAGGCTGCCTAGACGGGGACTGCAGGGGGGACCACAGGCTCGGGGGAGAGAGAGGGGCCTGGGGAGAGCCGCCTACTGGGAACCACGAGGGAGACACAGGAGAAACGGAGGGAGGTGTGGCGTGTGCAGGGTCAAACTGCAACTAGGGTAAAGACACTGAGATGCTGGGCACGGGCCGGGGCAGAGGGAATTCCTACCCCGGGCAAAGGAAGGCTTCCGCATCTGGACAGGGTCTACACTTAGAGGAGAACTAGGCTTTCCGAGGGGGAGGATGAGGGGCATCTGTTCTGCTCATCACCTAGGCCGAACCTCAGTTTGGTTGGTTATGGCTGGCACTCAAGAGCAGAAGTAGTAGTAAAAGCTAAATAAGTCACACTGAGAACATCAAGGAAATCCTTCCCAGCACCTCACAGAACTGAGACCCTCAGGCTGTAACTGAAAGCTTTCCACTGCCTGAGAGCCGGGCAGAGACAATAACAACTTCCAGTCCTAACCATGAAAAGGAGACTTCCGCAGCCCGGGACGCTTATCGCATCTGCAGGAGCTGCCGCGTAAGCTCTCTGGCCCCTTCTCGAGGTGTCCTCCCAGCCACTGCCTTCCTAATCACACCGGTCTGCAGTCTCTTTGCTTTGTTTCCAAATCTGAGGCTGGCTGGCTCTCCTGCCCTTCTGCTGGATCTGCCATCTCTCACCATTTTATTTGCGCGGTCTTGCTTTCCAGGACTTTTTTACTCACTGCTCCTCCTTAGAGCTATCCCTTCTAACTCCTTGCCACGTTACCAGCCACAGAAATATTGTTTAAATAACTTTGATCGTATTTCCCCCCTTCTCTGAAACTTTGAGGAAACAGAAACCATTTCAACTGCAGACAGGAATTCCAGAGCATGCATATCAAAGCCCTTCACTGTCCATCCCTACCGTTCCCTGATAGGTTACATTAAAATAGCTCAAATCTCCAAGTTTCAAGAAGTTATTCTCATTGTGTTCAGAGACCTGGACTCGTTATTTAAAACTGAGCTCACTTCCTGATTACTTCAGAGAGAAGAAAAATTAGTGAGTCTCAGAAATATAATATACCTGCCTTAACACAAGTTACTAACTAGGCCGTCCCCAGTCGAACTATGCCCTTTCGACAGAAAGCAACTGCCAGCAGCTGCCAAGGGAGCAAGGGAACCCACTTTCCCTCCTGCTACAGCCACGGGGCCTGCCCTGTGTCTGCTCCATCCACTCCGCCTTCCCTTCACCCCTCCCGAGCGAGCGCTGCTCCTACCAGCCCCCCAGGCTGTGCTACTCATGACCAACCTCTCACTGCAAACATCTGACACCTGACCTTAATGCCTGAGCCAATCCAAATCTGCATCTCTGCTACAGCAGTGATGGTTCGCTCTCAGGCATTCATTCACCACAGTGAATTCACACTTTAGTAAGCACATGGTTCCAACCTTGGTGCACATTAGGATCATATGGGGAAACTTTCAAAAGATACTAATAACCACCACTACTTCTGAAAAAGATACCCAGTTGATTCATCCTGAACAGAGAGCCACTTCCCTAGTGCAGAGCAAGTCATATTTAAATCCAGTTACTGAAAGGGTACTGCCGGTGGCTCAGTGGGTAAAGAGTCTGCCTGCAATGCAAGAGAGCTCTGTTCGATCCCTGGATTGGGAAGATCCCCTGGAGAAGGAAATGGCAACCCACTCCAGTGTTCTTGCCCAGAGAATTCCAAGGAGAGAGGAGCCTGGTGGGCTATAGTCCATGGGGTCACAAAGAGTCAGACACGACTGAGTGACTACCACTTGCACTTTCACTGAAAGTATAAAAACAATTTATAAAGCTCAGCCTCTGTAATCACTCAAAAAAAAGCACTGAAAATATTATTCATATAGTCAGTAACTATGAGGCACCCATTATATACCAGAAAACATTCCAGCTGCTAAAAATACAGCAGTGTACACAACAGACAAAAATCCCTGTACATAGCATGCTTATATTATTAGTTGGAAGGGGACAGTGGAAATAATAAGTAAGCGAATTATATCCTATGTTAAAAGGTGGTAAGCATATACTATAGAGAAAAAAAATTTAAAAAGGCAAGGTAGATGGAGACCAGTGGAAGGGAGGAAGATGGAGTGTAATAATATTACTAGTTGGAAGGGGACAGTGGAAATAATAAGTAAGCGAATTATATCCTATGTTAAAAGGTGGTAAGCATATACTATAGAGAAAAAAAATTTAAAAAGGCAAGGTAGATGGAGACCAGTGGAAGGGAGGAATATGGAGTGTAATTTCAAACAAAAAGTCAAAAATGATCTCACTGAAAAGATACATGAGCAGAAGTTTGAAGGAAGTGAAGGAGCAAACAAAACCATCCTGATGTCTGGGGCAAGAGCTGGTGCGAAGGCCCTGCGATGGGAGCGGGTCCACGATGTCAGAGCGTCAGCGAGGAGCCAGAGCTCCCGGAGCAGAGTGAACAGGAGGAGCACTAACTGGAGGCACGCCCAAACCAGGGAGCGAAGGCAGGAGGACTGTGCGGTGCCTTGCCCGTCAAAGTTACCAAGTTCACCTTCGGCTCTGCGTTTTAAGCAGGTATGTGACATGATCTAACTCACATTTTAAATGCATCGTGCTAGCCCCTGTGTGAGTCTTAGACTAGAAGCAAGGGAGCAGAGAGGCTGTAATGAATTAGTGAAGTCAGGCTGTGGCAGGGACCTGGGCCACAGTGACAGCCCCCGGAGGCGGTACACAGTGACCAGATCCTGGATATGTTTGAAATTAGAATCGACAGAATTTTCTGACAACTGAGTTATGGAGCATGAGAGAAAAAGTAAGAACCAGAGATGACGCCAAGGCTTCTGGTTTGGGCAACTGGAAGGTATGATTGCAATTAATTAAGATGCTTTGGGGAAGGTAGGGAGAGAGTTTGGTTTTGAAAATGCTACCTCTGAGATGCCTGAATATTCGAGGAGAGATGCCAAATAGATGTGGGGCTCATCAGCACACAGACAGCACTTACACTTCTACATTTACTATGGAAAAGTCTCAGTTATATGTCAATGTGCTCAGTTCATTAGGTTGGCTAGGTACAAGCATAGTAGCTGTCCAATTTATAGTGAGTAAAAAAATATTAATTGATTAAACTACTATGTTGGCATATATATCCAACGTCATAAAAAAAAATAATGGCAAGCTAGCAAGGCAGTGGCACCCCACTCCAGTACTCTTGCCTGGAAAATCCCATGGACGGAGGAGCCTGGTGGGCTGCAGTCCATGGGGTCGCGACTGAGAGACTTCACTTTCACTTTTCACTTTCATGCATTGGAGAAGGCAATGGCAACCCACTCCAGTGTTCTTGCCTGGAGAATCCCAGGGACGGGGGAGCCTGGCGGGCTGCCGTCTGTGGGGTCGCACAGAGTCGGACACGACTGAAGCGACTTAGCAGCAGCAGCAGCATGATTCTAAAAACAAAGCGTTAGCAGCATATTGTCCCAAGTGCCCCGGAGTAGTTACAGGCTGGCTTCAGTTCCTATCAAACCACAACTCAAGCTCACAGCCCCAGCACACACCCCCGGTAAAACCCCCCAGGATTCGGAGTTGGAGACTCTGCCCTTGTATACCCACTGAGGCGGCTCATTCTCCCACCACACACTGCCTTATCATTTAAGCTACTTAAGCATGTGTTTCCCCCACTAGAGTCAAAGGCAAGCTAATGCAGGTCAGGGCCCATGTCTTACTCACTTCTGAGTCAGCAGTGGCCTCACACAGAACTAGGTGCACCCAACCAAACCATCAAATGTCTCTCTATTGCAGAATGAGCTTGAAATCGGGATCAAAACTTTAAAAATAACTTCAGGGGTTCAGGTTCTAAACCAGGATTCTGTTCTTGTAACTGTATCAAATGCAGGATCTGCAGCTCTGAAGCCACATGTTTCTAAAAGTGATATATCTGAACAGAAAGTTCACTAATATGTAAGCATTACATTAAAAAAAAAAAATTCCCATTCTACACAATCAAAGGTTATCTTAGAACAAGAAGCATCATCTCTTTTCATATTTGTTCTTAAAATGAAGAACATTTAAGAAGTCTCTGTAATTTGACAGAGTTTTGATATGCATGGCAGGAATTTTGAGTAGTTCACCCAAAATTCTAATCACTGCCGCAGAGACGTGCGTTTGTTAATTGCATCCCTGCTTCCCCGAACAGACTCAGAACGGATCGGCTCCTCCTCTCCCAGTCTGGCAGGCAGCACACTCTCTAATTGACTCTTTCCCTAGGACTTTTCTTTCCACCAAATCCCTTTCTTTTCTCCATAGAAGATTTCTAGAGCTCATAACAAACTACAAACAGCACTTGAAGTTAGCAGAACTAAGAAGCCCTGTCAGTTTTTTCAGTCTGCAGGTGCTAGGAAACAGAATTTCTCCTCAATTAAAAAATAAAATATTCATACTGCTTCACTTAAATAAGAAAAAAAAAGCAAAGCTTAAACAAATTAAGGGTAACTTAAATCAAACAGGAAACAAGCAAGGGGAGATTGCGTCGTCCGATGGGCTGGTTGTGCGCTTCTGTTTCACTTTCTTATACCAAGTTCACAGATCCTTTTTTTTTTTTTAAAGAAAACAATTCATGGGATTTTGAACCCATTTCAATCGCTTGCAACCATGTATCATACTACTGCAATGTGCCAAAAGTTCTGGAAATATATTCCAAATAAAAGTTTTACCTTCTTATTTTTAAAAGTAGTAACCGAAATGTCATTAGCCTAGGACAAAAGTTTATTATATCTGTGCCAAGTGACCTGTACATTGACTTCCTGATATTACACTATTAAAGCCAAACAGTCAAATTATTCCCTTCTTTATTGTTAAATGTGTGAAACTGTAAAGCAAAGAAATGACAATAACAATTTTTAGTTAAAAAAAATGCTCTGGCATATATTGCCATTTCCTGGCATTCAAAAAAAAAAATGCTACAGAAATGGTATACCTACTCTCTAAAATGAAATATCTTTTCTTTCTTTCTTTCTGACTCAGGATATGTAACTGATTTCTTTCTTCCTGGTTTAGAATATTCATGGTCACATGGAAAATCTCTTGGGCTTACACTCTCATCTCTGAGCCTCAGAATAAAGCAAAGTTCAGAGTGAAGAGTGCCCAAAACTTAATTCAGGCACTAGTTCTTCCATTCTGTGGCCGAGTACTGCTCAGAGCACCCGGGCGCCTGGGACAGTAGCCACCAACCGGGCCACTGCTCGTTTTCTCACCTCCATAAACCGGAAACAGATTTCCTAACACGTGGAGGAAGAGCGTGCGGCTCCGCCAGTAGGCACCTACAGCTCTCCTCTGGGGCTCACCCAGGGTCTGGGGCCCCCTGCGTCCTTGGGGGGCACAGCTAACCCAGGCATTCCTCAGAGTCTGTATGAGGAGAAACATCCCCAAATGAGCACCTGACGCCTTCCCTCCCCTCTCTCCTGCCAAGTCCCCAATAAAGCCTCAGACACCCCTTTCAGAGGGAAAACCAGGCTGATACAACAATCTAAAAATGAATCAATCAGATCACCCCTACTAAGTGAGAAAGAAAAATATCAGGATGCACATAGGAAAAATACTATTTCTTCCACAATCTTCACTTCTGGCATTGTACTTGATTTCATTATTCATGGTATCATCTAAATGCCAAAATCACCTATAATAATAAAAGAATAGACACTCTCTAAGGAAAATCTTAGAAAACTCAAACTTTCTAAACAGCATGTAAGAATTCACACTTAAAATCCAAGTCAGGAACTCTACACATTGACCCAGGTCCCATTTGTTGTACTTAGTTTTACCTTTGTCCTAAAAACAAAGTTATAAGAAGCAACAGCATTGGTTTACATGTATTTACATTTGGAATTGACAAGTCACACTCAATGTTAAGAGGCAGAAGTGAATGATGTAAAATTCTAGGTTAACAACTATGTTACAGGCAGCACAGTGAAGGTGAAAGTCACTCAGTCGCGTCCGACTCTTTCCGACCCCATGGACTATACAGTCCATGGAATTCTCCAGGCCAGAATACTGGAGCGGGGAGCCTTTCCCTTCTCCAGATCTTCCCAATGCAGGGATCGAACCCAGGTCTCTCGCATGGCAGGCGGATTCTTTACCAGCTGAGCCACAAGGGAAGCCCAGTATATCAGTTAACAATAAGAAATGGCACTCAGAAAGAAGCCCTTTACAAGGTTTTCCTTGATATTAGGTCACACAGAACATGAAACTATTATTAGATAATGCAAATTTTTCAAACATGAAGGACAGAAATAAGTTTGATTTATATATTAAAGCACTACCTTCTGATACAAAGAACTAATTCTCTTCTTTCAACCACTTTCTTCCATCTTTGAGTTGAAAAGGTAATTGAGATGAAATTTTAAAACCCTAAATTTAAACTTCATAATTAATGATTTACTTCAATATTATGCAATTTGGGTCACTTACACTTTCTTACATCAACAAAAAGCATGACCAAGATCTAAAAATTAAAAAATAAACAGAAGTACTGATTTGGTATATTCATTGGAAGGACTGATGCTGAAGCTGAAGTTCCAATACTTTGGTCACCTGATGTGAAGAGTTAACTCTACTGAAAAGACCCTGATGCTGGGAAAGACTGAGGGCGGGAAGAGAAGGGGATGACAGAGGATGAGATGGCTGGATGGCATCACCAACTCGATGGACAGGAGTCTGAGTGAACTCCGGGAGTTGGTGATGGACAGGGAGGCCTGGCGTGCTACAGTCCATGAACTCGCAAAGAGCCGGACACGACTGAGCAACTAAATGACAACAACTGATATGGTAATAGGTTATTTTTAATTGTCAGTCAAAACCATCCAATATATAACTTTAATTAACTGGTAACTAATAATAACTCAAATAATGAGTTCACAACAATCAACTTACTTAGTAAAATATTTCTCTTTACATTTGCCTCTGTGAATTGGCACATATTACAGCACGAGAAACATTTAAATTTTACCCTTTCCAGGAACATAGGCTTCCCAGGTAGCTCAGCAGTAAAGAATGTGCCTGCCAATGCGGGAGACCTGGGTTTGATCCCCGGGTCGGGAAGATCCCCTGGAGAAGGGAATGGCAACCCACTCCAGTATCCTGCCTGGAGAATCCCATGGACGGAGGAGCCTGGCAGGCTGCAGTCCACGGGGCCGCAGAGAGTCAGACACACCTGAGCACGCACACAAAGCCAAAGGAGCATGTATAAAGACTATCTTTTTATAATTAAGCGTCTGGCCCTCCATCCTACTCTTGGGAATCACCAAGAGCTGCAGCTTCATTATTCCTAACTGTCACACGGCCAGTTGCTTCTATCTATCGAGTTTTAGCTTATCTAGAGCCAAGACAAGAGCACGGCTAGAGACAGTCCAGGGAATTAAAGGGCAAGGCGCTCAGGCGTGGCCGACTCTCTGCGACCCCAGGGGCTGTCCACGGGATTCTCCAGGCCGGAACACGGAGGGGGGAGCCTTTCCCTCCTCCAGGGGATCTTCCCAACCCAGGGATCAAACCCAGGTCTCCCATATTGCAGGGTGATTCTTTACCAGCTGAGCCACCTGGGAAGCCCAAGAATACTGGAGTGGGTAGCCTATCCCTTCTCCAGAGGATCTTCCTGACCCAGGAATTGAACCAGGGTCTCCTGCATTGCAGGTGGATTCTTTACGAACTGAGCTACGAGGGAAGCTCCAGAGTAAGGAAAGGTCAAGTCTAATTTAAATGTTATATAGTGTGCAATTCTCTGCTTTGTGCTTTGATCACATTGTTACAAGATTCTTAAGAGGGGAGATAAATATCAGTTCTATTCTCTTAGATGTGCTCTCACATAAGAAACCCTGAATGACACAAATAGAAATATGTTCTAGAATCTTACTAGGAAAACAAATCCCTATAAGCATTTATTCAGTTACATGAAGGGAATTTCATTTAAAAAAAAAATGCTATTCCGATGAAGCAGAAGCGGAGAAGAGAGGCTAATGTAAGCCACAGATTCTCCAACAGCAGGAGGCCACAAGCATCCCAAGGCGAGAGACAAGAAAGAAGACTCAGTGTTCATGAAAACCACATGCCTGGTCTCCCACTGCAAGCTGGGGCTGCGGGAGGGCTGTCCAGGGCTGGGATGACGGAGGAGAGGAAGCCTGTACCCAGAAACACACCCTGAGACAGAGAAGGAGGCAAAGAAGCACCGGAGAGACTCCCTGCCTCAGCCCTCCCGCCTCCCGCTAGACGCAGCCTGCAGAGAGAAGCCCCCTGTGACACAGAAGAGGACGCTCAGAGAGAAGAGAGGATAGCGGGGTGAGCAGACCTAGGACTGGCTCGAAGCAGGAGACTAAGGAGAAGGGCGGGCCAGCTTCCAAACGAACAGAAACAGTCAGTCTAACGGGAGCTCATGGTGACAGCCCAGAAGAAGGAGGACTCCCAGAGTACGCCCCACACCTTGCCTGGGAAACCCAGGGTGCTCACAGGCTTTGCTTTCTCCTCTGAGCCAGATGAAAGCGGAAAAGTATCCGGAGCTGCTGTCGGCTTCCTCAGGCACAGGCGTATTGTTTCGTTTTTAAAGATCCAAGATTGATAGCCAATTGCATGTCGAAAAGTACCTCTGATCGAACATAATAGCCAAGCATTTCCACTAGTGAATATAACAGAGAAAGCTCCAGTGGGCAGCTTTTTTCGTGGAGAAAAATGTGGATAGCCTATCATCCCACTGGGCGACAATCAATTGTAAGCAAGTCTACAGTAGGGAAGCGGCGATGCTCCTGACGATTTTGCAAATACACTGTGATCAACAGCTTTTGTGTAACTACCTGTGATACCTCTGGGCTGGAGAGCAAGCATATGGGGAGCTCAGCTGCCTTTAGTCAATGGGCGCCACCGGACTCTTGCTGGGCCAGCGTGCCCGGAGAAGAGGGAGCTCGCAGACAAACTCTATTCCAAACATTATTACGGGAAATAACGAGTAATATTATGTAGGCCCAAATAAATATTGCGGTTCCAAGCTAAAATTTTTGAACACACACCTTCTATATTTGACTAATAGTGAGTTACTATGGAAATGAATTCCCTGTTTTCAAAGACGGTGACTTCAATAAAGATGCAACATAATTTATCTTTCCCTCAGTATCCAGGAGACCCTTAGGCCATGATTATTAACACTGCACAATGTTAAACAAAATTGTAAAGAAAAATATGATTATCTGGATTCTCTATGATTAATGATTGACACAGCGTGTGTTTGTGTGTAAGTGAATATATAATATTGCACATATATAGGGACTTCCCTGTGGCTAACAGGAGCTGCCCAGGTGCAGTGGAAACATTCTTTAAATAAGATAGCTGAATTAGTTGACAATAAAACACCAGTAAATATTTTATAAATGTTCAAAAACTTTTTTTTTTCAGTCGCTATTTGTGTCCAACTCTTTGCGACCCCATGGACTGCAGCACACCAGGCTTCCCTGTACTTCACTACCTCCTGGAGTTTGCTCAAAATTATGTCCATTGAGTCAGCGATGCCATCTAACCATGTCATCCTCTCTCGTCCCCTTCTGCTTTTGCCTTCAATCTTTCCCAGCATCAGGGTCTTTGCGAGTGAGTTGCTCTTCGCAACAAGTGGCCAAAATACTGGAGCTTCAGCTTCAGCATCAGTCCTCCCAATGAGTATTCATGGCTGATTTCTCTTAGGATTGACTGGTATGATCTCCTTGAGTCCAAGGAACTCAAAACTATTAAGTGAATATAACTGTCAATGTTTTAATCAATTGAATATGTTTTTAAATTAACCAGACTCTAACTGCAATTTTCAATAAATGTTTATTTTAAATTAATAAATGATAAATGAATCATTTGCTTTATAACTGAAACTAACTCAACATTGTAAATTACCTATACTTCAATAAAAATTAATTAATATATGAGATCCACTCACTTTCCTTCCCTCAGTGGTGTATTTCCTCATTTAAGTTTCATTACAATTTATTCTTATCAAGCCCCAGATCTCATTCTCTAATTCAGGTAGTCTGTTCTGTCGACTTAGAGACATGACCCCATCTGTGCCTGATACCATTATGTATTTATATATAAACCACAAGACTGAATGAAGCAGACTCACACTGATCCTTAAATAAAATTTCTGTTACTACACAGTGTGAATGAATCTGAAAGTCAAAAAGAACATGAAAGCAGTATCTTCTAATATCTTTCTTGGATAAAGACTGACCCCATGTGTTACAGACCAGATAAATAAAGTTGAAATCCTTGCTTACAGAAGTACTCTGTATTTATAAACAAGTGTGTGATAAAAATGCAAGGAGTGAACTGACGCTAACATAAGCAAGGTAAAATGACATATAAAGTATAAAGCCAAGATCCAAGAAAGGTTCTTTCAAGAAAGATAGCCAACTTTACTCATTTAATATTTACATATTTACATTAAAGCCTGAAGAAACCATTTTATCAAAGGACAGATACAACAAAGAAATTTATCTGTTCATTTTACTTGTTAGGACTTCCACAAACGGAGTCATTTGAAAGATGAATTCATTTATTTTACTAGCGAAACACTGACGCATGCTGGTATGGCAGCTGCTGGAATGAAAACTCAGCACAGACAGACATTGTAACTAGAGTCAGGACAACAGGGTCACAAAATAGAGAAAGAGTAGCCTCGCTGAACACATATTACTGACTTAGTAGAATGAAAAAAGCAAAGGTGATAAAATGCTACCGCTTATGGAGACACTGCCTACACTAATTTGAAAAATAAAAATCAAAGTCACTCATTTATGTAGTAACAGTAAGGTATAACATACCTTAGGCCAGTCAGAATGGCCATCATTTAAGAAGTCTACAAATAACAAATGCGGCAGAGGGCGTAGAGAAAAGAGGCCCCCCTCTGCTGCTGGTGGGAATGTAAATTAGCGCAACCGCTATGGAAAACATTACAGAGGCTCCTTAAAAACAAAAAAGGGAAGCTGCCACATGATCCAACAATCCCCCTCCTAGGCCTATATCCCAAGAACACTATAATTCAAAATGATACATGCATCCTGATGTTCATAGCAACACTATTTACAATAACCAAGACAGAGAAACAACCAAAATGTTCAGTGACAAATGGACAAAGAAGATGCAGTATACACATATACGTGCTGGCACGCTCAGTCCCTTCAGTCACGTCCAACTCTTTGTGACTCCATGGACTACACCCCATCAGGCTCCTGTGTTCGGGGGATACTCCCGCAAGAATACTGGAGTGGGTTGCCATGCCCTCCTCCGGGGATCTTCCCGGCCCAGGGATCAAACCCGCACCTCCTCCGTCTCCTGCAGTGCGGGTGGATTCTTCCCCACTGAGCCACTGGGGAAGCCCTAAATACACACACGTAGGCATGTATCACGCACACACACAATGGAACATTATTAAAAAAGAGTGAAATGAGGCCACTGCAACAATGCAGATCTAACTAAAGATTATCATCACACCAAGTGAAGTAAGGCAGAAATAAAGACAAACATCATCCGATATCACTTATATGTGGAATATAAAATATGACACAAATGAGCTTTTATGAGAAAGAAGGAGAATCACAGACACAGAACAGACCTGTGGTTGTCAGCGTTGCGGGGGTGGGGGGTGGACTGGGAGTGTGAAATCAGAGACGCAAACACTACACGCAGGACGGACAGGCGACGAGGGCCCACCATACAGCACGGAGAACGGCACTCTGCGCGCCGTGACACACCGCAGTGCAGGAGAGTGTCGCTTGAGCAGAATGCACGTGGATGCGCAACCGAGCCACTCTGCAGGGTGGCGGAAATCAACGTAACTATGTGAATCCACTCTATTTCAATAAAACAAAATTTAATGAGGTACAACACTATCTGCCTCTGGTTCAGTGCATTGCTATGGTAGGAATTTTTTGATGATTTAAAATATTATTTTAGTTGTTCAGTGGGTTAAAGGGGAGAAAACAAACTCATGAAGAGCAGACAGTTACTCACCTTAACATTCTGAATTGGCACTCAGGTAGAATGAAGGTCATAACGCTTTTAACTGAGATTTATTTTCATGAAAATCATTTTACATTTTTATTTTTATAAAAGAACATGAGTGGATTAGGACTAAAGAGTTATAAGGAGATTTTGTATGTAATAATGAACATTTTTACAATTATTTATTTATATTATTTTTCAAATGCTGCTTCACTATGTGCCAAACACTCTTCCTCTACAGCCCAAGAGATAGGTAGATGCTATTATTATCCCCATTTTACAGATGAGAAAACTGAGGCTAAGAGATTAGGTGAAATGCCAAAGTATTACGATCAGCAGTTATACCATTAGCTTTGATGACAGCAATAAGTGGCTTGCTGTCCCTTGTAAACTTCTAAGAAAAAAATCTATTAATGGATCACATCAGGCCTAGAGAATCATTATCTAAATTCTCAAAACTTAGTTTCTAGCTCAACTCTTAACTCTCAAAAAGCTGAAAAGAACCAACAGCATCCTACAAACACCTCTTCAGAGTCATCACTTGTCTACTCAAAAGGGAATATTTCAGAGCTGAATGAATTCAAGAACACACTTTCCACATCTCAAACTACCACTCAAGTTCCTATAAATTAATCAGAAACAAACAAAATGATAATCTATGACTTCACAGCAATATCACCCCAAAAGCAGAAAAATAATATGTTCTATCTTTAGAATAAGACATTCTAAACTGATCATTTGTTTTGAAATTTAGAAGGCAAGAAAGTTCATCTTTTATTTCTAGTTTCTGAATATACACGAAAAGGAAGACAAGAATTGAGTTAGCTGCATGGATGAACATTCTTTCACTTATGTTAAATTGACTGAAAAAAAAATCAATTTTGTTTTTCTTTAGAAAACATTTCATATTTTCAGCCATAAGCACTTTTAAAATACGTGTTTTACAAAAAGTTCTTTAAATATGATATGCCCCAAGAAAATATCTGAATTTTTTTAGCTGTTACCTTCCAAAAATCACCTCTCCTTAAAAACAAAAACAAACAATCATACCCATATCTGACATATCCCAAGAATTCAGTTCATGCTTATAAACTGAAAACTGAAACAACAATAATATCTAAGACAGGCTTCCCGGGTGGTGCTCGTGGTAAAGAATCCCCTTGCCAATACAGGAGACGTGAGAGACACGGGTTTAATCCCTGGGTCAGGAAGACTCGCTGGAGGAGGGTACGGCAACCCACCCCTGTATTCCTGCCTGGAGAATCCCATGGACAGAGGAGCCTGGAGGGCTACAGTCCATAGGGTCGCAAAGAGTTGGGCATGACTGATATGACTTAGCATGCATGCACAGTATCAGAACTAATATCAGTAATTAATTAACAACTTTAAAATATATCAAGAATCTAAAAAGGAAAAACATCTACCCCTAAGGTATGACAAATATAAATTTTATATAGCATATAACAAAAATGAAGTTTTCTCAAAAATTCTTCATCTTTTTAACATTTATTGACTAGTCATTAAATGAGTATTTAGTCATTAAATGAGTATTTAGTCATTTATGAATAAAACAGCATCTTCCTAACTATTGGTTGAGATCATTTGAACTGACTGAAGTCAATTCACAATGGATCAGTGGCATGAAACTCATGAACTCAGAGCAGACCTCAAGTTTGCACACCAACTACATGTACTATATAACATGCCACTTTGATATTTCAGACTCCATTAGCTTATTTGTTCAAATGATTTTAAATTAATATTATATATAATGTACTCAAGTATTCATTATCATCCTGAGCTATTTCCATGTTCCTGTGAGTTCTTAAAAAGTATGTGATTGAATAACATGATTTATCATGTTATATTAATATCAATTTTGACCTCTTAAAAGCTTTATTATTACGGAAATTTTCAAGGATAAACAAAAGTAATGAGAACAACATAATGAGCCCTCTTATCCTTTAACCCACCTCAATTATCTATATTTTGCCATTTTTGTTTCCTTTATTGGCCTATCCACTTTTCTATTTTTTCATCTGCTCTATGATATTTTGATACAAAACCCTAATGCTATATCATTCCAATAGCAAATAACTCAAGTATGCATCCCGCTCCTCTGTCCATGGGATTCTCCGAGGCAAGAGTACTGGCGGATGTAGTCATTCCCTTCTCCAGCGGATCTTCCCGACCCAGGGATCGAACCTGGCTCTCTCGGGTTGCAGGCAGATTCTTCACCATCTGAGCTACCAGGGACGTCCGAAAAAGTTTTGAAATATAACAAATATTTGGTAGAATTTACCAGTGAAGCATTCTGGGCAGGGAGTATGACTAAGGGAAGGTTTTTAACAAAAGTAATTTCTTTAAGGAACAGAGGTATCCAGGTTATCTACTGAATATTTCTTCTTGAGCGAGCTTCGGAAATTCACGACATTCAAATAAATTCTCCACTTCATCTAACTTGCTGAGCATAGAGGCGTAAAGGTGCTCAGGACGCTCCCGCTGCCCTTTAACACCTGGAGGCCCTGCAGCCACGCTGCTCCTCCGAGTCACGGCGGGGCAATCTCTCCTTCCTTCTCTCACAGGTTTATCTCGCTCAGCCAAGAACCGGCTCTGCGTTTTCATTAATATTTCTTTTTGTTTTCCATTTCACTAATATCCACTGTAATGTTTATTATTTCTTCACTCTGCTTACTTTGAGTTTAATTTACTCTTCTCTTTGCAAGTTTCGTAAGGCAGAAGCTAAGGCGTTGACTGAGACCTTTCCTTTTTTCGTATGTAGGTGTTTGGTGCTGTTTAACCAAAGTGAGTACTTTAGCAGCATCCCACTAAATCTGGTGTGTTGTGTCTTTATTCTCCTTCAGTTCAAAATACTACTACTTCCTTGTTTCTCTAGGGATTTCTTTACTCAGAAATCAACGTAACTATGTGAATCCACTCTATTTCAATAAAACAAAATTTAATGAGGTACAACACTATCTGCCTCTGGTTCAGTGCATTGCTATGGTAGGAATTTTTTGATGATTTAAAATATTATTTTAGTTGTTCAGTGGGTTAAAGGGGAGAAAACAAACTCATGAAGAGCAGACAGTTACTCACCTTAACATTCTGAATTGGCACTCAGGTAGAATGAAGGTCATAACGCTTTTAACTGAGATTTATTTTCATGAAAATCATTTTACATTTTTATTTTTATAAAAGAACATGAGTGGATTAGGACTAAAGAGTTATAAGGAGATTTTGTATGTAATAATGAACATTTTTACAATTATTTATTTATATTATTTTTCAAATGCTGCTTCACTATGTGCCAAACACTCTTCCTCTACAGCCCAAGAGATAGGTAGATGCTATTATTATCCCCATTTTACAGATGAGAAAACTGAGGCTAAGAGATTAGGTGAAATGCCAAAGTATTACGATCAGCAGTTATACCATTAGCTTTGATGACAGCAATAAGTGGCTTGCTGTCCCTTGTAAACTTCTAAGAAAAAAATCTATTAATGGATCACATCAGGCCTAGAGAATCATTATCTAAATTCTCAAAACTTAGTTTCTAGCTCAACTCTTAACTCTCAAAAAGCTGAAAAGAACCAACAGCATCCTACAAACACCTCTTCAGAGTCATCACTTGTCTACTCAAAAGGGAATATTTCAGAGCTGAATGAATTCAAGAACACACTTTCCACATCTCAAACTACCACTCAAGTTCCTATAAATTAATCAGAAACAAACAAAATGATAATCTATGACTTCACAGCAATATCACCCCAAAAGCAGAAAAATAATATGTTCTATCTTTAGAATAAGACATTCTAAACTGATCATTTGTTTTGAAATTTAGAAGGCAAGAAAGTTCATCTTTTATTTCTAGTCTCTGAATATACACGAAAAGGAAGACAAGAATTGAGTTAGCTGCATGGATGAACATTCTTTCACTTATTTATGTTAAATTGACTGAAAAAAAAATCAATTTTGTTTTTCTTTAGAAAACATTTCATATTTTCAGCCATAAGCACTTTTAAAATACGTGTTTTACAAAAAGTTCTTTAAATATGATATGCCCCAAGAAAATATCTGAATTTTTTTAGCTGTTACCTTCCAAAAATCACCTCTCCTTAAAAACAAAAACAAACAATCATACCCATATCTGACATATCCCAAGAATTCAGTTCATGCTTATAAACTGAAAACTGAAACAACAATAATATCTAAGACAGGCTTCCCGGGTGGTGCTCGTGGTAAAGAATCCCCTTGCCAATACAGGAGACGTGAGAGACACGGGTTTAATCCCTGGGTCAGGAAGACTCGCTGGAGGAGGGTACGGCAACCCACTCCTGTATTCCTGCCTGGAGAATCCCATGGACAGAGGAGCCTGGAGGGCTACAGTCCATAGGGTCGCAAAGAGTTGGACATGACTGATATGACTTAGCATGCATGCACAGTATCAGAACTAATATCAGTAATTAATTAACAACTTTAAAATATATCAAGAATCTAAAAAGGAAAAACATCTACCCCTAAGGTATGACAAATATAAATTTTATATAGCATATAACAAAAATGAAGTTTTCTCAAAAATTCTTCATCTTTTTAACATTTATTGACTAGTCATTAAATGAGTATTTAGTCATTAAATGAGTATTTAGTCATTTATGAATAAAACAGCATCTTCCTAACTATTGGTTGAGATCATTTGAACTGACTGAAGTCAATTCACAATGGATCAGTGGCATGAAACTCATGAACTCAGAGCAGACCTCAAGTTTGCACACCAACTACATGTACTATATAACATGCCACTTTGATATTTCAGACTCCATTAGCTTATTTGTTCAAATGATTTTAAATTAATATTATATATAATGTACTCAAGTATTCATTATCATCCTGAGCTATTTCCATGTTCCTGTGAGTTCTTAAAAAGTATGTGATTGAATAACATGATTTATCATGTTATATTAATATCAATTTTGACCTCTTAAAAGCTTTATTATTACGGAAATTTTCAAGGATAAACAAAAGTAATGAGAACAACATAATGAGCCCTCTTATCCTTTAACCCACCTCAATTATCTATATTTTGCCATTTTTGTTTCCTTTATTGGCCTATCCACTTTTCTATTTTTTCATCTGCTCTATGATATTTTGATACAAAACCCTAATGCTATATCATTCCAATAGCAAATAACTCAAGTATGCATCCCGCTCCTCTGTCCATGGGATTCTCCGAGGCAAGAGTACTGGCGGATGTAGTCATTCCCTTCTCCAGCGGATCTTCCCGACCCAGGGATCGAACCTGGCTCTCTCGGGTTGCAGGCAGATTCTTCACCATCTGAGCTACCAGGGACGTCCGAAAAAGTTTTGAAATATAACAAATATTTGGTAGAATTTACCAGTGAAGCATTCTGGGCAGGGAGTATGACTAAGGGAAGGTTTTTAACAAAAGTAATTTCTTTAAGGAACAGAGGTATCCAGGTTATCTACTGAATATTTCTTCTTGAGCGAGCTTCGGAAATTCACGACATTCAAATAAATTCTCCACTTCATCTAACTTGCTGAGCATAGAGGCGTAAAGGTGCTCAGGACGCTCCCGCTGCCCTTTAACACCTGGAGGCCCTGCAGCCATGCTGCTCCTCCGAGTCACGGCGGGGCAATCTCTCCTTCCTTCTCTCACAGGTTTATCTCGCTCAGCCAAGAACCGGCTCTGCGCTTTCATTAATATTTCTTTTTGTTTTCCATTTCACTAATATCCACTGTAATGTTTATTATTTCTTCACTCTGCTTACTTTGAGTTTAATTTACTCTTCTCTTTGCAAGTTTCGTAAGGCAGAAGCTAAGGCGTTGACTGAGACCTTTCCTTTTTTCGTATGTAGGTGTTTGGTGCTGTTTAACCAAAGTGAGTACTTTAGCAGCATCCCACTAAATCTGGTGTGTTGTGTCTTTATTCTCCTTCAGTTCAAAATACTACTACTTCCTTGTTTCTCTAGGGATTTCTTTACTCGTGGGCTATTAGGACCACATAAGCCCGGGAGAGCAGACGCTCATCCCCAGGGCTTTCTGTGCAGCTCTCTCCGCCTGGCCACCCCGGCCTCCCTGGACTTCCGGTTCTGTGTTTGCCCAGGTCGCCTGCTAGGCTTTGCCTGGGCCGCCTTTCCCTGTGCTATGAGCTGGAAACGCTTCCAACACCTGAGAGAAGTCCTGGGTTGGAGGAGACACAACTCTGCCGGACACCGCACATCATGAACGTTCTCAACTTCGGAGGCAAAACAGAGACCTCAGAAGCTCTCGTCCCTGCTTCCAAACCCACTCCAGGAAAGCTGACTTTACCTTCTCAACCTGTGTGCGTTCGCTGTCAGCTATTTCTAGACTCTCATTTGCGTAGCTTAGAAGGAAGGCCCCTCTTACTCCATTATTGCTTGATATTAACAGAATGTATCTGAAGACTAAGGGTGCGTCATCAATAGAGTTCAGACAAGACGGAGAGCATCAAAGTAAAATTAAGTCCACAAGACCACGGTAATAGAATATCAATATTCTTTCTCTTGTTCCCAACCTTCTGTCTTCTTGCCCTTGATTTAACAATCTAAGATGTCACAAATCCCCAATTTTCCCTTCTAATTTAGTAAGGACTTGACATTCCTTGCATTCAAGGACAGCCACTCACAGTCCCTTCCAGGCCAATGACTCTTAAATTCAGAGATTTGTCTGGCTGTAAGAAACTCTAGAGATAGATCCTCTATTACAGACACGTCTCTTCACAGGAGGAAACCAAGGCACAGAGATTCCATGGCATTTGCCTCTATCAGCAAATTTAGAGTCACAGACTGCAAAGTAGGACATTGGAGAGATTTTCTCAATCATATTAAATCAAATATATTTATACTGCTAACACTCTATATTTCACATCCTCTAATCATTTATTTAAAAATTACATAAAACATTGAGAAAAAGTATTGAAAACTATCCATCATGAGGACCATAAGGGTAACACAACTTTCTAGGAACATTTATATATTTACAAACACTGCTGCTGCTGCTGCTAAGTCGCTTCAGTCGTGTCCGACTCTGTGCGACCCTACAGATGGCAGCCCACTGGGCTCCGCCATCCCTGGGATTCTCCAGGCAAGAACATTGGAGTGGGTTGCCATTTCCTGTAAATTACATTTCATATAATGTCTTAGTATAAAAACACTGTCAGAACACAATTTAACAAAAAGCTTTGAGTTCTACCCTTGGTTTTCAAAAGCTGAAACAACTAAACTAGCTGAGCCAGAGTAATGTACGTTTAAAAGGCTCTCTTGCCTTTACCTGAATCTATGAAACTAAGCAGTATCATGCCACAGACCGGTCTTCTCACCAAAACACTGTGCTGAGCACAGGGATGGGCCTGAACCGCTGCAGATCGGCTCTGATGTGAATCCAGCAGATCCCGAGTGCTGACAGGCCAAACCCCCAATCCTGGTATACAATCTTCAGAGTGGTCTTCGCAGCAAATTAAGAAGCTGGCATCTGCTGTTGCTGCTACTCTGTCACAGAGAATAATTCTGATCTTTTAAGCACCAGTGCACCATAGTTTTTGGCCATCTCAGAATGTTCAGGGAAGCACTTACTGATCTAATAAGTCTTGTTTTGTCTTTAATGAGTACAATTTCAAGTGATCGTAAAAAGCCCACATATGGTCATTATAACACTTGTTGTGCACAATCTGTTCATCCAAAGGCATTTCTACTCTGCACTATAAACAGCAGTATATGATGTGATGGGAAAAACATTAATCTACGAAAATGTTCAGGCCAAGGTTATAGAAGATGAATAAAAAATTATGGTTACATATGGCCTTGGTTACACGAAGATGTTCTGATCAGTTCAGTTCAGTTCAGTCGCTCAGTCGTGTCCGGCTCTTTGCGACCCCATGAATCGCAGCACGCCAGGCCTCCCTGTCCATCACC
>SJYT01044862.1:67720-82328 GCA_006410635.1 Cephalophus harveyi
TCAAGAGTCTTCTCCAACACCACGGTTCAAAAGCATCAATTCTTCGGTGCTCAGGTTTCTTCACAGTCCAACTCTCACATCCATACATGACCACAGGAAAAACCATAGCCTTGACTAGACGGACCTTAGTCGGCAAAGTAATGTTTCTGCTTTTGAAAATGCTATCTAGGTTGGACATAACTTTTCTTCCAAGGAGTAAGCATCTTTTAATTTCATGGCTGCAGTCACCATCTGCAGTGATTTTGCAGCCCCCAAAAATAAAGTCTGACACTGTTTCCACTGTTTCCCCATCTATTTCCCATGAAGTGATGGGACCAGATGCCATGATGTTCTGATAGAGCAGTAATAGAGAATAATGTGCCTGTGCTCTCTGCTAGTTTTAGGTTCTAATCCTCAAAATATAATTAAAGCCCATCGGTCATGGAAGACACAGAATAATCACAGGCACTGCTTCAAATACACTAGAATGAAACAGTGATTTGATTTTTTTCCTCAAAGTTTGCTCTAAACTTCTAGCAATTTAGCTATGGCAGCACTTCCTTGGACTTCCCAGGTGGCACGGTGGTAAATAATTTGCTGACCGGTGCAGGACACACAGGAGGCGTCGGCTCGATGCCTGGGTCGGGAAGACCCCCTGGAGGAGAGAAGAGCTAGCCACTTCGGTACTCTTGCTGGGGAAGCCCTGGGCCAGGTCCTGGCGGGCTGCGCGCACTGGGCGGCACACACCCAGACACGGCCGAGCACGTGCGCAAGCACCGGCTCTTTCAGGGAGAGCGGAAGCGCTGGTCGCTCCGCGGTCAGCTCTGTGCCACCCCAGGGACTGCAGTCCGCCAGGCTCCTCTGTCCATGAAATTCTCCAGGGAAGAGCACTGGAGGGGGCTGCCATTCCCTACTCCAGGGGATCTTCCCAGCCCAGGGATCAAACCTGGGTCTCCTGCAATGTAGGCGCATTCTTTACCATCTGAGCCACCACTAATTTAATAATAGTAGCTAAAGTTTACCTCGCACTTACCATGGTCCTGATACTGAGGAACTACTTCAATTAATTCCCTGAAAACTAATTTGTTCACTCAGCTGATTAATGGCAGAGCCAAGATTCAAACCCAAGCTGACAACAGAGCCTGGGTGCCTACCCTCCGGGCCTTACTGCCACAGTCCTAGGTAATTTATAAACAATTGCTCTTTGCCTAGGAGGAAAGAGGACTTCCCCGATAGCTCAGTTGGTAAAGAATCCGCCTGCAATGCAGGAGACCCCCATTCAATTCCTGGGTCAGGAAGACCCGCTGGAGAAGGGATAGGCTGCCCGCTCCAGGATTCCTGGGCTCCCCTGGTGGCTCAGCTGGAAAAGAATCTGCCCGCAATGCGGGAGACCTGGGTTTGATCCCTGGGTTGGGAAGATCTCCTGGAGGAGGGAAAGGCTACCCACTCCAGTGTTCTGGCCTGAAGAATCCCATGGACTGTATAGTCCATAGAGTCTCAAAGAGTTGGACACGACTGAGCGATTTTCACTTTCACTAGGAGGAAAGAAACTGTAAACTCTTTTCCCTAAACTGTAAGCTTGAAGAGACATGACAAATTTTGAATAACACACAAGTAAATTTTATAGTAGCCAGTCTTCTAAAACATGTATGTTATAATTAGTTCCTAATTATTATAGAACTCTGAAAAACAGCACAGATGATGCATGACAAGTGAGAGATTACAAAGGAACTGATGTTTTCATTATTGCTAAAATATGAGATTGCATATATTTGGTATATAAGTAAACTATGAAGCTAATTTTTGGCATACACTCACTTCTCTTTTCACCATATATGTTCACCTTAAGCAATGAACCGACCATATTTCCTTCTTAAAAGCCAAATACTCAGAAGATCTAATGATACGTGACCAGTGAAAACTTTCATTAAAGTATCTTCTAACACAATACATAACATTAAAATATAAATAATTCTTGTCATATATATCAGTTTCTTTACTGTATACATTCACAGTTATCAGCAAATGAAAAAAGCCAAAAAGCAAGCTCCTTGTTTCAATGAATGTCCCATTTCAGAAAGGATAGATTTTGTACTGTTAACTTAAACTGATTTTAATTTTACCAAACACTACTTACACCTCTATAATGGTCTGACCAGTCCTCACTCAAGCATGTGGAAAATTGCGAGGGCACTGGCACGAATGATGCAGGGAAACACCGAGGAGATGTGGCCGCGGAGCCTACCTTGGTTAGATGGATGACTCCTTTAGAAGTAACCGAACAACCCATGAAGCCCACGTACTGCAGCTCAGGACAGTGCTCAGCGAATGCTTTCACCGACTGGTCCGTCACCTGGGGAGAGCGGGGAGCAGAGAGTCAGGACGGCACGGCAGGATTTCGCCACTGCGAACTCCCCCAGCCTCACCTTGCGCCATTCACGTCTCCTTTTCCAGTGGACTGTCTGAATCCATGGGCATGCCGCAAGATGTCCTGCGCTTTTTAAATCCGCCCTCAACCCCACATTCCTTTCTGTCAGCCCATGTTTGTTTACGTCTTCATGTCTCAGAGACGTCAACCCTTTCCACCTCCACTTCTTCATGCCTCCCTCAACGGACATGTATGCATTCTGACATTTGCTCCACGTGCTACGAAATTCACCATTTCAAAGGGAGCAGGCCAGTGGCTTTCAGCAGATTCACCAGTCATGCCACCATCACCAGCAGCCAACTCCAGAACGTGCTTCTCACCCCAGAAAGAAGCCCGTGCCCAGCGGCAGCCGTGCCCCAACTTCAACCCCTGCCTCCAAGTCCTGGCAGCTTCCTGTCACCATGGCTTTGCTCAGTCCTGACATATTTGATAACTGAAATTGTACAATTGTATCCTAAAGGGCAACAACAGTCTCTTTATAAGGTTTCTCCCTCCAAGTGTTTCTTCTAAGAAATCTGGTTTTGCCCCTCACTGCTTCAAACTTCTCAGATTTGGAGGGTATGATGGTTAAATTTATGTGCCATCTTGACTACACCATGAGATGCTCAAATATTTGATTAAAAATTATTCTGGGTGTGTTCGTGAAGGTTTCTGGGTGAGATTAACATTCGAAACAGCAGACTGAATTAAGCAGATTGCCTCCCCGAGGCAACCACTCAACCTCAGTCACATCCAGTCCGCTGAAGGAATGGAACGAAAAGGGGAGTGAAGGAGAACCTGCCCTCTCCCTTTCTCCCTCCCTCCTCCTCTCACTCTCTGCCTACCTTCACATTCAGACACCAGTTTCCCACCTTTAGACTCAACTTTGGACTGGAACTTACATCATCAGCTCTCCTGGTTCCTATGCGTTTAGACTCTGCCTAGAATTACACCATCTGCTCTCCTTGGTCTCCAGATCGCCGATGTGGGGATTTCTCAGCCTCCAGAGTTATAGGAACCAATTCCTTACAATAATCTCTTTTACACACACACACACACACACCTCATACTAATTCTGACTCTTTGAAGAACCCTAACTAATGTGATACATATTAGAATCCCCTGAGGAATTTATTAAAACCTCAGAGTCAAAAGAGGTGTAACCCAAGAATCTGTATTTTTAACAAGCCCCTAAGTGACTCTTAGGGATGTGAAAACTTGAGGCCCCAGAGCTGCAAAGAAGTTACACTGACAGCTTCTGGCATTTCTGCATGGCCCTGCTTTCAACAAAGGGCAGACTGAAATTCCTTTTTTGTCTCCTCCAGCCTCCAAAAGCTTTCCATATAGAAAATTATCTTCTTATAATTGTGCTAACATTTTCTCCACTGTTCTACAAGCTGTAGCATATAAAAGAAGGTCCAGATAGTCTCTATGATAGGGTTAATTTCAGATTCACTTTCCTCACAGTCAAGATGAAATCAACAAGTTAAACACCACCGTTAGTTTTTCAAACAGCAGTGACTTACATCTATTTTGCATTAATTTTAATACGGGTGACTCTTTCTTTGTTATCTCCCTTATCTATTCTGAGCAGATATTGGAAAATAAAGTGATGTGGGTAGCATTAATTCTGAAACACAAGAACGTTTTACTAAAATAATCAAACCAACAGCATCCATGGTACATCTGATAAAAGATTAATTCTGCCCTCAAAAGTAAGTCATGCTTCAGCATATCAAGACTAAGGGTGCCATTGATAAATTAAAAATGGGCCTTTCTGACACTCAGCTCTCTAAAAACATTATGTCAAGAAAGAATATGTAAGGCACTGAAGTTGCCCGAAGCTTCAGTGAAAACCAATTTCTACTAAAAAAAAAAACCTCAGGGGGTGGCGGGAAGGAGAGGGAAACAGGTTCAACACTTATCACCATTTGGTTCAACATCCTGCCTCATCTGACATCAGGCTTCTCCCAGATCCATCTTCAAAAGGGGGAAGAGGAGTTCAGATAAGGATGAAGGACACAGGAGAGCTCAGGTCCCAGGTGTTAGAGCTTTCTGAGACAAAGTCTTAAAACTGGCTTCGTGGGTCGTCCTCTTTTAGCTCAAGGAGTCAAATAAGAGGCTGGAGGCGCCTCCTGCAGCAACAGCCCCAAGAGCCGAATAAGCCCAGAGCGAGTGCTGGGGACAGGGGCGCTCTGCGAACTGAACACAGCTGTGCGACCAACCCCGCGTTCCAGTTACAGAGCCCCTCCATCACACCGCCCTAGAAAGTCCCTTTCTCCCTGATGCCCATGCGCAGTCAGTCACCGCTCCTGCCCCGAGATCACCCTCGACCTGTTTCACACACCTACAGCTGCCTTTTCTAGAAACTTCATGCAAACAGGATTCTATAATAAAGTCTTTTGTGTCTAGCTTCTTTCGTTAGTAATTTTTGTTTGTTTGCTTGTTTGTCTGAGGTTCCCCCTTGCCGTTACCTGTAGCAGTAGTTGGCTCATTTTACTGCTGGGTAGATTTGCATGGTATGACTATATTACATTTTGTTTATCCACTCACCAGTTATAAACATTTTGTTTACAGTGTGCGGCTTTGATAAATAATGCTTCTGTGATCATTCACATACAAGTCTTTGTATGACATATGTTTCATTCCTCTTGCATAAATATCTAGGATTGGAATTACTGAGTCATACGATAAGCTTATTTTTTTAGATATTTTTAAATGTGAGTTGCTTTCTTACTAAGTTGCAAGAGTTCTCTATATAACTTGCATACACGTCCTCTATCAAGTATCTGATTCACAAATCTTCTTCTTCCATTCTGTGTTTCGTCTTTTCATTTCCTTGATGGTGGTCTTAGAACTAACATTTAGGCCTGTGGTGCTCCTGGAGCTAATTTTCGTGAACAGTGTGAAGTAAGGTGAAAGGTTCATTTTGTTTGCACATGAATTGCCCTATTTGTTGAAAAGACCATCTGGAATGGTTTGATTTTGAGGGATGACACTTGCTCACAGACTGTGATAAAACCAGCCAGTAAATAAGAATTCATATGCAAAGAGAAATGTGGCTCCAGATTTGGAAAGTGGTATTGGAAAATTAGGGGGGAATGAGACCAGCTGGCAAAGCAGATTTTGACCTTTTAGTCAAAGCTATGATGGAGAAAGAGAGAAGACGAACCTCAGATTCAGCAGTGTCATCTCTTCACGTGTCAGGGACAGAGAAGACCATCCCCTTAAGCTGGCACTCTAAAAGCCAACTGGCCTTCGGATGCCAGCATGGAGAGGACGCACGTACATCTAGCATTACGAGGAGGAAACGCATCGGTGATAGGGAACGCCCTGTGCCTTCCACGTCACGAGGGCCATGAAAAGCCTCAAAAATACAGACACACACAAAATAAAAACAAAAAATACAGACACACACAAGATTCCAGTAGAGCCTCCACTGTGAATCCTAAGGGGCCCCCTCTAGTTGCTGAAGCCCAAACAAATAAGCCAGAAACACAGAGGGCGAAGGCAGAAGGAAGATATTGGCTCTCAAAAGCTCTTGAGAGCGGCGCTCAACCAGACCTCCTTTGAGGGTGCTTTCTCATGAGAGCACATGTGGGCACAAGAAGATCTCTCCCCGGGAGGTAGAAATAAAAGGCCTAAAAAATTCAAAGACAGGGGGCAAATGTAATAGCCACTATGGAAGAAATGTTCATATCTGACTAAAATATTCTTAACTAGAAGAAAGAGAAAAAGCAGAAGGTGAGCAGTACAGGGTCACTAATTTTGCTTGAAGAGTTACTGTTATAAAATTATTATTTATATTATTTTTATATAATATTTTTGAATTGTGAATCCAGAGATTCAGTCTTTGGACACAGCTCAAAGTTTGGGGTACCAGTAGCCAAAGAGCTTAAGAGGGAATAGAAAATCCCATGGACGGAGGAGCCTGGTAGGCTACAGTCCATGGAGTCGGACATGACTGAGCGACTTTACTTTACTTACTGTGGGCCAAGCTAAGTCCTCTCTGTAACAGGGGATCCCTATAATAGCCTTGACAGGCAATATTAGCCCCATTTTAGTACTGAGACACTTCAGTCATGCCTGACTCTTTGCAACCCCATGGACTATAGCCCACCAGGCTCCTCTGTCCGCGGGATTCTCTAGGCAAGAATATTGGAGCAGGTTGCCATGCCCTCCTCCAGGGTAGACTAGCCCCATTTTACAGGTAACTGAAATAAGCCTATCAGAGACTGACTTCTCCCAAATCAAACCACTAACAGATGGCCAAGCAGGCTTTAAACTTCGGTCTTTTAGATTTTGTAATTCATGTTCTTAACTTATATATACTAGGTTGTGATTCATTTCATGGTGCTAATTTCCAGTCAAATGCAAAAGCAAATTTACGGCCCTCCCTTTGGCCCCAGAGAGGTAGAATGGCAGGGATCAAGGCACAGTGGGTCCATTTTCTAAAGAATTTTCTAGAGAGAAGCACTACCCTTGATTACTTTTTTCATTCCTAAGGATAGAATAGATGTGCTGAAATGCCGTAATAGTTTCCTGTATATCCTAAGTATCCTCCCAAAACAAGAAAGCATCAAAGTGGGTTCTGTGTGAGTGTGCACACGCTCAGTTGAGTCCAGCTCTTTGCGACCCCATGGACTATAGCCCTCAGGCTCCTCTGTCCATGGTGTTTTCCAGGCAAGAATGCTGGAGAGGGTCACCGTTGCCTCCTCCAGGGGATCTTCCCAACCCAGGGACTGAGCCCAGGTCTCCTGGGTTTCCTGCCTTGCGGTGGGTTCTTCACCTGCTGAGCCTTTGGGGAAGCTCAAAAGTGCGTTGGCGTTATCTAATTCAGAGGTGATGAAGAAGCTGGGTTAATGGTAGTGAATTATAAAACCACATAAGCAGAAATTGATAATCCACCTAAAAAGGATTAAAATTAAAGACTAAGAAAATATGGATGGGAAAAGCTTTTATATAAATTTCAGGACTCTAAATAAAGAGATGCAGCTTCTTCTTATTTTAAGACAAAGTTTCCTTAGAACATGGGTAGAGAGATCTACCTTTATCAGACTAAGACTGAGTCAATGAAAAGGGATTTGTAATCTGTGCTGAAAGATTAAATTTGGGGAATGATGCTAACGTAACAGAAGAAAGAAATTTATATCATTAATTCTAAAAAGGTCAAGAAATCTTTGTACATTTTTACACTTGTGACATTAAAGAATTATTCCGTATAATCCTACATGAATGTATTAAATAATATAAAGTATTTCACAACTTTGCTCAGAAAAAAGTTTTCCCTAGAGTTCACCCCAAACCTACAAATTCAGGACGTGGAAATACATACTTCTAATAAGTTCTCTTAAAGATTCTTATGGAGTCAGTCCATAAACAACTCATAACTAAATCTAACAACTAACCAGCCCCTCCAAGTGTTAGCACTGAAGATGGTCCTGGGCATACGTGGCATCGCGGGGTTATCTCTTTGCTGACCTGTACTGACACCACAGATCACCATGGTCCTGGACATGCCATCCTTCTGGGCATTTTCAGCAGCCTGCACACTGAACATCTTTCTGCCACTCTTGATTCCACAAATCTATCCTTCACCCATCGAGGCATTGTGATCTTTCAACGTGTACAAATCACATCATGTCAGTCTGCCATTCACAATCCTCCAGTGATACCAATTACTTGAAGTATAAAATTCCAACTCCTATAAGCTACAAGGTCCTGCACAATCTGTTGTATTCCACCAGTTCTTCCACCTCGTTCATCCTCCCACCATCCCCTATCCAGGTCTGAAACCAAGTCTGAAGAAGTAACCAGGTTATGGAGGGTTGAATGTCTGGTAGAATGGTTGTGACTTGGTATGGAAGGAATCTATTTTATTGATAATGTGAGACATACAGGGGTTAAAGAACTATAAGGTCCCCTCGAGTTCCACCCTCCTGCAGACACCTAACTCATGGTGCCATTCATTAAAGGCTCTAAGGGAAGGCTGATAAAGGGAAGCTGTCCTTCAAGGCACATCAGGTAAACTGAGGACCAACTAAAGGGATATTCTGGCCTCAGGGAGGCTGCCAGTGGGTCACACCTACAGCACGGTCCTGCCCTGTGTGCACAGCAGTATACCACAGCAAGGGGCACCTCCAGCAGCTAGGCTGAGCCAGTCAGTAAGCATCCACATCTGACAACGGACAAAGAAGTACTACGTGAAGCACTATAATGATAAAAAGTCCCAAGTGAAGAATCTGATTTAGATACCGAGTAAATATACATGGGCTTCCCTTGTAGCTCAGGTGGTAAAGAATCCACCTGCAATGTGGGAGACCTGGGTTCAATCCCTGGGTTGGGAAGATCCCCTAGAGAAAGGAAAGGCTACCCACTCCAGTATTCTGGCCTGGAGAATTCCATGGACTGTATAGTCCATGGGGTCACAAAGAGTCAGACACCACTGAGTGACTTTCACTTTCAAATATACATGATACTTCAGGAGTTTTAAAATGAAATACAATAAAATTTCTCCATTTATTTAGTCTTCAAACTCTATGAAAATCTCTTTTTCATTTTCATCTTTGCTTTTCTGTATTGTATTTTTTCACAGGTTATAAAACACTTACAATTAATGCACCCTCCTTTAGAGACTGTGTAACAAAAACACAAAAGAGATTCATACTGACCATATAAAAGGAAATAGCTAAATACGGAGACAAAGTACTTGGTATGGATTCGCCTTATGAATCGTTTCAGTAAGACCTTTTCACTATGCTCTTACTGTAATAAAAATTTCACATTTTTAGTGAATTTTAAAAAGAAATCTAAAAGAACATTATTTAAACATAGTATTCTTTTAAACTACGGTCAGACAACATTTAGTGAGTAAATACTACACGGCAAGCGCTGCGCTACACACCATGACCAAGACAAACCGCCTTCACGGAGCTTACAACCTAGTGAGAAGAGCAAATGAGAAACAGCTGCTACAAGTGTGATCCCTCCTTTACTCACTTGCACTAGCCTACCAATTATTCCTTTCTGTACATGTGCAATAATTACACGGCACACAAAGAAAGTTGGGTTAGTGATTAAGAATCCACCTGGCAATGTGGGAGATGCAGGTTTGATCCCTGGGTCAGGAAGATCCCCTGGAGAAGGAAATGGCAGCCCACTCCATTGTTCTTGCCCAGGAAATCCTATGGGCAGAGGGGCCTGGCGGGTTGCAGTCCATGGGGTCACAAAAGAGTCGTATACAACTTAGCAACTAAACAACAACAACACATAGAAAGAAGTCAAAACTATGGCTAAAAATTATATTCAGTTATACAAATAAGATTCTTCTCAAATATTTTAAGTTATTGTATGCCTGATATCATTGTATGCCCAATATCATTTCAGTAGAGAGCTAGAATATGCATTGCTTTTATAAATCATGAAAAAAACAAGGATTATTTAAGAACCCATGCTTACTAATACAACTTTGGCTTTTAATTAGCATGATTCAACTATTTCATTAGGTAAATCAGAAGCACAAGACAGTAAAATCTTTTAACATTTTATGATGAAAAATTTGAAAAACATAAAAAAATAGAAAAAACAACAAAATAAACCTCCATTTACCAATCATCTACCTTCAATAATTACTAGCTCATTGTCAACTTTGTTATTAATAGCCCTATCCACCTCTAAAACATCACATTCATCAGTAAATATTTCAGTGTATCTCTAGAAGATAGGATCTTTTCAAAATCAGAGCCATAATACCCTTATCATTCCAGCAAAAATGTTCATGTGAGACTTAATATGAAAAATGAACTATGTATAGTTTTATGGAGATAATAATTCAACATGGTAATTTAAAAATCTCATTAAAAATTTACAACAATTTTATAAAAACTGACCCTTTGTCAACAAGGGCACTGAGATTCATAACTAATCATTTTCTAAAAGTCTAAAATTCCATTAGCAGCCAATGAGAATCTGATCATTTGATTGCTTGTTTGACCTTGCCTGATTTTTGTTCATTCTGTCTTGGTTAATGTTAGCCTGCATTTAGAGAAGTCAGATTGGCTGATAAAAAGAGATTTATTAGTTATGCATTAAAGTATTGTGAAAGGGAAAGACACTGGTCCAGAATTAACGGCACAGATACGTGTCCCTATTAAAAAGATCTATGCTAAGTCAGCTATGACTCAACCATTTCCCTCTAGTTTGCTGACCAAGTTTCTTTAACTAATACTTTATTTTATTGAAATTCAATACTTGGGTAATGTCAATGAAACAGAACAATTAGTCTATTCTGCATCAGCTCACCCTTTAAGTAATGAAAGGAATAAATCTAAAGAGAAATCTCCAAACCTAACAATCATAGTTGTATTTAGCAACGATATTTACAAGACATTTTCTAGTATACTTACACATCTGTTCACTCATCCAACTGGATAAGCAGGCAGGTGCAAATTTCATTTCACAAACGAAGAAACACAGAAGTTAAAGCAACCTGCCTCACCTTATATGTGAGCCCAGTGGCCTGTGCATTACAACATACTCAATAATGTACTTAAAATACAATCAAAGAATCTACCTGAGTGCTAAATTTGAGATCCATTAAGTAATAAATAAACATAGCTGATAATAAAGTCCTTGTTTCATAAACATACAACTAATTTAATTCTTTGGTCATATCACAGAAAAAATGTTTCAATTCTCTGAAAGTAAAGCGTCTTCCATTCTGCCAAGCTTTATTTCATTTCTAAACACAACTTTTAAATTAACAGATATGGTTAGTTTGAGGATTCATTTCAAAGAGTATAAAGTGAAATTTATAAGAATATGACTGAGGGCTAAATTAAATCCACCAGACAGATCACTTACCAAAATCTGTGTGGATGCATCATGTGTGATGCAAGAAAACAGGGGAAAATAGAAGTAGCATACACAACTTGAATTCTGACTCATCTAACTTTGAATGGGGTTTCATCACAAAGGGTAAAATGAACTCAAGTCCCAGAAGGCTCACACACAAAGAACAGTGCTCAGACTAGCAGAAGAGCTAGTGAGTGTTTCGGAAGGCTTGCTCAAAGTCACGGAGGAAAAGAAAAGCCACCACGATGAAGGCCGTTTCCTTAGACTCCCACAGCAGCCAGGCCTCTCTATCTGCAAAACCGGGTGTTCTCCGCCTGCTCCCCAGCCTCTGCCCTTCCTGACACGTGCGGCCCTCTCCTCCATTTCCACCCATTCCCTTACCTCTCCCTGGTGCTTCTCCTTCCTTTTCCTCGTGTTTCTTCTGAGCCCTTTATGCCCACTATTACACCTCTCCTTAACTGGCTGCTCATAATATGAGCAATTTACGAAGGATTTTAAATAAAATCATTGTATTAATTTCAAACCAGTGACATTAAACTTTTCCTTTATCTCAGAAACGTAAGATTATCTGAAGTCATTAGACTCAGCCTGAATTGCAATCCAGCCCCTCGTCTTCCTACCTGTCTGACTTTAAAGAATTTATCTGCTTTCCAAAAGTATGAAAATGAGATAGAAACCTAACAGGCTTCTTGTGAGCATTGAAAGAAAATCTGCATGTGCTGGACACACTCCACACAGTATACTTAGCAAAGAGGAGCCCTACGCGGTGTACACGCATCCTTTCCCCCATTCCATGGGGCTGCCACGCTGAACGCTGTCATACAAAATTAACTTTTTTCCTATCATTGTACTTGATGAAATATACAAAGCAGCATTTAGTGATAGTCTCTGTTATGATACGTCCCACCTACCACCAAGTCGTTAGAAACAGAAATGGCAATACATGAATGGTTCTACACTTGTTCACCAGGCTGAAGTCACATATTGGGAGAAAAATGTAAGGTAAATGAGACTTTCAGTTGGTAAAATATCAGTAGCAAGCTTAATTGTACACAGGTTTACCTATATTTTGTAATACACTTAAAACTGTCGATAATAAAAGGAAGCAATCCAAACAACTCTCTGTTTTCTAAGGGTACACTGACTCTTTTTAATGTTCTGAATTGCAAACTATTTTAGTCTAACAGTACTTGGATATGACAGTACATTAAGACTATTCTTCCAGCTTTCGGAAAGCACAACAAAGTATATACACCAAAACTGGGCTTTGTAATGCTCCTAAATATACAATGTGTCAGATAATAAGTAGAATAGCGAAGTTTCTTTCCTGTGATTTTTAAGGAACTCACCAATATATGAGAAGATTTGATTTATAAGTATAATATTCTATAACAAGAAACAACTACCACCTCCATAGG
Organism: Cephalophus harveyi; assembly: GCA_006410635.1. Classification (NCBI taxonomy): domain Eukaryota; kingdom Metazoa; phylum Chordata; class Mammalia; order Artiodactyla; family Bovidae; genus Cephalophus; species Cephalophus harveyi. The sequence continues at coordinate 80,378 of SJYT01044862.1, forward strand.
AGGGTGATATATAATATGCAAAAAGAAAATATATAGAATCAAGAGAACAACCTTCAAAAAGTCACTCGTGTTTGTGAAAATATTTCAGATTAAGTTTTAATATTTTAACAACAGAAAACGTTTCCCAGGATGAATAAAATCTAACCAAGGTATAAAGTCCTAACAATTTGTGTTTTAATCATAAATGAAAGCCAATAATCTCCTGTTTAAAAAAAAAAAATGTACCAACACCCTAATGTATGAATATAGAACATTTCTTACATATTCATGTTTAACATTCTTTAAACAAGAAAACCTATTATCAGAAAACAAAACCTAAAATTAGGTTATACATTTTTCATCATGTCAGACAAATACATTCATAGCTCGCTAAAGGTTCTTTCTTACATTTCAAACAGCTCACAAAACCCCCCCTCCTTTAATAAGGTTCCCGCCATAATCGGAAGCAAGACAGCAAGTCCACCAGCTGCCCCGACCTAGTCCACTTGGTCTGCACACGTAGTCTTCACGAAAGCAGCCATGCTAAGTAACGAGAATGCGAAGGAGGCGCTTTCCTTATCAATTTTGGCAGAGGGGGAAAAAAGTATGTATAAATATGTTTAATTTCATTTTTCAAATTAGAAGCTCAGAAAGAGCAGAGCTCATGAGCAATGTCAAGACTCAGATTCACGTCTCTAGGAAAAGGGGTCAAAGGAGGTCTTTGAGTATTTTCAAAGCATCCACTCTAAGTCCAAGTCAACAGACACCTTCACCGGGCCTGGTAGGTAGTAGCTGCTCCCTACACATTTATTGAATACGTGAAGGAATGAATCAAACTGGGAAAGGCGGGTACTGGAAACACCAGTTCACTGAGGATGAAATAATGATACTGCACGGTAGCTGAGTGCCTATTTGCCAGGCACTATACTAGCTGATTTTTATTTACATTTATGCAAACTATAGTGTAAAGGTCTTAAAGGTGTTGACCCATTTTTACCCAGAAGGAGCACGTCTACGGATGTCTGGGCAACCGGCCCAGCAGAGAGGCGGGCAGATTCGTGGACCAGGACACTCACCACAGCAACATTTACAGCAACCGAAGAACAGAAGCCTCTCAGATGTGTTAAAATAGGATAATGGTGCCTGGAAAATCCCATGGATGGAGGAACCTGGTGGGCTGCAGTCCATGGGGTTGCTAAGAGTCGGACACAACTGAGCGACTTCACTTTGACTTTTCACTTTCATGTACTGGAGAAGGAAATGGCAACCCACTCCAGTGTTCTTGCCTAGAGAATCCCAGAGATGGGGGAGCCCAGTGGGCTGCCGTCTATGGGGTCACACAGAGTCGGACACAACTGAAGCGACTTAGCAGCAGCAGTATGGTGTACATTTTTGATAGACTGCCATGTAGCCATGAAAGATCATATCTTTTTAAACATTTGATGAAGTCAGAAAAATACAGTGTGATAAACAGGATTATATAGTTATTAGGAGTTTAAACATCATTCTGCTAAGTATATAAGCAGAATGAAAAAACTCACATGATAAAATGTTAACTGCCTCTTGCTAGTGGGATTATGTAAGTGTGAATTTAATTTTCTTTATGTTCCTCTTATTTTCCAGAGTTCTACATCAATATTTTTACATTCTTATGATAACAGAAAACAAATGCTTAAAAAAGGAAAAAACTATGGGATAAGGCTTTTGAAAGTTGACTGTCTTCATGAACTTGAGGCATTTTTCCCAACAAGAAACTAGAAGATAAATTTTAGGTACATTAAAGAAATAGACACAGACAGCTTGCACAATCTCTAAAAAATAATAACAGACATAAAATACAATTTACTCTTATAAATAAGAGTAAAACCTAAATAATCTTCTTGCAACTTTAGAAATTTTAAGAAACAAAATGAAAATTTTCCTAGAATTTAGAAAAAGCAAACTTATTTTAACCTATAAAATATTTTTATTT
>SJYT01044862.1:82661-127769 GCA_006410635.1 Cephalophus harveyi
TGAACACAAATATGAGATGCTTAGTGAAGAGATGCTACCCAGGAATTCTCAAAATCAACTGCTTTAGCAACATGGTGATAATGTGCTTGCATTAAACAGTTTCTCATCTGTATTTTATCTGAAAATAATAATCAAATATATCCCAGACCTCACTTGCATGGAATCATAAAGCAGAGTTTCCTTTGCTTTCAGTGACCTGTGAGGGAAGCAGAGCTCCCCACCAGCCTGACTGGTGGGCACCGGCCTCTCCCAATGCTCTCCAGGCTTCTGAGATGCGCACAGCAGGACCTCGCTCCTGCTCAGACGCTTGGCTACTAGCTGCGGCTGCCCAGGGTGCTGCCCTGCTCTGACCACCACCTCTGGTTCCCGTGGGCTCCATGCCACTCAGCAGAGCTCCCGCCTGTTCCTGCTCTCGTGGCTCCTCCGGCGTGATTCCCTCCAAGGGCCGAAGCTTCTGGTCCTGCACCCATCCTCACCGCCTGAGCCCCAAAGCCTTCCGCCTGGGGCGCACCACCTCACAATGCCTGTTTCTCTGTACATCGTTCCTTCCGGTGCTGGTTCTCGCCTCTAACCTCAGGAATCAAGCACCAAGCCCCAAGGCTTGGGGGCTTCCCAGGCGGCGCTAGAGGTAAAGGACCTGCCTGGCAGTGCAGGAGTCAGGGGAGATGTGGGTTCCATGCCGGGGTCGGGGAGATCCCCGGGAGGCGGGGCACGGGAGCCTGGTATTCCTAACGGGAGAAGCCCGTGGACAGAGGAGCCTGGCTGGACACGACTGAAAGGACGTAGCGCGTGCGCACCAAGCAGCCTGCAGCTTTGCTTCCTGCCCTCCCACAGCCCTCCCTCTTCCTCGTGGTTTCAAGACATCAAGATCAGCAAATCTCACGTGCACGAGCACGTACCTAAACAGAAGACTGGGCAGGCGGTGTCTCTAGAGCTTCACACGGTCTAGGCTTGAAGTCACGAGGACTAGACCTGAGTCACTCATTTCGCCTCCTGCCAGCTGCATACTTAACCTCTCCAGATCCCAATATTCTCATTGCAGGTACTTCAGTACCCAACCCCACTGAGCTGTATGAGGATTTAAAAAGACAATGCATGTAAGGAATTTATATACTACAAACTCAATACAACTGCTTTCAAATGAATTCATTAATTTGGCAAAAGAGGGAAAAGATCATATCTTAATGTGGGTGAAAACCAAGTTCTTGGAATCTCATTTAAAAAAAAAAAAAAGTAACACTAAAGCATCAAAAGAAATATATCTTTGTTCAATGAGATTTTTGGTTCACTTGGTTGAAGAGGCTTGGTCCTTCGAAATCTTAAGCAATCTGTCCTGGCCTAACATTGCAGAGTTCATTACATTTAGAGGAGGCCCTGAAACACGACAAAGGAAGAGCCTAACTGGGAGCCAGATTTTCATTTTAACTCAATTTACAAATGCTTATCATCAAGTGTGTGAAAGCTCTGTATGGTATATATGTGTATGCACTGGTGGTGGAGAGTAGTCTACAGTAGTCTAGACCCATAGTAACATGACGTAAATGCTGAAATAGTTACATAAAAATTGCTCTTGTGCACTTGTGTGGGGACCAAATGGGATCCTGAAAGTCACAAAGGAGAGACCTTCAGAAGACCATTTCAGGCACAGGAGATGTGAGCTAGGACCACTTAGAACCACAGTACAAAGGCCCAGAGATGTGAATGTACAAAATACATGGTGAGAATGGAAACATCCAAGCATCAAGATCTGGTTCTGCCCTAGGCAGCACTTGCAGCCCCCTTGGGATTCTTATTATTTCTTAATCTTCTCTACCTCAGTTTTATATTCTGTAAAAATGGAGATAAGACTATCGATTAGAGTTTTGTCATATATAGGGTCATTCTCCTAAAAGTATAAGCGATTACAGTTAACTTTGTTTTATTCTGCTCTTATTTCTTCTAACGTCAGGTCTGAAATTTTTAACAAGATTTCCTTAAAAGTTAATATATCTAAACTTTTGACATTCAAAGTTGTTTTTTTTTTACAGTTCTGAACACATTTTACTTTTCACTCTTGGCATTTAACGTGGACTGCCTTCTGAACATCTTCAAGGCATTCATGGCTTCTGGGGGTTTGTATCGTCATCTACATTAAGCTAGGAAGGGACATGATTCACATTTCCCACATGCCAGGGATTAACATTCACACAGCGTTTCTCTTCTAGTTCCACAACAGAATGGATTAGCCTACTCTTCCTGAGAAGTACAGCCAAAAAAAAAAAAGGGAGGCATTATACATAAATAAAACAAATGCACGGAAGACTCTGACACTTTGGCCAGAAAAAGCACAACAGTGGGGCTTTCCTGAGTTTTGCTTTTTTTTTTTTTTGCCTATGTTCACCAATGTTTCCAGACTGCTAGCTTCTCCAGCACTCAATCAGGGATGCGTGAGGCAAAAAAATAATACAGAGAATTCACCATGATGTTGTCTTCCGGTTCCCAGGGAAAGATCAAGAGATGCTGGAATTATCCAACAAAAACGTAAAATCACACATCGTAATAACGTTACAATAAACAAGTACAGACATTCTTGAAGCAAAATTTTTAAAATGTCTCAGAAAGATATAGAAAATATATTTTTTTTAAAAAATGGAAGTTTTAGAACTGAAAATGAAAATAATCCAAAAGAAAAAATGTCACTGAATGCTATCAATAGTAAAATAAGAGAGGAAAGAGCCAGTAAATGGAAGATAGAAAAATACGAAGTACCCAATATGAAAACAGAGAGAAAACAGACTGAGAAAAATGTAACATTCATGCTATAAGTATTCCAGGAAAAAAAAAGGGAAAGAATATGGAACTAAAACAGTACTCAAAGAAATAATGGTGGAAATTTCCCCAAACCTGCTTAAAAAAATAAACCTACAAATTCAAATAGATGAGTGAACTCCAAAAAGGATTAACACCAAGAATTACATGCTCTAACATATCATAATCAAATTTCTAAAACTGAAGACAAACAAATCTTGAAAGCAGCAAAGTCTCTTTAAAGCTGGAATTTGAAAAACAATTCAATATTATAGCAGATTTTTCCTCAGAAACCAAGGACACTAGATGGAAATGGGACAATATTTTTCAAGTGCTAAAAAAAAAGAACCGTCAAGCCTGAATTCTATATCCAGCAAAAATATCCTTCAGAAATGACTAGAAGAACAAGACATTCATTCAAAGATGAAGAAAAACTTACACAATTTGTTGTTGGCAGAACTACCCTAAAAAAATAGCAAGTAGTTCTTGAAAAGGAAAATAAACAATAAAAGAACTACTCTTGGAACACTGGAAGTAAGAAAGAGGAAGAGAAAAAGTAAAAAATTGGATTAATACAATAAGCTTCACTCTTCCTCTTGAGTTTTCTAAAGTACATTTGATATTGAAACATTTGAGCAAGGATGGACTGAGAAAAATCCAAAGCCAGGTTTCAACCCATCCTAATCCTCCCCACACCCTATTCTTTCCTCTTCTTCAACAGGCAAATGGACACGCTATCTTCATCATTCAGCCTAGAGACCTAAGTCCTTCCTGACCCCGCACTACATGTCTAGACGTGCTTTATCCCAGTTACTGCTTTAAGAAAGGAGGATTTCATCTCTTTCCCTGCTAGGGATGCTGTGAGACAAGCCAGGAATGCATCTCATATAAGACCTCTGTACATTATTTTAACTACGATTTTTAAAAAGTGATTAACAGCAAAGGTTGATTCCTACTTATAATCTGGCCAAACACCAGTAAATATACTGCTTTATTCTGTACCAACATGCTAATTTACAGAAACAGAGTGAATCCATATCTAAAAAGTTATCATGCATATTTTATTACTGGGAGAATTCTATATTTAACTTATTCAAATAGTGAAGCTGGTTGTCTAGTAATATCTTTGTAAAGCCATGAACTTGCCTAAGAGTGCACCTTACAGACACAGCACGAAAATGGAGCAACGTGCCCCTGCACTGAGAAACGCCCTCCCCGCCGTGGCCTCGGTCCACAGTCCACCACCCCAAGCAAGATGTCTTCAGAAGCAGCGCAGAGCTGAGAAAAACAGAACATGCATGACCCAGGCTTTCTGAAACACGCTATTAGAGGTCACCTGCCCACCATCAGACATATTCCTATACTAACAAAACATGAGCGCAGTGAAAGGCCCCACTGGAGGCCGCCACATTAGGGCAGGGAAACCAACTTCTCTTTCCTTTACCCAAAAGCAAACCCCAATGAATGAAGAAACTGTAAAACTAGTTAGAAAAGCCTGACATCTCTCTTCTACAACTGGGAAACACATTTTTTGCATGCAAGAAAAAAGTGACATTATTATTTTTTAAGAACTGTTACATATCCAAGAAGCCATATAAATCTTTTCAAATGTTTTTAAAAGGTTTAAAAGCCAGGAAATTTGGATGCTTTAGCACCATTAATGGTGACCTTGGCACTCTGACTGCTCCCAATCAATTTTTTCCTTTTAGAAAGAATGAATAATTTTGATGAATGCCACTGCAAATTACACACTAAAAACATAATTTTTCATATGAATGGGGCCAATGTCTTTTGGCACGCTTGTCACCATCACAATATAACTGCTAATCTTCAAATATAGTTATTAACTTCAGAAAATCATTTAGAAGACCAATTCATTTTAAGGTCAATGATTACCACAGTTAATGACCAATTGGCTTCAGTCATTACTGTCTTGCCCTTTACAGCATGTTTTAAACTAACAAGACAATAAATAACTACTAATACCAACCTATTCTGCAGGGTATTTTTCAGTGACCATCTATACTCACTGAAAACATAACTGTTTTTGTGTTTTACATTATCACTCTGTTGATTTTTGCTTGTAGCTGTGTGTTTTATCATAAAAGCAGAAATAAGGGTGGTGGGTGAAGAGACAGAAAATCAGAAATGAATTCTATTAGCATTTTTTAAAAAACATTAGTTAGACATGCATTAGTTTAGAAAATATAAAGGGTACTGAAAACTACCAAATGAAAAGTAAAATCCATCTTCTCCTCACTTTCATTTCCCGAAGTAATCACTCAAGTTTCTTACCAAAATAATTTTAACATACATGCTCGTGTATAATATATGTTCCTGTGTATCTTTCTTTCTAATTTCCTCCAACAGTTTCAAGCTTGATACATTGTTTTACAGCTTTCCTGTTTTCACTTACAATATCTTGGAGATCTTCCACATCAACATGCATAGACTTGTTTCAATTACATAACTGCAAAGTATTCTATCATATGAAAATGCAAACTTATTTAACCAATTTTATATTATGTTATTTATTATTTTGTTGTCTATTTTGTTTTGCTATTGCAACAGTACTTCAATGAATATCCTTGTATATATATATATTTCGAAAAACATGTGCAAGTTATCTGCTGTATTTCTGGGTAAAGAACATTTTCTTTTTAATTTTGAGAGATTTTGCTACTGCATCTTCCAGAAACACTCATATGCACCCACCAGGTATTATCACACCTCTTGTTTTCACCAACCTGCAAGATACAAAAGATCTCAAGGTATTCTCTCTTAGAATTCTTTACATAGTAATAAGGAAGAAATAAATCTTCTCATGTTTATTCAGAGATAGTTGATTTTAGCTATGATTATTTCCTTATTTAGTTAGAACAGGAAAATCAAGTCTGACCCCTTTAGTTTTGGGTCTGATAGTAGCTACTCAATAAATGCCTGATCCCTTATCAGTTGAATCAAACGATCTTTTAAAAGAAATCCTTCTACAGCCACACTTTATTGGCCTGATAAAATCCAATATCTGGTTTTTAAAATTCACAAGGTTTCTTGACATTGAGTAAAAAGAAGTTGGCAAGACTACAAGACAAGTAGGTTACAAAAAAAAAGACATACAATGGTAAACACATCATACAGTTGCTTTCCTACAGCTACATCATAGATGACTATCTACCCTGTTATACACAACACACATTTCTCCATACTAAATAAACCCTCTAAAAAGCTAAATAATTATACCAATCCTATAAAGTAGTATTTTACAGGTTTTATTCTTTCTATCCTTCTACAGTTTGCTTTTCATTCAACATTATGTTGTTGAGATTTGGACATATTGATACATATAAATCTACTCCATTAATTTAACCACTTTCAATTCTTTAATAAACAGTGATATATTTATGAATTATTATATTATCAATGTATATTTAAATTCTTACAAACAATGTTGCAATGGACATTCGTGCATATCTCTTTGAAATATGTACAAAAACCTCTGCAAGATACACATATATGTGTACCCAGAAGTGAAATTGGTGAATCCTTTTGCACAAGTGTTGGAGATAATATTAAAAAAGAGAACACCATTCCATTATTGTTTAGAGTATAAACTGGCAATTGCTTTTGGAAAGCAATTTGGACATATCTTTAAAGTTTCTAAATCTGCACCTGTTAGTTTATTACTTAGATTTCTTCCACTCCTATAGTTCAGTTCAGTTCAGTTCAGTTCAGTCGCTCAGTCGTGTCTGACTCTTTGCGACCCCATGAATCGCAGCACAGCCTCTCTGTCCATCACCAACTCCCGGAGTTCCCTCAAACTCATGTCCATCGAGTCGGTGATGCCATCCAGCCATCGCATCCTCTATTGTCCCCTTTTCCTCCTGCTCCAATGCCTCCCAGCATCAGAGTCTTTTCCAATGAGTCAACTCTTCGCATGAGGTGGCCAAAGTACTGGAGTTTCAGCTTTAGCATCATTCCTTCCAAAGAACACTCAGGAATGATCTCCTTTAGAATGGACTGGTTGTATCTCCTTGCCGTCCAAGGGACTCTCAAGAGTCTTCTCCAACACCACAGTTCAAAAGCATCAATTCTTCAGCACTCAGCTTTCTTCACAGTCCAGCTCTCACATCCATACGTGACCACTGGAAAAACTATAGCCTAGACTAGATGGACCTTGGTTGGCAAAGTAATGTCTCTGCTTTTCAATATGCTACCTAGGTTGGTCATAACTTTCCTTCCAAGGAGTAAGTGTCTTTTAATTTCATGACTGCAATCACCATCTGCAGTGATTTGGGAGCCCAAAAAAATAAAGTCTGACACTGTTTCCACTGTTTCCCCATCTATTTCCCATGAAGGGATGGGACCAGATGCTGTGATCTTAGTTTTCTAAATGTTGAGCTTTAATCCAACTTTTCCACTCTCCTCTTTCACTTTCTTCAAGAGGCTTTTGAGTTCCTCTTCACTTTCTGCCATAAGGGTGGTGTCATCTGCATATCTGAGGTTATTGATATTTCTGCCTGCAATCTTGATTCCAGCTTGTGCTTCTTCCAGCCCAGCGTTTCTCATGATGTACTCTGCATATAAGTTAAATAAGTAGGGTGACAATATACAGCCTTGAGGTATCCCTTTTCCTATTTGGAGCCAGTCTGTTGTTCCATGTCCAGTTCTAACTGTTGCTTCCTGACCTGCATATAAGTTCTCAAGAGGCAGGTCAGGTGATCTGGTATTCCCATCTCGTTCACAATTTTCCACAGTTTATTGTGATCTACACAGTCAAAGGCTTTGGATTTTTTTGTTACCAGATATAAAACTGGCTTAGGTTGTACAGCATCCAGAGCAATTAAGCAAAAATGAGAAACATACTAATACATGATTGAAGAATAATGGTCGACAGATTTAAAAATATCATAAGTACAAAGTCAACTCAGCAAGTGTTTTGCTAAATCAGAAAATCAGTGATGATAACAAATTTTGGAAAAACAATATTCTTAAAAAAACACTATTTTCAAACCGTTTCCAGAAATTCTGGAGCAAGTGAAACTACAAAAACTAGGGAAAGCACAGTAATATATTTGGTGTGGATTCCAGCAATGATTTCTTTTCTGAAAGTTGGCAGTGCACATATCTGAGAATTTAAATACCGTTTAAGTATACTATGCTACATACAGAAAGATACATGAAACACGCATCAGACAATGCCTTGCCTTGATATGAGGTAAAAGTCACAGAAATAACTCCAGGCCTTCAAGAGAGCTTTCCCGATACCAGATTCCGTGACAGCAGAGGGCAAGCACTATTCTATCCACACCACGGCTGGGGAACAGGGACTGCTCGCATAAGCGAATTTGAGACTTTCCCAGGCTGCTCCGCACGTTCCAACTGGGAAATTCTCAAATTTGCTTATGCATAATGAACCTGGCCGCCATCAGGTGAATCCCTTACACTTGTATTCACAGGGGACTTCCCCAGAAGCCCAGTGGTTAAGACTGTGTGCTCCCAACGCAGGGCACAGGGGTTGGATCCCTGATTGGGGAACTAAGATTCGCATGCTGAGCAGCACATCCAAAGAACACAAGAAAACAAGCAAACAAAAACTTATATTCATAAATCAGCTCAGCAAGTGGAAGCAAACCAAGTCAATAAAACATTCTCAGAAAACAACATTCAAAATGGTTACTGCATGTTCAAAGCAATGTTGAAGCTAATGTAGAAAAGCAAAGCTTTCCTAACCTGTCTGTGAAATTTCTCTTTAAAGACAATTGACATGAATTACAGAAAGGACATTCTAAGCTAAGAAAACAAGTTTCCTTCAATCTTCATTTCTGTGCCTCAGCAGGTTGTCTCTAATGGTAATCCTTGCATTTAAGCATGTGGAATGGTTCTTTGGATGTGTAGAAGCACTATCTCACCATTCAACCAGTATCACTTCTGAAACTCTATTGCCCTCTCCCTCTCCTTTCTGGCTCCCTCTCCCAGGTCAGATTTTGCTACCAGCTGATACGCATCCTCCTCACTTCTAACATCCAGCATTAACTACTGAGGATAGTTAGAAGGAGCAATAATTTAAGAAATATTTAGGCAAATAATAAAAAAATCTATAAACAAGTATCTACATGAAAGTAATAATAAATATGAAATCACCATTTCCTACAATATTGGTATCTTAGGTAAATTTGTGTTTTGAATTCAAACAAAAAACTAATTAAGATATGAATACAATTTATAGAATCTAGAACTTCCAATGTAAAGAATTTTCAAGGTTCATTACAACAAATAATTGGTGAATCAGTTCTTAAATGCCAAACTCTGCTTCTAAGAAATAGAGAAGAATAGTTGTAAAAAATTGCAACATATTCAAGCAGATTCCCTCAAATGAGCTTGAATTGGCTAAATTATATAGTTGGTTGTATTTCAGAGGAGACATCAATTACCAATTTTCAAAACTCTCTGACTACACATAGCTTCTTTCTGAATCCAGTACCCACCTAAAGAGAAAACTGGCCACATGCTTTCCTTCTCTCCACTATTAAAATCACCGATGTGACTAAGTCTGATGACCCAATATGAATTTTAAGTAATCATTAAGACATCCTAAAGACATCACTTATTCCCAAGGGATGTACGGAATACTAAGAGAAAATGGAAATCATAAATGCCTCTGATTATTTCTCCACCATAAATTCTGTAATGTTAAAGAGAAACGGATTCCTGCTTAAGTGTATTCCAAGGAAACACAACATGCTAACTTGTAGAAAACTCAATCAGTTAACAAAAGCCACAATTTCACAAAAATATGTTTCCATCCCACAAAGGTGAGTTAAGTTAGAATGGTAAAAACAAAGGATAAAAGACAAGCCTACTCTCTGCTCTCCCCTACACAGGGCTGTCGGAGGAATTGAATTATGCCCTTCCGAAAATCACGCAGAACACATGAATGGACCTAGGGAGTATTATACTGAGTGAATAAGTCAGACAGAGAAAGACGAATACCATATGATTTCACTTATATGTGGAATCTAAAAATATAAAATAAAAGATGAAACACAAAACCAGTTTCACAGATTCAGAGAACAAACTGGTGGTTGCCAGAGGGGAGGTGGGTGAAATAGGTAAGGGATTAAGAGGCACAAACCTCCAGTCACAAAATAAGTCTCAGAAATGTAAGGCACAACACAGGGAATATAATCAACAACCCCAAAAATTTTGCATGCTGACAGTAGCAAGACTTAATCGGGGTGACCATTTTGTAGCATATAAAAATATTTATCACTATATTATAAACCTGAAAATAACATAATCTTGTAAAATCAATTACACTTCAATTTTTTTTAAAAAAGAAAATTATTCAGAATCAATGCTTATGTTAATATCCTCCTCAAATTGGCTCATTACAAGTTACTGGTTCACAGATTTATCAAAGTTGGATACTATGCAACCTGCATACTATATTACTTCACACACATATCTATGATATTAGAAATAATTTAGTGTGACTTCAGTGAGTGCACAATAAATTCATACAACGCAATGGAACAGTGTGGAGTAGCATCTCTGTCAAAGAGATTAATCAATCTGGAAGGAAATTTATATACATGTATCTCAACACACATTTGTTGTTTATTCTCTAACATATTGAAATATATTATTCCACAATCCTGAAAAACATTAAGACAGAGGATAATTGTGGCAAAAGGTAATTATTTTATCAATAAAATAAGTTATGTTCTAGGGTCCTGAAAGCTTAACATGCAGCATATGTTAATACATATACACTGTAAACTTGATCTTAAACTTTTTCACTTAGTTGTTAGTTTTTTGTAGTATTTCATAAAATCATAAATTTAGAAAATGATACACTTTTCAATATATGCTCATTGATCCCTACACTTGGACAGATTCAAAGGTAAATTCATAAAGGAGAAAGAACACATTTCAGAATATTTTTAAGCAATCCAATAACAGACTTTTACTTCAGTAGCAACAGGTTTCCCTGGTTCTTGGGGATATAACAGAACTGTGTTGGGTTCATATTGAGGCTCAGCCCCAATGAATCCTGAGCTTGAGTCCATGGAAAGACTGACCAAGTGCATAACATGTTTTGGTTCTACCTCCCAGGATGTCATTTCTTACACGTGAGACATGTCAATTTATTTCCACACTTTGTTATTTTCACATATTACATTGTTTTGAATTGGTTGAAAATCAAATGATGGAGTTCTTAAAATCCAAAATAATGCAATTTTTCACAACAACATTATCACTTTTTTTTCCTAAAGCCTCTTTATAGCTTGGCAATCCTAGATAAGCAACTTAGAAAAACTCACATTTAAAGATGTTACTAAAAGCAGATCTCAAACTTTTTACCTGGCTATCAGGGAGGGGGAGGAAATAATGCCTAAAGCCCAAAGCAGTACTGAAGTGAGAACCTGTGTAAAAGTGCTCAGCAAAAAACAGGCACAGGGGAAGCATGGGGAAACTTCCACCACAACTCCGAATACTGACTTCTTGGCTGACTCTAGAAGTAGCCGACTCTCTGCCCGGAGACAAGCCACTGAACCTCTCTACGCCTGTTTTTTCAGGTGTGAACCATGCTCCTGGATTCCAACCCTTACAGTCAGAAGAGTCTCCGACTCCAAGGAGCACTCTGGAAGGAAATCAGAGAGGACATCTGGCTCCGATCTCATATAAATATTATAAACAACCTCCAGAATATTTGCCTCGCCGTACCGTAGATACTCAAAAGAACATCTGTTCTTATATAAGTAAAATTAGAACTAAAAGTAGAGCTGCTGAAGAAGATATTCTGTTCTGCCTACTGGCTTTCTCTAACCCGCCAAGTATATTCCTAGGTGAGCCCACTCAAAAAAGTCCTGAGAAACTGTGAGAAAAGGGTCAAGACCATCAAGAGTGGAAACAGAGTAAAGTCTAGAACAAAGTCAACTCTGCAAATCCATAAATGAGGTCAAGATCACTGGAAACATGAGCTGCATGATTAACCCAAGGCCTGAGGCGAAGCTCAGATTCAGGAGGAAAGACAGCTCTCCCAGCAGGTTTTCTGTACCATCCTCCATGCAGGTGATTTGCATATATCTCATCTCGTGACTAGATCACAACTTCCTTGGAAGCAAGGATCACTGTCTACATTTACATTCCCTGCCATGCCTAGTACCCTGCAAATATTAAATTAATATTAGGCAAATTAATTAAGTGTGATGCCTTGTAAAGAAAATCAATGCTTATCTTGACATTCAAACAAAGCATCCGCTAAGTTAAAGTCAAAATACTTATCATTAGGCTAAAGTTTGCTTTTTCTGCTTTCTTATTTTTAGCTTTCATTTTATTAAAATTATATATATTCTGGCTTGAATTAGCAAATAACTTCAGAAGGTTTCTTTTCTTAAAAAACAGCAGGGTCTTCTCCTCCATCCTAATTTCCCCCTTCCAAGAAGTAATAAGCATTTCCAGTTCTTTCACAAGATGATTTTGGAATTAACACCATGCTTATGTTTCTATTTCTTGATTTCAAGTTTTAGGCCATTCTCTGTTGACTTTTCAATATGAGACACGGGTTGAGTTCTATTTTCTCCACTCGGATCCAATATACACACAATCTTTCCTACCTAGTTATAATTTTGGTTAGATTCATATTAGCATTTGTATAATTATGACTAACAAACAATATCCAGAGCCAAACCATTTAGTGAGATATTATTACTTCTGTGAGGTTAATCAATGTCTTGGAGCTTGTTGTGGTGGTTGTATCTTCCTTGCTTAGTTATCAAAGTGTGTATTGTGACTTCAACACCAAATTCTTTGCCAGAGAAAATGTTTAGAAGTTTTGATGCTCGGTATGACTGTTGCAGCATTTCGGCATTTTCAGGAACAGCACAAACATTTAAACTATCTTTCACACTGTTTCAGTTACTAACATGCTGCTTCAGCGAACAGGATTACACGAGGCCTGGGTCACAGACTGCCTGGCTCTATATGGGCCACAGATATTTCAGATGTTACAAAACTTGATGCTAATCAGATCATCACTCAAAAGTGCTAAATTGCTTTTAATATGGTATAGTCGAAACAGCTTCCTTGGTGGCCAAGCAGTAAAGAACGCTCCAGCTAATGTAGGAGATGCAGGTTTGATCCCTGGATCGGGAAGATCCCCAGGAGAAGGCAATGGCACCCCACTCCAGTATTCTTGCCTGGAAAATCCCATGGATGGAGGAGCCTGGTAGGCTGCAGTCCATGGGGTCGCTAAGAGTGGGACACGACTGAGTGACTTCACTTTCACTTTTCACTTTCATGCACTGGAGAAGGAAATGGCAACCCACTCCATGTTCTTGCCTGGAGAATCCCGGGGACGGGGGAGCCTGGTGGGCTGCCGTCTATGGGGTCGCACACAGTCGGACACGACTGAAGCGATGCAGCAGCAGCAGCAGTATGATCCCCTGGAACAGGAGATGGCAACTCACTCCAGCATCCTTGCCTGGGAATCCCACGGCCAGGGTAGCCTGACGGGCTACAGTTGATGGGCTCGCAAGACGTGACTTAGCAACTAAACAACAACAAATGGAAACAGCACAGATGTGAAGGCAGACCAGGGAGAGAATTTTGGCTCGCTCCAACTGGACAAGTATTAACTCCTCTGAGCCTCAGTTTCTTTATCCACAAAACAGAGATTACTGGAATATCCTAAGTTGATTTCTGATTTTTCCACCTACAGGAATAATTCAGTTCAGTTCAGCCACTCAGTCGTGTCCGACTCTTTGTGACCCCATGAATCACAGCACGCCAGGCCTCTCTGTCCATCATCATCTCCCGGAGTTCACTCAAACTCATGTCCATCGAGTCCGTGATGCCATCCAGCCATCTCATCCTCGGTCGTCCCCTTCTCCTCCTGCCCCCAATCCCTCCCAGCATCAGAGTCTTTTCCAATGAGTCAACTCTTCGCATGAGGTGGCCAAAGTACTGGAGTTTCAGTTTCAGCATCATTCCTTCCAAAGAACACCCAGGGCTGATGGGACTCTCAAGAGTCTTCTCCAACACCACAGTTCAAAAGCACCAATTCTTTGGCGCTCAGCTTTCTTCACAGTCCAACTCTCACATCCATATGTGACCACTGGAAAAACCATAGCCTTGACTAGATGGACCTTTGTTGGCAAAGTAATGTCTGTACAGGAATAATTAGATAACAACAATAACAAAAAAAACCTGGATGCTGCTGCTGCTTTGTCATTTCTGTCTGGATTAAAATGCCCATAAGCACTGACCCTCTCAAGACAGGACACGGAATTAACGGAAACTTACCAAGGCCTTAAATGACAAAGGGAGGACTAAAGACAGAAAGTGCAAGTAACCTGGGCCCCGAGGGTCAGGAAGAGTGGCAAGTGATGATGATGATGGTCACTATTATCAACTGAACACTGACCTTTCAGCAGGTACTGCTCTCCTTTAACCCTCACTGCCAGCAGCTGCGAGGGAGTTTTGTCCAGTTTACAGATGAGATCCTGAGGCAGAGACGAACACCCCGCCCAGGCTCATGGCCGCCTGTTGGCAGAGCCAGGGCCCAGACCTATGAGGTGTTCTGATACCAAAGCACAAGGATGTGTGCCTTCAATCGCGATCTCGTAATGCCTCCCAGGAAGGTTTAAACAGCAATGTAAACAATGAAATAATATTAAACTCATCAGAGATTTTTTTTTTTAAAACATTGGCCTATTTGTGCCTGAACTGGAGAATTAGGAACAATCCTATAAGGGTGCATGTGTTTGTTTTGCCAAAGGTTGCGGGAGCAATTGTGCTTGCATCCATCTGCCTCTCCTCAGACCAGTCACACCCTGACCTTGCAGACAGATCACGTTAAGGTCACTGAGGCAGGCCTGTCAGCAGCTATAAGGCGTGCAAGCTACTTCACAGGGTTATGATAATAGAGAATACTATGGACTGAGCTGCGCACCACCAGAATCCGTATGCTGAAACCTTGACCTCCTGTGACTACATCTGGAGATAGTCTTTAGGAAGTAATTCAAGTTAAATGAAATCACAAGGGTAGGGGCCCTTATGGGATAGGTCTGTGCCCTTACAAGAAAGGAAAAAAAAAAAGGACGGAGACCTCTCGCTCCTTTCCTGCCCTGTGCCACGTAAGGACACAGCAAGAGTGGCAAGAACAGGGCTTTCACCAGAAGAGGGACTTGCCTGGATCTTGATCTTAGGTTTTTCGGCCCCCAGAATTATGAGAAAATAAATTTCTGTTGTTTAAGCCACCTGGTCTATGGTACAGCCTAAACAGACTAATAGCAGAGCATGACTCTAGAAGAAACTTAATAATAATAGCTCTCTCTTCTTCCTCTGTCTACCTTTTCCTATGTTGGAGCTAAAAACAGGTGGAAAGAAGCAGTCGACTGTTGAAAAGAAAACCTAAGTGTGATTCCCACAAGAGGAACAGATTCAAGTAAACACAAAGTTTCTGTTTACCATTCATTGAGGAGATGACGTGGAACAGTGTAAAGAACGAGAGTTGGGATCAGAAAACCTGGCTTATAAGGAGGCTTGGGTCCTTATTTGCAAGCTGGCTTTGGCCAAGTCATTTAATCTTTCCATTTGCCCAGACATGATCACAGAAGTCAGGCGAGATGATCTCTAAGTTTTTTCTGCTGAAACACCCTAGGTTCCTACAATGTAGGTGGTAGAAAACTAGTCAACAGAAGAGTCTGCTCAGGATAGATACTTAAAGCAGTACCACACTGAGAATTTAAAAGAAATTCCAATGACACAAATTAGATCCCAGTAACCGAGAGAAAAACTGAACATAACAAAAACCTGTGATATGCTATACCCAGAGTATACATATTTCCAAGGCAGTCTATAGATCATAATGAAAGCAATTACATAATTTCCATTTAAATAACAAGTTTCTGTGATTTAAAAGTGGCAGGTTTTTCCTCCCAACAATAAGTCCTTGGCTGCTATCAGCTATTTTCATAGCATAATCTGAATCGGAGAAAAGGAAAGCACAAACAACACTTTTTCAAGCTGTGAGATTCAGGAATTGAAGAAATTTTATATAGGAGGGAGTCAGGAACAAAGCAAGTATGTTGGTTTAAAGAGAATACAATCTATCAGAAATGCATATCAACATTTAATACATGGGTTTGTGGCAATCCTTGGCTTAGAAGTTTCCAAATACCAAAAACTGTGAAGCTCATTTTACTATTAAAAAAATAGAATTAGGAATAGTTATCAAAAAGTCCAGAGAATTCTAATGTAAAGTAATTCTCTGCCGCACGGTTAGAGCACATCAGGCAGAGCCCTGGAACTGAGCCTCACCGTGGCACTGTGGCCAGCAAGGCGGCCTCTCTGGGCCTTACGGCTTTCTCCACACGGCACCAGTTAGAAAGCAATGGGACTAACAGGTGGCAAAGGGCTGCATAAAGATGCTGTGAAAAAATGGCAGAGCTTTTAGCAAGCCCAAAGTGAAGTTGCTCAGTTGTGTCCGACTCTTTGTGACCCCGTGGACTGCAGCCTACCAGGCTCCTCGGTCCATGGAATTTTCCAGGCCTGAGTACTAGAGTAGGTTGCCATTTCCTTCTCCAGGGGATCTTCCCAACCCAGGGATCGAACCCAGGTCTCCCGCATTGCAGGCAGCCGCTTTCCAGCCTGAGCCAAAAGGCACGCTCAATTTCCCCACGTCAAAGATGTGACAATACGAGATGCAAAAGTACAAAGCAAAACAAAAGGCAAAATAGAATTCCCAAAGCAAGAGAATCATATGAGGATACCAACAGTACCCTAAAAAAAAAACAAAACAAAACATTATTTCAATATCTGGTAAAAGTAAAATCTGAATACCAGAGGTGGTGGAATAAAATACCATTTTTAAACTTTCTAACTTGACACTACTAGTCTTTTAACCTCGGTGAAGATGAAACTTGCTCTGTAGCTACTTATAAGGTAGTATATTTCCTATCAAGATGGATAAACTCCCTACAGCACTGGCTGTCTCCACAAACATCAGTTCATGAGAAACCACAGTTTAGTAAGGGAAGCAGTGCAAGGAACTTAAAAAAAGAAGGAAAAAGAAAGCTGCGCTGGAGTCAGCGCGCTGCAGGCAGGCTGGGGAGCTGGCTCTCTGCAGGGCTGCTCCTGCGCTTCCTGGGAGATGAGCGAAACAGACACACCATCACCTTGTCACGGAGACAGGGCAACAGAGGCCCGGCTGTTGATGACAACAGGGTAAAGCTGAAACTTCAGTGCTTTGGCCCCTGATGCAAAGAGCTGACTCATTTGAAAAGACCCTGATGCTGGGAAAGATTGAAGGCAGGAGAAGGGGACGGCAGAGGATGAGATGGCTGGATGGCATCACCCACTCAGTGGACATGAGTCTGAGTAAACTCCGGGAGATGGTGATGGACAGGGAGGCCCGACATGCTGCAGTCCATGGGGTTGCAAAGAGTCGGACACAACTGAGCGACTGAACTGAACTGGTTAAAGGGGGACAGCTTAAAGGCTTTCACGAGGTGAAAGCAAAACCCTTAGCTAGTGAAGAGACAAAGAGTGATCCCCAGGAAGTCAGCAGGGCCTGGAGTTCACTATGCAAGATTAATCAGGACCGGAGGCTGGTCTTCAGCCTTCTCAGTTCACATTAAGAGACAGAGAGGCTATGTCCTGGGAAGGAGAAAAGATCTAGAAATCTAGACACTCAGACGACTATGAAGGACACCCACAGTTAGATAAACACAGAACCCTAAGCACATTGGCTTTCCCTTCTGATAAGTGTGAAGAAAGGATGGGAGATGGGAAGTGGAGGAGAGGGCAAAGTCATGCCAGGCAACCAGTTCTATAAGCAGGCAGGGAGGAAGTGGGTTCCCCAATTTCTCCCAAGTGTTACAGTCAGGCCCACAAAGAGAAGCGCCTCTGCGCCTGTCCTGCAGCTAACGGAGCCGCGCCCGGGGCAAGGAGCCAGGGGAAACGGCCACTAGAGGAGCGGTCCGCACCCAGCCCTAGGCCAGACTTGGCTCCACCAGCGCCCTGATCTTCCAGCAGGGGAGACGCACAGGCTTGCCCTAGACACTCCACCAATGGGGTATCGCACGTTCTGGCACTTACACCACTAGAAACTCGGACCCCCTTAACTGTCCTTTGGAGGGGTTTTCTATAGGTGCTGAGGCAGAATGATTAGAAATGATGTATCAATAATTTGGAAGTGGTCAAACAGGAGATGGTAAGAGTGAACATCAACATTTTAGGAATCAGTGAACTAAAATGGATGGGAATGGGCAAATTTAACTCAGGTGACCATTGTATCTACTACTGTGGGCAAGAATCCCTTAGAAGAATCCACCTGCCAACGCAAGAGACACAACTGGACCCCTGGGTCGGGAAGGTCCCCGGGAGAAGGAAATGGCAGCCCACTCCAGTGTTCCTGCCTGGGAAAGCCCATGGACAGAGGAGCCTGGAGGGCTGCAGTCCACGGGGTCACAGAGAGTCGGACACGACTGAGTGACTAAACAACAACTGGGAAATAACTTTTAATAATATTAATGACAGAGGAATTTATGTTTATTCTATAGCATAAGTTGCAAATATTTAAAATTTCCCACAAAAATTATTTTAAAATCCATTTTTCCACCATTAAAAGTATTTAACATTTAGATATTAGTGAAATTTTTAAAAGACTAGCATAATATTTTCAGGATTTCTCAGTAACAGATATCATTAAAATTTTTTAGAGAATCATTAAAAATCTAGTTGTCATTACAGAATCAGTTTCCCTAAATAAAATAAAGAAAACCCTGTCTCTTATACACATCTAGATGTGTATAAGAGACAGCAGCAAGAGTGGCAAGAACAGGGCTTTCACCAGAAGAGGGACTTGCCTGGATCTTGATCTTAGGTTTTTCGGCCCCCAGAATTATGAGAAAATAAATTTCTGTTGTTTAAGCCACCTGGTCTATGGTACAGCCTAAACAGACTAATAGCAGAGCATGACTCTAGAAGAAACTTAATAATAATAGCTCTCTCTTCTTCCTCTGTCTACCTTTTCCTATGTTGGAGCTAAAAACAGGTGGAAAGAAGCAGTCGACTGTTGAAAAGAAAACCTAAGTGTGATTCCCACAAGAGGAACAGATTCAAGTAAACACAAAGTTTCTGTTTACCATTCATTGAGGAGATGACGTGGAACAGTGTAAAGAACGAGAGTTGGGATCAGAAAACCTGGCTTATAAGGAGGCTTGGGTCCTTATTTGCAAGCTGGCTTTGGCCAAGTCATTTAATCTTTCCATTTGCCCAGACATGATCACAGAAGTCATACAAATACCACCTTGAAAAAAGATTTAAGTTTGGAAATGTTAATATTTTCTAAAATGTGTACCCTTCTGTTATTGAAATGCTTCTAAATTTATACACATGAATCCAAATGTTGAAGATTATTTTTTTGCAATAGACTCTTCAGTTACTGTATAACAGAATATCTAGTATTTCTGAAATGGCTATGCACAGAATCCTACAAACATAATGGAGAAAATATTTCCAAGACATACTTCACAACACCTTAATAAATCAGACCAAATTTTTTACTACTAGACTGAAAATCAAAAAGCTCCACTATGAAACGATATATAACCACAAAACATTCAACTTTTACTTTATACAGAGACTAACAAATGTAAGTGGTTGGAAACTCTTAATTATGTGAACTGTCAATATTCAGGACATTCATTATAAGATTCACAATGTCACTTAATCCTACCCCTACTAGTAGTAACGTAACCTTGGTAAAATTATTAGATTTAGTATTAACTTCCATTTCTATAAAATGGAGAAAGTTGCTTCCCTTGCTGACTGTTCAACAAATATTTTGTGCCTAGTCTGGGGCTGCAATGTGCTAGAGTGGACAACTACCTGCCACATTAAACATGGGACACGGGTCAGTCAGTCAGCCAGTCCTAATAAACATGGGACACGGGTCAGTCAGTCAGTCCTCATCAACATGGTACACAAGTCAGTCAGTCAGTCCTCATCAACATGGTACACAAGTCAGTCAGTCAGTCCTAATAAACATGGTACACAAGTCAGTCAGTCAGTCCTAATAAACATGGGACACAGGTCAGTCAGTCAGTCAGTCCTAATAAACATGGGACACAGGTCAGTCAGCCAGCCAGTCCTAATAAACATGGGACACAGGTCAGTCAGTCAGTCAGTCCTAATAAACATGGGACACAGGTCAGTCAGTCAGTCCTAATAAACATGGGACACAGGTCTGTCAGTCCTAATAAACATGGGACACAGGTCAGTCAGCCAGTCAGCCAGTCCTAATAAACATGGGACACGGGTCAGTCAGTCTGTCAGTCCTAATAAACATGGGACACAGGTCAGTCAGTCAGCCAGTCCTAATAAACATGGGACACGGGTCAGTCTGTCAGTCCTAATAAACATGGGACACAGGTCAGTCAGTCAGTCAGCCAGTCCTAATAAACATGGGACACGGGTCAGTCTGTCAGTCCTAATAAACATGGGACACGGGTCAGTCAGTCAGTCCTAATAAACATGGGACACAGGTCAGTCAGTCAGTCAGTCCTAATAAACATGGGACACAGGTCAGTCAGTCAGTCCTAATAAACATGGAACACAGGTCAGTCAGTCAGTCCTAATAAACATGGTACACAAGTCAGTCAGTCAGTCCTAATAAACATGGTACACAAGTCAGTCAGTCAGTCCTAATAAACATGGTACACAAGTCAGTCAGTCAGTCCTAATAAACATGGTACACAAGTCAGTCAGTCAGTCCTAATAAACATGGTACACAAGTCAGTCAGTCAGTCCTAATAAACATGGTACACAAGTCAGTCAGTCAGTCCTAATAAACATGGTACACAAGTCAGTCAGTCAGTCCTAATAAACATGGTACACAAGTCAGTCAGTCAGTCCTAATAAACATGGTACACAAGTCAGTCAGTCAGTCCTAATAAACATGGTACACAAGTCAGTCAGTCAGTCCTAATAAACATGGTACATAAGTCAGTCAGTCAGTCCTAATAAACATGGGACACAGGGCAGTCAGTCAGCCAGTCCTAACAAACATGGGACACAGGTCAGTCAATCAGTCCTAACAAACACGGGACACAGGTCAGTCAGTCAGTCCTAATAAAACATGGGACACAGGTCAGTCAGCCAGTCCTAATAAACATGGGATACAGGTCAGTCAGTCAGTCTTAATAAACATGGTACACAAGTCAGTCAGTCAGTCCTAATAAACATGGTACACAAGTCAGTCAGTCAGTCCTAATAAACATGGTACACAAGTCAGTCAGTCAGTCCTAACAAACACGGTACACAAGTCAGTCAGTCAGTCCTAATAAACACGGTACACAAGTCAGTCAGTCAGTCCTAATAAACATGGGACACGGGTCAGTCAGTCAGTCCTAATAAACATGGGACACAGGGCAGTCAGTCAGCCAGTCCTAACAAACATGGGACACAGGTCAGTCAATCAGTCCTAACAAACACGGGACACAGGTCAGTCAGTCAGTCCTAATAAAACATGGGACACAGGTCAGTCAGCCAGTCCTAATAAACATGGGACACAGGTCAGTCAGTCAGTCCTAATAAACATGGTACACAAGTCAGTCAGTCAGTCCTAATAAACATGGTACACAAGTCAGTCAGTCAGTCCTAATAAACACGGTACACAAGTCAGTCAGTCAGTCCTAACAAACACGGTACACAAGTCAGTCAGTCAGTCCTAATAAACACGGTACACAAGTCAGTCAGTCAGTCCTAATAAACATGGGACACGGGTCAGTCAGTCAGTCCTAATAAACATGGGACACAGGGCAGTCAGTCAGCCAGTCCTAACAAACATGGGACACAGGTCAGTCAATCAGTCCTAACAAACACGGGACACAGGTCAGTCAGTCAGTCCTAATAAAACATGGGACACAGGTCAGTCAGCCAGTCCTAATAAACATGGGATACAGGTCAGTCAGTCAGTCTTAATAAACATGGTACACAAGTCAGTCAGTCAGTCCTAATAAACATGGTACACAAGTCAGTCAGTCAGTCCTAACAAACACGGTACACAAGTCAGTCAGTCAGTCCTAACAAACACGGTACACAAGTCAGTCAGTCAGTCCTAATAAACACGGTACACAGGTCAGTCAGTCAGTCCTAATAAACATGGGACACGGGTCAGTCAGTCAGTCCTAATAAACATGGAACACAGGTCAGTCAGTCAGTCCTAATAAACATGGTACACAGGTAAGTCAATCCGATGAAGATAAACTTAGGTGAAAAGATAAAGAAAGACTTGGGTTGCTCTATTAGGGTTAGATTGAAGAAGATCCCCTGGAGAAGGAAATGGCAACCCACTCCAGTATACTTGCCTGGAGAATCCCATGGACAGAGGAGCCTGAGGGGCTCGGGTCCATCGGGTCGCAAGAGTCAGACACGACTTGGTAACTAAACCACCACCACCACTAAGAAGATCCATCTGAGAAAGCTACATTTGTGTGGAGACCTATTCCTAGAATGCGTGCTCATGTCCTTTTCATTTCAAATATATTTTCTAAATGTTATTATTGAAAAATTAACTTTCCTTTATCCATTGCCTGGAAACTCCCATGGGCGGAGGAGCCTGGTGGGCTGCAGTCCAGGGGGTCACTGAGTCAGACACGACTGAGCTACTTCACTTTCACTTTTCACTTTCATGCATTGGAGAAGGAACTGGCAACCTACTCCAGTGTTCTTGCCTGAAGAATCCCAGGGATGGCGGAGCCCAACGGGCTGCCATCTGTGGGATCGCACAGAGTCGGACACGACTGAAGTGACTTAGCAGTAGCAGTATCCATTATAAACAGACATGGCAAAAGCAACTATATGCCAAAAACAGTTCCACCAAGGTTTGGTTTTCAGTTCAGTAGCTGCTAACAAGGTACAAAGCTGGCTAATTTAACTTATTTTGAGTCCCAGGCACGTTCCACCCTCTGGTAGGTAGAGAGTTAGTAATGAGAAAGAAAAACTAGAAGTTTACTGGTAGGAAGTTAGAGGTGAGAAACAGGGGAGAGGGGAAGAATAAAGAGAAATAAAGGATCTGAATGATCGATAAACTGGATAAACTGTTCATGAATAAATCATGAGTAAGTGACATTTCTATTCTCATTTTACTCCAAAGAGGCAAGAATTTTAGTGGAGTGGGGTGTGTGTCTCTGCACACAGGCGTGTGCGTGCCATGGCTTTTATACCAAACTTCACCCAGCACTTTCCCCTTTTTACTTTCAAAGCATTTTATCTCAAAGTGTAAGGTTTAAAGGCAAATCTGTAACTATGAAACGGCTCTGGTTCAACGTTATCAGAAAAGGACCAGAACTTTAGATTATATAAATTCTCATGTTTTTCTTCGGAGATGCATCAGCCACTTGGCACAATACTTCAGTCCCTGCAAAAAGCCTGATTCCTCACTCCTTCCCTGATAAACTGTTCAGTCAGAACTGTGTTCAATTTACTTTTAAGTGTCAAACTAAAAAGTTAGAATTCAACCTTTGGGGGAAAAAAATGACGTTAGAGGGGAGAAATTCATCTTCTTTAAAGATATACAAACACTACTAACAAGAGCTGAGATAAATTGCTGCTTGTTCCAACTCTTTCTGTAGGTTTTTAACTTAAGGGCTTTGCAATTGACTGTATAAATTAAATTATCTTGGAACGTACACTTTCCTTATACTGTTATCAAAGCTTTCAGTCCTTAACTTATATGAGTACTGAGAGCATTATCTAGAGATAATTCAAGACAGGAATAATCTGAAGAACTTAATAGGAAGAATATACACAGAAAGACTAACTTCGTCAAACTTAATTATATTGGAGACAAATGAAGAACTATGTGAATTCCTTTATTTTTTGATGAGACTTTATTTTTTAAGAATAGCTTTGGGTTCAGAGAAAACCTGACGGGGAAGTATAGATGTTTCCCATATATTTCCTGCTCTCACACATATGCATAGTCTTCGCCATTATCAACATCCCACCAGAGTGTTTTGATCTATAGATATTTGTTACAGCTGATGAACCTACTCTGACACATCACAATCACCCAAAGTTCTTGTTTTAATTGTGATTCACTCTTAGTACTGCAGTACATTCCACGTGTTTAGACAATGTATAATGACATCTCCATCATTAGGGTATCACAGAGAGTATTTTACTGCCCTAAAAAAACCTCTGTGCTCTGCCTATTCATCCCCTCTAAATCCTTTCACTTATAAGTATTTTTCATATCATCATAAAGCTGGGCACAAAAGAAGAATCTTGATTATCCATCCTGTAGCGATCTGAGGTGAGGCAAGAATATAAAAATGGGGGTACTGTGTCTCCTCCTCTCTTTCCCTGCCCCTCTTCCACCACCCAGACTCATATCTCCCCCAAAAAACAAAGAGAGGACCATGTACTATTCACTGCTGAATCTCCAGCACCAAAGACAAAACTACCACAAAAACAGATATTCAAAGAATAATGTTCCTGAAATCTTTTAGATGAGCTTTTTTCTCAACAAATTATTACTAGAAATACCAAGTAAAACTTTGGTACTGCCCTAAAACACAATTCCTCCTTCTGTTACTACAAATCTCAGTGCAAAGTGGTATGGCTATAGCCCCCTCAGTAAGAGACTAATCAGGTCCCCGCAAAATAAAAACAAAAGCAGCACCAGCAAATATCCAAAGCTGAAAGATTTCCTCAACGACCTTGAAACAGAGTTTTCAAACATACAGATTAAAAAACAGAGAAGTAAACAATCTCCAGGAACCTAGAAGACACATGAGGAGAGGTAGAAAGAAGGGCTGCTAGGCATGTTGCCATATAAATGGTAAGATTCCAAAGAAACAGCAGGCGCTCGTAAGACAGAAAGGGCCCCTGGAGCACTGAGAAACCCTAAGTGTCCGCAGACAACCCACACAGAAGGGATGACCTCTTTACACTTTAGATTTTCCACCGGCAAATCTAAAGAAGGGTACTCCCTTCGCACATTTACAAATGCAGCTAAATTGTACATGGAACAACCATTATAATAAAATGGAGTCACACTTTAGATTATTTTAAAAACCTCACGTCCCCAAGGAAATTCATCTATTAAAACTAAAGAAACAGAGCATTCATTAGTCATTAAACTTGAGACTGAATGCCACTTAAAATTTCTTATTAACTTTATATAAAGTTGTTAACAATATTTTATTAAATTATGTCCTCCACATCCCATTTAATATTATCAGTAGGGGGGGAAATATTACATAAAAACAAGGCATAATAGATTGCTGAAATTCAGTCCCAAAGTCTATTTATTCTCAGTACACACCCCTCTCCCCCTCTCTTTCCCCTTCCCCTCTCACCTCATACCCTGGCATGCACAGGAACGCATTTCCTTTCCACATAATTCCATGATAAACAGAAATGATTTAGTAAGCAAAACAGTGTAAAAAAAGAAAGAATGGCACAGGAAAGAAAATGGTTAAAGAAAATCAGTGCCTATACCTAAGCAAATCGTGACTTTCCCTAGTGAACTTTTGAAATAAACTGTTAAACCTGGAGCCTTCTTCCCTTTCTATTAAAAGATCTTTCTTCCCTATTAATCCCACAAACGTCCAAGTCGCGTTCACGTGCGGGAGAGGCCTCTCCTCCCTTCACTTTACATCCAGCATTTGTTTGCAACGAGAAAAGAAAACTGCAACTAGAGAAAGGGAACGATCATCTCATCCGTGCATGTGTATGTATTCATCACAAACGTCTTCTAAATTTCAGACCCTAAACCTGGGCTACAAAGGATCACTGCTGGGAAAGGAGGGCTGAAATTAGGGAGAAAGTTTGCTCCAAAGCCAAGACTTAAGTCCATGATATAAAGGGGTTCTCTGGCTTTTTCTGTTCTCTCTCTTCTCATTCAGAAATCTAGTAACTACAACAGAGGGGAACACACACACAGAGAGACACACACTGACACACACACACACGGAAGAACAAAGGAAGTTAAGACACACACATGAAAGAACAAAGGAAGTTAAGACAGACACACACACACACGCATGCACGCACGCACACACATACAGAAGAACAAAGGAAGTTAAGATAGTTGGTGAGCCTTTGACACCTGGTCACAAGAGTTCTCTTTATTAATTACAACACAGATTAAACACACAGACACACACACACACAGAGACGCACACACACACACACACGGAAGAACAAAGGAAGTTAAGATAGTTGGTGAGCCTTTGACACCTGGTCACAAGAGTTCTCTTTATTCATTACAACACAGATTCAAACTATGGAGGAAACAATGGGAAGGTGCACCAACCCACTCACTATGAAAGACGGGCTTCTAATACAAATAAAACTCTTTTTATAGCCAATTTCTTAAGAACACATTTGTGTTCTGGTACGTGGTTTATGACTTGGGGATATACCCACCAATAAATTATGCACTATAAAACAACAACTATAAAATAACATGCTGAGAGAGAGTTATAAATGCAAGCTTGCACCATGTATCTTTCTGTGAAATCTTAATATCTCATGTAGATCCTTTCAGTTGGAAAAATCCTTCCAAAATACTTAGGAGAAAAAACCAATATTCTCTTTGTCAAAAATCTATTACATATATCATGAGCCTCCAAACTGTAAAAAGTCATGTTATGAATATTTTTATACATCCATGTATGTGTATATAAAAATAAAATAATCTATACAGTATGGAAAAATAATTATAATTAATATGAAGCACTTTCTGTGTCTAGACTTTTGCATATCTTTCTTATTAATACTTGAGATATCCTCTGTCCATTTTTAGCTGGATTTTTTTGATACTGAGTTGAATGAGCTCTTTATATATTTTGGATATTTACCCCTTATCAGATAGGTGAATTGCAAATACTTTTCTCCCATTAGATAGGTTGTCTTTTCATTTTGTTAATGGTTTTCTCTGCTGTGAAGCTTTTTAGTTTGATCTTCTCCCATTTGTTTATTTTTGATTTGGTTGCCCTGGTTTTTAGTGTCAAATCCAAAAAATCATTGCCAAGACCAGTATCAAGAAGCTTACTGCCTATGCTTTCCAAGCTTTTAATCCATTTTGAGTTGTTTTTGTGTACTGTGTAAGATAAGGGGTCCAGTTTTCCAAATACCGTTTATTCAAGTGACTGTCCTCTCTCCACTTTACATTCTTGGCCCCTTCGTCGTAAATTAATGGACCATACGTTGCTGTGCTGTTGAGTCACTAAGTCGTGCCCTACTCTTTTGCAACTGCAGCCTGCCAGGCTCAGTCCATGGGATTTCCCAGCAAGAATTCTAGAGTGGGTTGTCATTTTCTTCGCCAGGAGACCCTGCTGACCCAGGGATCCAGAGTCCGCCTCCTGCATTAGCAAGTGGCTTCTCCACCACCGAGGCAGCAGGAAGGCCAATGGACCACAGACACGCAGGTTGATTTCCAGGTTCTCTCAATTCTGTTCCATTAAATCTGTGCCTGTGTTTATGCCAACATCGTACTGATCTCACTACTACTGCTTTGCAATATAGCTTGAAATCAGGAAGCATGAGGACTCCAGCTTTGTTCTTCTGTCTCAAGATACCTAAGTCATCTAAAAATGACACCACAAATGCTGGTACTATTTATTATTCTAATTAAGGATATAGGGAAGAACAGAAAGGTTAAATAGCTGCCCAAATCCACACAAGGGAAGTGACTAAATCACAGTTCAAGTCCAGGTTGTGTAACCCCAAATGGGAGTTGCTCATCAGAATGAACACTGCATCCACAATCACCAATTCACCCGGAATTTATATATAAAATATACATGGACAGAGACAGACAGACCTTTACGATTACCCATCAAGAATGCTAAATGAAATGCAAACATGTACCTCACAAAGTAGATGACAAGTATATGTCCTTCCCCATTAACTACAACGAGAGTTCTGGTTGACAGGGGTGGTGCCTATGACCCAAGATTCCCACAAACCATTTGATCTAAGGAGATGGGAGGGAGGTTCAGGAGGGAGGGGACATATGTATACCTATGGCTGATTCATGGTGAGGTTTGACAGAGAACAACAAAATTCTGTAAAGCAATTATCCTTCAATTAAAAAATCATTTTTTAAAAAGTCAGGTTTTTGTTTAGGTGGAGGTGGGGGGTATAATTTAAATCCAAACAGTTACATGAAATCATTATTTAAAAAAAAAAAAAGAAAAACTTTAAAAACGCATCACAATTTTCACCTTCTAGGCGGCGTGGCCTAGGGTAAACCTGCTGTGACTCACCCTTATTTTCCTGAAATGTAGACTAGCAACAATGCCTCCCTTCCACCCACCTCTGCACCCATTAAAGAGACCAGTGCTTTGCTCTCTCTGCTCTCCGACAGAGGGAGGAAGGTGTGAACTAGCATCTCCACAGCACTACTCTGCGTCCAGAACCACGTTGTTGCTGCTCAGGTGCTCAGTCACCTCCCACTCTTTGCAACCCCCTACAAAAGTCGTGAGATTAACTTCCAAAACCACCACCTGGGCAAGGTATTATTCCCATTCTGCACAAACAGAAATGAGGACAAAGAAGATTTATGGCTCTGGATTAGATCGCCCATACATTAAGGACAGAGCCTAGATTTCAACCCCAAACTAACTAGATGGCCTCGGCAACCAGGGATTCTGTAAGCAGCCCAGGATGCACGCTGGAAAACACCTCCCCTGACTTCCTTCTCTGGGCCAATCTGCGTCCTAACTCAGCACTCCTTCCTATTTACAATCCCAGAACTACTGTGGATGAGGACTCCAAACAAACAAAAGAGAATTGATACTGATCATCTGAATGCAGATTATCCCTTCAAAGTAATCAAGGGAAATTAACTTGAAGATATTAAAACGTAAACTTTAACACAGCATTAAAACTTGAAAACAAAAACACAAGTAAATGTGATCCAATATAAAATTATATTTTATGTGTATGTATTCTTCAGCCAAAGACTTGAGTAAACTACCACTTGGAGAGAAAACATGTCTATTTTCAAGGATGAAATGAAATGCTTAATAAATTAATTGGATTTTTTTCCTTATTTCCCAACTTTTTAATCCTTTCTATTTCATCACTTCATTGTGCCACAAAACTTTATAAAGTGGACATAGTAGCTTATTTTAAATATTTGAATTGCTTTGTTAGAGTATGAAAACATTACTTTCAGAGATGCTATCAAATGACCTTGATGATCTACACAACATTCATTATAGACTGGTAAACATTTGTGAAAATCCTTGCTGTGATGATTGATTGCTTTTTTCCCTGCTTCAGTTACCTCAAACTAAATTGCCTGTCATTAAAATGATGACTTCTGTCAATGTAGTTTCTTAATCCTTCCTCAAGCCTTTCTAGCAATGACAATCTTAGAATAATATATTGTAAGTCTTTATGGATCAATAATGCTCAGTATAAAACACTGCAATCTACCACCAAGATTTTTATCCCCCTATTTACAATGATGTCTGACAAACTAACAGTAAAATTTCTTTCTAAGGAAAAAAAAAAAAAGACATCTAACAAACAAGCCAAATACAACACTATAAACAGCATATGCCAATATAAACAAGTTAAGAATTTTAAATGAAGTTCAATGTTAGCAAAATGCTTTTATCCTAAAGTAGTTAATGACTG
This sequence comes from Cephalophus harveyi, assembly GCA_006410635.1. Taxonomy (NCBI): domain Eukaryota; kingdom Metazoa; phylum Chordata; class Mammalia; order Artiodactyla; family Bovidae; genus Cephalophus; species Cephalophus harveyi. Next base: position 112,122 of record SJYT01044862.1, read on the forward strand.
AGATGTCATTTGCAGACTACTCAAGAAAAAAATTATTCAGGCCCTTACTCAGACATTTTGAAATGATTTATGAGAGGTTATTTATGTGAAAAGGCTTCTCCACAATGTCAGAAACAGAAAGCTTCCACTTAAAAACCATAAAAGACAAGCCTACATGCATACTCTGGTTAAATTTTTTCCACAGGAAATTAGAAAAGACATTTTTTAATTTATCTATATTTAGACTGTACCTTGAACATCTTCATATGGAAATTAGCTTCTAACTGCCTCTAAACACTACAATTTAAATGTTTTCATTTAAGCCAAGAATTACTTAAATGCCACTGTATCAATGAAAACAGAGGCATGACACTGCTTTGTAACTGACAGTACCTCTTCTATATAATGAGTTATATTAACTATGTCTTCTCTAAATCTCCATGCATTTTATCACTTATTAAACTCAAATAACTGAAATCTTTGACAGTGCTTAACTGGAGGGGCAAAGTTTCAACAAGCTAGCACTTCATATTTTTCCTCCTGAACTATTTAACCACAGGATAAGAATAAACAACTTTTATTTACTATTGGGCAATTAGAAAAAATATCAGATTTCACTGGATTTAGAGAATTAACTCTACATAAAATATCACCTTAAACTTTCAGGGTGGGGGAAGTAGGGAAATATAAACTCCATGCATGCTTTCTCAAGAAACCACTGTTGAAATTAAAATTGAGGAAGTAAAAAAGGTAAAAGGAAAACACAGAAATCAGGAAACAGGGGTCTAACGCAGAAAAGAGACAGAAGAAGTCTACACTGAAGCAGGGCGTAGGGCTCCAGGAGCAACGCCTCCAACCAGAACACACAGAGTAGGGCTCCAGGAGCAAGGCCTCCACCCAGAGCACACAGAGTAGGGCTCCAGGAGCAACGCCTCCACCCAGAACACACAGACACACTCGTGCCTCATGCTACTAGCTTCACCAGACTGAAGAGGCCATAGTTCCGTCAGAACTCAGGGTAAGAACTGGTAACTGGTACAAAGAAAATCAAGCTAATGGGAGGGAAGTCAGTAACTCAAAAAAATTTACACAAGGGAAAATAGTGAGCATAGTACATTATATTGCTCTGTTGTAAATGTTCACATAGTCATAATAGTATGATAAAAATATAATGGAAGAGAAGAAGAGAAAAAAAGGAAAGCAGAATGCAGTCAGAGGAAGGAGGGAAATATGCTAAATAATAACAATATGCTAAATATTGTAAATAATTTTCATAGTAGAAAGACACTGTGTAATTAAAACTGCAAAGACAGAAAATGGTAGTATGAATTTCAGTATACAGAGGTAAATAAAAAGGAGAAACAAAAACAAAATATTGAAAGCAGTTATCTCTGTGCATCTAAGGAATGAAAAAGTAGCTGCCCGTTTTTCATTCTAACATATTTTGACTTTTTAAACTATGTACACTGAGTCTTCTGAAATTTTTTAAATTATTGAATGAAGTGGAACCACATGAATCAACACTAACAAAATAACAAAAAGGATATTGGGGGGAGAAAAGAAAATTGCAAACTACTGATAATCATTTACACCAAGTTTAAAAACAGAAACACAGAGGGTTAGGGTTAGGGTATGACTACTGGAAAAACCATAGCTTTGACTAGGCGACCCCATGGACAATACAGTCCATGGAATTCTCCAGGCCAGAATACTGGAGTGGGGAACCTTTCCCTTCTCCACGGGATCTTCCCAACCCAGGGATCGAACCCAGGTCTCCCACACTGCAGGCAGATTCTTTTCCAGCTGAGCCACCAGGAGAGCCCAAGAATACTGGAGTGGGCAGCCTATCCCTTCTCCAGGGGATCTTCCCAACCCAGGAATCAAACTGGGATCTCCAGCACTGCAGATGGATTCTTTACCAACTGAGCTATGGGGGAATCTCTTGAAGAATTTACTACAGGAACTCAATCACAGATTTGGGCAAGCATAAACAGATCTGTGGAACTCCATGAAACATACTGAAATATACTGGAACTCCTCTATTAACTAGCAATGACACCACATACAAATGACTGACCAGCTCTTCACCTCCATTTTTTCATGTGAAAAATATGGGTAACAACAGTATCTACCTGATTATGTTATTTTGTGAATTAAGTGAGATACTGCAGGTGAAGTGGTTGGTACATGTGTGTACTAAGCTGCTTGAGTCCAGTTCGACTGTGTGTGACCCCATGGACTGTAGCCCGCCAGGCTCCTCTGCCCGTGGGATTCTCCAGGCAAGAACATTGGAATGAATTGCCATACACTCCTCCAGGGGATCTTCTCAACCCAGGGATAGAACCCAGGTCTCCCACATTGCAGGTGGATTCTTTACCAGCTGAGCCACTAGGGAAGCCCATTTCTCTTACCTGCAAGTAAATTCCTAAGAATTTGTACATCATTCACTTATATCTTTTTTGAGAAAGTTCTACAGAATGACAGATACATCTGAAGACTTTTCCACTGAATTTTCCATTTCTGAAAGTATGTGTTTTCTACAATTCTAGTATGAACAAGAGTTACCAAATATTGAGCAGTACAGTGAATCATGTGATAGTTGCTTTAAGAATATTATCTTGACCCTTAAGCAACTCTGTAAGGCAATTTCTGTTATCTAGATTGTTACATAAGAGACTGGAGCTTGGAGTTTAAGACTGCAGAACCAGTATTCTGACCTGGAGAATTCCATGAACAGAGGAGCCTGATAGGCTACAGTCCATGGGGTTACAAAGAGTCAGACATGACTGACTGACTTTCACTTCACTGAAGAGAAATGAAGGATTAAGTTATGCGGAGATACTGGCATTTTAAATATTCTCTGAAACAACGTATCCCGCAATGATGATGTATCAGTTTAACAGACATTTTTTCTTAGTGCTGCATAAAATAACAATGCTCTTAGATTCAGTGAAGTACAGTAGACAAAGATGAAGGGAATTATGTACAGAATGGCAACCCAAGGCACAGAACTGAAATTCTTAAGGCATGAATGTTGGCATGTATAATTCAGGTAGCCTGGCAGGTGGTTGTGTACAAAGAGGAGTTAGGAAACAAGGGTGGAAAGGCAAACCATTCCACTAGTTTGTTTACCTGGGTCATCAGCATCCTAGTTAATTAACTACTGCTTTGTGGGACAGAGCATAAATCTTAGTATGTGATGGGGCAAGTTCACTCACACGGTTCTTCAAAATTATCTGGCTCTTCTTGCCCCTTACACTTCCATATCAATTTTAAAGTTAGACTATTTAATGCTGTTAAAAAAAAAAAAAAACTAGATGAGATTTTGATCAGACTTTCATTATTGAACTTATTACATTTGGGAGAAAATTTCTATTCTTATACTTTCCCATTCAAAAGCATAGTATCCCTCTCCATTTATTTAGCTCTTAGGTTTTTCAATGAAGTTATATAATTTCTTCCATAAAGGTCATACACATCTTTTGTTGGATTCAGTCCCTGGTATTTATTGTTGGGGATTTTTTTAATTGCAAATGGCATTTAAATTATGTTCTGTAAATTGATAGACTATTTAGTAATTTCAAGCATATATAATAATAAGATTAATGTTAATATGTTTAATCTTGCTTTTCTATATATTTCATGTATCATAATTAAAAATTTAACAAAACACTTCCAAGATATACAGACTATTAAGACTTCAAAAGTCCAAATAAGGATGGTAACACAGGTAATTTCATTTAAAACAACTGAAGCACAGACTTAAACTGTCCTGGAAAGAACTCAGCATCCAAAAGACCCATATTCATGTATAATATTATACAATGCCTACAAAATGTTGGGCTATTAAATACTGGATGAGATTCATTTCTGCAACCTTGAAATAAATGACAGGAGTGGTAGTGTGATATCAAAACAATTATTCTTGCTCACTTCAGTGATTTTATTGGAGTCAACACTCAACTGCCCACACCAACAGAGAGATACCCTGATGTGTGCAACAGAAAACTACAGAAAACCAACCCAAGGGAGTTGAAAGTACACTCAACAATCAGGCGTCCCCCTAAATTTATCAGTATCCAGAAAGCTGGGTCATCATCTGCTCTCCTTTCCCTCAAGACAACTTCACTGACTACACGAGACAGCTGGTGGCAGAGAAGAGGCAGCAGAAACGAATTCCAGACAGTCTCCTTAAGATCTGAAATGGACTCTGCACAGACATCTGTTCTCCCCAGATTTCTCTAACTCAAGTTCTAAAATGTCTTTATTCTCTGTGTTTATGAGTCATTAGCAGAAAAACAAAAAAAGCTGAGGAAACGAGTCTGGAACCAGCATGCTAACTCCCAAACCTCTGTCTCTCCAGCTCCAGATCTTAGGCGTCCGACTGCCCACCTGCACGTTTCCTACGCGAGGGTCCTCTGACGCCCCAGACGTGGCCTGTTCACTAGGGCAGTCCTCCCCAGCTCCCGAAACCAGGTCCCCTCTGCAGCGTCCCCGCGCCACCCGGGAACCTGGACGCCAGCGGCTCTCGGGCACGGCCACAGAAGGTTCTGGACCACAGTCCCCGTTCCCAGCGAGCCGCGCGGACTGCCTGCGCAGGCTTCCCCCTTCTGCTCGCCGCCCCGGCCTGCGTCAGGCGCTCGTCGTCTTCCCTCTAACTACTGTAGTAACTGAGTGGTCTTTCCACCTTCACTCTCCACCAGAAAACCTTTTGAAAATGCAAATAGGTACATGTTACCCTCCCACTCAAAAATTCTTTAATGTCCAAACAATGCTTACAGGATAAAACCCAACATTCTCAGCGCAACATCCAAAGAGCTGTCATAGCCCACGTTTCCAGTCGGCCCCACAGGTCCACAGCCTCCCCTTCCTAGCCCTCCTCTCTAAATGCCTCCACACCTCTGCACATCCTGTTCCCTTAAGCTAAATCCCTTCTTTACTTTCTATTAGCAACTGGAAATAGTCTTCAGATAAAGCGCCATCATCTCACAAAGATCTTCTCTGAGCCCTGAAGGAGACAAGCACTGCTCTAAAGCTTCCTTGAGTCGCGACTTATTATAAGGCACATACGGCACTGCGTTTAAATTCTCTATTAATGTCTTTCTCTTCCTAAATAACATTTAACCAGACTTACAGCACAGTGTCAGCATTCATCAGACACCAAAAAACATCAGAATAGACACTATGTATTTCTACTAGCTTATTAATCTGAAAATATAATTATCACTGATACTTTGAAATTAAAATATTTCTGGGTAGGAGTCATTACATCTTACAATAAGGAATTTGCATTATAAAATGAAATACTGCCTACTAATATGATTTATATATAAAATTGAAATATTTTGTACTAATCAACAGGATCTCACTCAGAAGTAATGTATAGCAATCATTAAGAAAAATAATTCAATGCAGACACACACATTAAGCAAACACAGGAAGTCAATTTTATACTTATTCTAATAAAAGCATTCGACCATAGGAAAAAAATGATACATATCAATAATATTTTTTAAAACTTATGCAGTTTGTATACTCAGTGGTACCAGATTGCAAAATATACAATTCAATCAAACAGAAGATCAAATTTGTTTACTCTATTGTCTGAAATACATACATTTTATAATTCCAAGAAGTTGTAAGCTCATTTAAAATACTTTGCATTTACAATCTAAGTTAATATTAACACTACTCAGTGATTCTCATTCATTATGAATGTTTTTATGAATTTTTGAGGAGAACTGTCTGATTCAGAAGCACAGATCCCAATGGATGCTTTTAACCTTCATCTTACCAATGCCAAATGGTGAATAAAAATCAGTAACTGAAGAAATCTGATTTAACTATAACATTGCATGTGTGTATGAAAAATAGTTCCTCGACATTTCCTTACATCCCCACCTGTCCTCCCTCCCCCAGGAACAAAGGAAAGAAAACAGGAAAACCTTTACTTTCAACTTGGTTGGAAGTGATGAAAAAAATTCATCACACCAACAAGGACAGAAAAGTTATAAGAACAACACATTCAATTGAAGACACTGACCGTACTCACCCTATGATAAAAAAATGAAAAAGCCTATACTACATCTTCATTTTTTAATTTAAAAATCTACCTAAAAAGACCAAGTGCCAATTTCATCTTGTATTTCCAAACAATAGTTCTCTGTTAAGAGTGTTTTATGATAACATAATATAGCAACAACTCTAATAAAAGATTAAAAAGTTATTTATACACATGTGCATATTCTCCAAAGTCTTAAGTATAAGGTTACTAAACTTAACACAATTCTTAATTAAGAAATTTTCAAACAAAATCATTTACATGTATTCAAAGAAAGATTTTCAATTAGTTATAAAATGTGGCATTTTATTGCAAAAAAAAGATCTTTAAGAACTAACTTCTTAGAAAGTATGACCTAAAATAAAAAGATCAACCTCTAAAACCCAAAAGTACTGATTTATTTACTGTACATTATTAATGTATGAAGGGTAAGACCTGTCTCTTATACACATCTCATATTCTCCAAAGTCTTAAGTATAAGGTTACTAAACTTAACACAATTCTTAATTAAGAAATTTTCAAACAAAATCATTTACATGTATTCAAAGAAAGATTTTCAATTAGTTATAAAATGTGGCATTTTATTGCAAAAAAAAATATCTTTAAGAACTATGCTTCAAATTTGTGTGCTTTCTCAATTTAAAATATATTATCTAACTAGCTTATTTCATTTTTAAAGTAAAAATTGTCAGCATTTAGTAAGTTTACTATGTATTAGGTGCTGTTCTAACCATATTACATATAGAAACACATTTATTTAGTGGTTGAGAAAATAAATTTCTCCAGGGGACAAAGCAGAAGAGCTGGGATTTGAACACAGGCAGTCTTGCTCCAGAATTCATACTCTTTACTATAAATTTACAGCCTCTTCTGTGCCAAGGTCTATACCTGTGACTTGCAATTCAAAGTTCACACAAACAAACAAAACACACAGTCACTGCTTTCAAAGAGTTCATAACTATACACACATAAACCAGTAACTTCTCTAGTGATGAGAGACTTCTAGTAATATGATCCATTCCTCAAAGAACTCAAATCAGTGTAATTAATTCTTAAAGTGGCTCAGATCATGAGCTCCTTATTGCAAAATTCAAGTTTAAATTGAAGAAAGTAGGAAAAACCACTAGGCCATTCAGGTATGACCTAAATCAAACCCCACATGATTACACAGTGGAAGTGACAAATAGATTCAAGGGATTAGATCTGGTAGACAGAGCGCCTGAAGAACTATGGACGGAGGTTCTTAACTGTTCAGGAGGCGGTGACCGAACCATCCCAAAGAAAAAGAAATGCGGAAATGCAAAGTGGATGCCTGAAGAGGCCTTACAAATAACTGAGAAAAGAAGATAAGAGAAGGCAAAAGAGAAAGCGAAAAATGTACCCAACCCAATACAGAGTTTGAGAGAATAGGAAGGAGAGAGAAGAGAGCCTTCTTAAGTGAATACAAAGAAACAGGAAAAAAAATTTATAACTAGAGGGAAAGAAAATCGGAGATGACATGAGAACATTTCATCCAAAGATGGCACAACAGAGGACAGAAACAGCAAGACCCTCACAGCACTAGAAGAGATGAAGAGGAGGCGGAAGAGCAGAGAAGAGCAGCACCAAAAAGATCTTCACGACCCAGATGATGGTGACGGTGTGATCACTCACCTACAGCCAGCATCCTGGAGTCAGAAGTCAAGCGCGCCTCAGGAAGCATCACTATGAACAAAGCTAGTGCAGGTGATGGAATTCCATCTGAGCTATTTCAAATCCCAAAAGAGGATGCTGGGAAAGTGCTGTACTCAATATGCCAGCAAATTTGGAAAAATGAGCAGTGGCCACAGGTCTGGAAAAGGTCGATCCTCATCCAAATTCGTAAGAAGGGCAGTACTAAGGAAGGAAAGTTATGACCAACCTAGATAGCATATTCAAGAGCAGAGACATTAGTTTGCCAACAAAGGTCCGTCTAGTCAAGAATATGGCTTTTCCAGTGGTCACATATGGATGTAAGAGTTGGACTATAAAGAAAGCAGAGCATCGAAGAATTGATGCTTTTGAACTGCGGTGTTGGAGGAGACTCTTCAGAGTCCCATGGACTGCAAGAAACTCAAACCTAAAGGAAATCAGCCCTGAATATTCATGGGAATATTCATTGGAAGGACTGATCCTGAAGCTCCAATACTTTGGCCACCTGATACGAAGAGCTGACTCACTGGAAAAGACCCTGATGCTAGGAAAGATTGAGTGCAGGAGGAGAAGGGGGCAACAGAGGATGAGATGGTTGGATGGCATCATTGACTCAATGGACATGAATTTGAGCAAACTCCAGGAGACAGAAGGGGACAGGAAAGCCTGGCGTGCTGCAGTCCACGGGGATGCAAAGAGTTTGACACAACTTGGTGACTGAACAACAAAAACAACAGAGTGACTCTTCCTTCGCAAAGCAGGTGACGTCTGGCTTCAACGGGTGGGAACGCGAAGGGGGGCTCTAGAAAGGCGCACTGGAAACAGTGCTAAGGTCCCCGTGGATGCTGTTCTCAGGCTATCAGAGCCAGCTGTGCAAGCAATTCAGGGCGAAAGGCTGTTTCCTCTGTCCAGCCAAGTGCTTCAGCTTCAAAAGAAAAATGCAAAAATACTCTTCACTGTTACTGAAGACAGGTGGAAAAGAAAAGCGGCTGAAGACAATAACATGAGTTAGAAACCTTCTAGAGTAGTCAGAAAGAAAATATAAGGAGAAGAAAGAATGAAGAGTCATTTTCAAAGTAGAGAAACTGAGTTTGATGGGAAAGATGAGAGATGGGATCAAGTCTGAAATTTCTGCACTGAAAGACTTACAAGTGACAACATTAAATGGATACAGAAAAAAGCAACATAAATTGAGGGGAACTGGGGTTTAATTCATGATTTCAAACACTACAGCTGACACTACAAGTCGTGATTTTCATATTTTAAAAAATGACCTGCTCTCTGTCACCATATATGAAATACTAATGTAAGTTCCTGAAACTTATTTTCTTTGACCCTTATGAATACATCTAATACTAAGTATGGAATAATTTCTTCTTAGAAAGTATGACCTAAAATAAAAAGATCAACCTCTAAAACCCAAAAGTACTGATTTATTTACTGTACATTATTAATGTATGAAGGGTAAGACTTTGATACAGCTGTAGCACTCACTTTGATGTCAGTAGTAGTAGAAGTACCCCAGCTGCCTTCTATACTTAGTCTAAATGAAAACATATTTTTAATACCTTGGGGTATCAAATGTCACTTTTGACATTTTCTGCTTTGCTCTAATACTTTATTTTCTTAATTTTGCATTAATATATATTAACATTAATAACTCTTAAAATCAATTTTTTATTAATGTATAGTAGTTATAAGCATCCATTTCAAATGAAATAAAACATTCAATTGTTTAAATTATAAAAGATATAAAACTGTAATAAAATTAGCAATTGCTGTTTTCAATATAAGAATTCATTGTTTTTAAGCTTCAACTTGTTATTAAATAAGAAAAACAGATAAAAAATGATTTCATTTTCTTAAAAATTAGCACACAGGTGCATGCTCAGTCGTGTCTGACTTTCTGCCAGGCTCCCCTTTCGAGGGGATTTTTCAGGCAAGAACACTGGAGTGGGCTGCCATTTCCTCCTCCTGGGGATCTTCCCCACCCAAGGATCAAACCCACGTCTCTTGTAGATTCTTTACCACTGAACCACCTGGGAAGCCAAGACATAGGTAATAACATAGGAATTGTCTAACTGACTTTCTCATTATAATTTCCACATGAGGCACATAAAATAATCATCTTCTTTAAAAATTTTCAAAAAGAAACCCAGCCTTGAGACCACTCACTTCCTTAAAAAGGGTAACTTTCTAATTCAGTGGCAAAGAGCAAAGTGACGAAAACTTAAATAATGAAGGCAGTAAAGGTGCATTATTTTATCATCTATAATAAGCCATTCTGGTGAGTTTCATGAACATAACTTTTAGACATAAATCTATACTATGACAGTGTTATTTAATATATAAGACATCAGCAGTTAAGGAATGCAATCATTCAATTAAAACAAAAACATTTTTGCTGAATTCACAAATTAAAATACATTAGTTTGACCAACAGGTGGTGCTCAACCTCCATTTATAAAGAGAATAAATATTCCCCAAAGCATTTCCAAACGGGCTTCCCTAGTGGCTCAAACAGTAAAGAATCCAACACAATGAAATCAGTTTAAGACTATGTGGCCATTTTAAAACTCAAACGTCAAAAAATCCAATGCATAAACTTTATTTTAAATGTTGTACTGTGTAGAGGAAAATTACTTTGGTTACACTGCAAAAGGATTTTAAAACTGATACTGATTGCCATTCATCCACAGAAGACTTTATTAAAAGTTTTTAAAATGTTGCTGAAACATTTCTTTTAAAAAGCAACTTTCAATACCATAAAATTTTACACAACACAGAAATAAACTTTTAAAATTTAGCCAGTATTCATGATAAATTAAGAAATAACTAGTCATTTTATACCAGCTTAAATCATGCTTTAGAATTTTTATTAAGTATAATACTTAACATTCTATACTTTCTGTCTCTTATACACATCTTCTATAGCCAGTATTCATGATAAATTAAGAAATAACTAGTCATTTTATACCAGCTTAAATCATGCTTTAGAATTTTTATTAAGTATAATACTTAACATTCTATACTTTTTCTAGAAAATTTTTAAAACTAACAAAAAACTAAGATATTTGGCTAAAATAGAATCAGCCTATTTTTTAAAATTCAGGTTTCTATACAGCATTATATTCTTTATTTGTAAAAACAGCTTAAGACTCTTTTCAGGCAGATTCTAAATGTAAGCTATTCTCACCAAAAGCAATTATGTTACTTCTTATTTGAGCCATGATGAAACAATTTCACTTTTGCAATACCACAAATGCCCAAGGAGGGGTTATAAAAATCTATGTTACATAACTAAATTTCTTTTCTTCTTTGGGAGAAAGAAACACAAGTACTACAGAAATTTTGCAATAATATAGCATATATGATAGAAAATCCCCTGCTGCTGCTAAGTCGCTTCAGTCCTGTCCGACTCTGTGCAACCCCATAGATGGCAGCCCACCAGGCTCCCCCGTCCCTGGGATTCTCCAGGCAAGAACACTGGAGCGGGTTGCCATTTCCTTCTCCAAATTTAATCTATTCATGAAATAGTCTTCTTGCTACTTAATACTAAGGTAGGAAAAAGGCATATGGTAGTTGGTTTCTAAATGTAAAAAAAAAAAGGAACTTATGACACTGAGAAAAATTATTCTGTATAAACTGCATTTTAAAAAGGAGGGGGTGTGGCTACTCTACTACTGAGAGGGAGTACAGTAAAGCAGGATAAAAATGGTTACAACTAAAATCTAAACAAAACAATTTCAAGAGGCTTATATAAAAGTTTTATTGGGAACACCTAAAGCCTTAAGTTTTGCATTACAAAAATTAAATGCCACTGGTTACTAGCCCAATCATGTTAAGAAGTCATCAACTCAAATTCAGTCTGAGGTATGAGAAACAATGTAATCGTAGAACACATACATTTTTAAAACAGCAATGACCAACACAAAATACACTATGTTCCTTGATAATATACTATCTTCCTCATACAGAAGCTTAAAGTGTCAGAAATCTTACTCTACATTCATTCTTTAATTTTTAGACAGGTTTACTTATCCACTTCTATTAACCACTAAATAAAAGTCTAATTTAGTTCTTACATGTTTTCAAAATGAAGCAAAAATTTAAAACTGAATACTTCAGTATTTAAAACACATATATTTATTCTTGCAGTTTACAAAATGACAATCTCTTTTTCCATATCCACAATGAAATTCTGGCTCACTGATTTAAAAATTAACATATTATATAGTGCCAGTATTTCATTAAAATATAAATATATCATATTTTCCTTTGCTACCTAAGTGTCAATACTGAAACCTAATTTTTACATGAATATACATCTAAAACAGCAATCCCAACTTTATGTTGCTATTCTAAAACAGTCTGATTATAACAGTTTTTTTAATTCTCTAATAGTGTTAATGTTAGACAAGATTTCACCAAAATCTTATTTTTCTTTTAAACTGATGGCAGAAGTGGCTGTATCTTTCTGACATACAGACTAAATTTCCAATTTACAGCTACATAATTTAAAGCTCTATAAGCAAATCCACCATTTCTACTTCCCTTGTAAAGGTGAAATTCTTACCCTCTGCCCAAGATACCATTAAGGTATACTTTGTGCATAAACAGAAATGTTTCAAATTGGTTTTCTTTATATGTATACAAGCAGGTTTACATAACAGAAATATGCGCTAGAAAACAAAGACATACATAATTTGTAGAGCCAGAAAAATGTTTAAGTTACAATATAAACATTACTGGAAAAGGAAAGTAAAACCAGCAGGTGGGCTCATTTCTACATAATCCTTCCTTTGTAAGATAAATATTCCCTACAGTACACTTACTGGGCTTTACTTTTTAATAGATAAAATGAATATCTACACTTTGAAATGCAAAAAAAATAAGAATTAAAATTTAAGGCCAAGTCTGCCCCTGTTCATGATTGGCTGCTTGTCCAGTAAGACCTGGATCCCTAGGTATGTTATCCGCTCTGCAGGAGCTGATTGAAGCAGTGCATGTGAAATTCGGAAGAATCCAGGAGGAACTAAATAGCGTGGAACACAATAACACGATAAAATGTCAGTCGAGAATCTGAAAAAAAGGGTAGATGTCATGGAAAAATCATTAGATATTTCTTCCCAGAACATCTGAAGTGATGGGTAAATGAACCTAAACGTCCAAATTTATCCCTTACATTTAAAGTTTCAGAAAATCAATTTCTTAAAGCTCAAAAGGAATGTGTCCATTGTCACAAAGAATTCTGATTACAGTTTTGAGTTAGTATAATTTTTAAAGTAGAATTTAAAATTTTTAAAGCCACATAGAGTTGTATCGGTGTCTCATTTTTAATTTTTAAAACACATTTTAAATGACTCATTGGTTGTGCTACTGTTTAAATTAAATGATTTAGTGTTTAGATCTCTTATTCAAAAAACTTTTAGGGACTTAAATAAGTTTCAAAAGTTTCACTCAATTGATACAATTCTTTCTATTTGATGAAAAAAATTACAGCAAATTAAATTTCAATTCATTTGAAAATTAAAACATATTCCAATCTAAAATGAGGGATTCTTTATAAAGAGACACACTCTCTTTACACTGCTTGTTCAACGCCCATTTAGAGACAAGTAGATTCATGATTTTGTTTTCATGAACAATTTTGGAACTGTATAATAAATGCTTCCAAAAAGAAAGATAATGGTTTTAATTAAATGTGTGGACCAAATTATCTACTGTATTATAGGGCAGTTGTTAAAAAATTAATAACTATAAAAGAGCTGTTTCTTTTATACTACTTAATTATCTCCATATGGAGTTCTTTTTTTTCCCCTGTAAAATATGTTTAACAGTGCTCTCTATACAGAGGAGATGGATTCATTCTATAGAGCTCTGTTTAGTTTTATTTTGCTATGGTAGCAATTTGAGAAAACCGAGAGGGCAGCTCCTAACCCTAACAATGATTCATTAGCATAAAATGCCTCACTCAGCCTGTCACACAGCAACAGGCCACAAACAGAAAGGGGAAAATGAAGAGCTGTAGTTCTGGCTACATTTTCATTAAATCAAATTGTTATAAAGAAGGTCTATATGCAATTGCTTTACATATATATGGGTAAAATTCCCTTAGTTCCAAAAAGCTGATGACTCAAAATGACTTACAAAAAAGATGGTAGTTAGTAAAATAAAATGAGTATTAAAGAATATGTATATATGCTTAAATGTTCATAGTGTAAAATATACTCTATAGCCAGATTATAGAAAATAAAATGTAGTATACATATACATGAACATAATAAAAAGTAATCAACCTACTAAGGTTTTTTTTCTTTGAAATGAAATTGATTCCTGGAATAACCACTATAGCATTTTAATTTTAGCTCTTTACTGGATTTTTGTCTCCTGATTTTAAGAAAAGAATCAGATGAAACTCAGGGATCTGTGGACTCTATGATTCCCACCACTTATTAATTCTTCACCTTTGGCTTTGTTGCTCAGTTTTCTGTTACCCTGTCTTAAAATGGAGGGGGCACAGAATTATACAGAAAAATTAAGCAATAACAATCTATGAAGAGTTTAAGAGCTTTAAAAATTCATATTAATACAGGAAATTTTAAGAACAAAACAGTTCTTTTCATGGAAAACTGTTAGCATCACTTGAATTGCAAAACAAATCTAAGCCAGCAATTTTACTAAATTTCTTTTAGCACACTATTACTACAGCTTGTCCATGCTGCAAAATTCTTATATCTTTCATATTGCAGCACTTTAAAGTTACAATTCCAACAGGCAGAAATGTAAACACTGTATTAACTAACTACTATGTGAATGCAATGGAAATTAGTTGTAGTAAGTTTTGTATTTTTAATTGCATTACCATAGATCCAACCCCAAGAAAACAGACAAACACTGGAGAAATAACACTTATTCTCCCATGAATTATAAGCAACAAAACTGCATTATTCCTGGAAAATATGTATTAGGTATCAATATAAATGGAGTGGGTTAATAACTAAGAGACACTATTCTTCTATTTAGGAGAACCATAAAAAATTTGGGATCCAAAAATCTTTGGCACATCAGTTCTAGAAAGATAATTTCTATGGATCTAAAATTATCTATCATGTTTTTAAGTCTGCTAATAACAAAATCCAGGTATTTCTCATTCTTAGTGGTAGGTACAACAACAGGATAACTAATTTTAAGAATACCTCCTAGTAGGACAGGGAATCCAACCATTTCTCATGTTGTGATTGGAATATGACATTTCTTTGAGCCAACCCATCATAAGTCTTTCTGAAAAACATGCCACAAATTTGGACCAATCAATAAAGCAGTTGGTCAAGGCTAACTTAGCTGAAAATACAGATGTCAATTTAACTAAACAAGCACATCCCAGGAAAAACAAAAGTTTACACTAAAATAGAGACAAAGATAGGGTAATGAGTATCCCTATTTGACTCTAAAGTCATCAGCAGTCAAAAATACTTTCACGAACACATCAATCCATTGTTACCTGAAGAGCAATTTCTCTCAAAAAGGTGGATGGAGGATTCACCTATGGTTTATGGAATAACCATTTCAAGCAAAACTCCAAAATTAAAGTTGGAAACACATACTGCTTCCTGACCTTAAGCAGGCTTCTAACCTTAGAAACCTCCCAAAGTGAGTTAGCCCTAGGAAATAATCACTTTCAAATTAACCCTTCTTAAAAAGTAAATTAGCTTATCATTGTTTAGGATGAGAGAAGTGTTGAAAAAACTAAGATGCTTGCAAAATATAATTCCTACATACAAAGTCTGAAAATTTTTTTCTAACTAAACAACTGCAATTAAGATAATAATTTACCTCATCAAACCCTTAAACCCAACTGAACCATTAAGAAATGTTTTAATTTAAATGCTCTACTATGTTTAAATAATACTTTAAGGAATAAAATGCTTGTATCT
>SJYT01044862.1:128006-138738 GCA_006410635.1 Cephalophus harveyi
CCCATCCTTGCATGAAATGTTCCCTTGGTATCTCTAATTTTCTTGAAGAGATCTCTAGTCTTTCCCATTCTGTTGTTTTCCTCTATTTCTTTGCATTGATCACTGAAGAAGGCTTTCTTATCTCTTCTTGCTATTCTTTGGAACTCTGCATTCAGGTGCTTATATCTTTCCTTTTCTCCTTTGCTTTTCGCCTCTCTTCTTTTCACAGCTATTTGTAAGGCCTCCCCAGACAGCCATTTTGCTTTTTTGCATTTCTTTTCCATGGGGATGGTCTTGATCCCCGTCTCCTGTACAATGTCACGAACCTCATTCCATAGTTCATCAGTCCTGCAGCTCAATTCCATGAAAATAAACGACCCAATCAAAAAATGGGCCAAAGAACTAAACAGACGTTTCTCCAAAGAAGACATACAGATGGCTAACAAACACATGAAAAGATGCTCAACATCACTCATTACCAGAGAAATACAAATCAAAACCACAATGAGGTTCCATTTCACGCCAGTCAGAATGGTTGCTATCCAAAAGTCTACAAGCAATAAATGCTGGAGAGGGTGTGGAGAAAAGGGAACCCTCTTACACTGTTGGTGGGAATGCAAACTAGTACAGCCACTATGGAGAACAGTCTGGAGATTCCTTAAAAAACTAGAAATGGAACTGCCATATGACCCAACAATCCCACTGCTGGGCATACGCACTAAATGCAAAGAAAGAGAAGTCACATTGCTTTATTTCAGTGTGGAAAATAACTCTGATTTTGAGAGAGATGAGTTTGCTCAACATAAAATACACATTTTTACTTCAACTAAAGGCTTCTCTCATTTACAATAAAGAAATTCAAAACTAAAGTGTTTTAACTATAGAAGCAACTTCTAAAGTTTGGTCCAGGGATTCTCTGCTTCGGGTATCTGCAATGTCAAACTTTTAATAATAATGTTAACACATTAATTGTTATATCCACTCATTCTCTGAATATACAGTAAAGTTCTTCAGGAACTCTATGACCTGTGATGAGGTAAGTGAATGAATGGTGGAATATATGATTGTATATTCAAATTTTCTCATTTTTTAACTTCAAAGGTCAACAAAACACAAACAAAAGCTCTTTACAGTCCTAAATAACTTTAAGAGTGTAAACAAGAAGTCCATAAACCAAAGAGATTAAAAACCACTGACCAGGGACTTCCCTGGTTAAGAATTCGCCTTGCAATGCAAGGGACACGGGTTTGATCCCTCGTTGGGAAGATCCCACATGCCGTGGACAAACCTGTGACCCACAGCTGCTGAGCCTGACACCCGAGAGCCTGTGCTCCACAACAACAGAAATCACCGCAACAAGAAGGCAGGGCCGCCAAACGAAGCTGAGCCCCCCCACCCCCTCCTCCCCCAAGCGCAGCCAGAGAAACACGCGCAGGGACCCGAGGAGGTCTGGTCCCCAGAAAGACTGCTCTCAGCGGAGGGTAGATCAGACACTGAGTTCCTTCCTCGATCTCTTTCACAGCCCCAAGACATCTATCTCAGCCCTTTTAATTGTACTGGGGTTTTAAACACAAAACAATTTATCAGGAACATGAAACACTCTCTCGATATAGCTATTTTAAATAAATACAAAGCAGCCACAATTTCCACCCAAATTTATATCTACTACTTTATGCTTCTTTAATTAAATCTGTTTTTCTTCAAGTACCAGCATTCAAGAAAAACTATTTTAGTTTTAATTTGAATTATTGATTCTGCTTTAGTGACTATATTTCAGTAGTGTTATCTATTTTTATTTCATTATAACTTTTAGTAGTTAAATCTAAGAGGTTAACCCCACATTTATAAAGAACATTGTTAGTACTTAGAATTGTTTTCATGAGAAACCACTTTCTAGATTCCAATCAAATTCATAAATAAACCTGTGGAATACAATCACTTCTCAGTGACGAGCTCCTCTAATTAATTGAAACTCTACTGGCAAGTACACACAAATACACACGCTGTTTTACTTTTCCCTTTGGGTTGCCAAGAACAAGAAATCAATTCAAATGAACTCCAGAGAAAGGAAATCTCAACACTTACCAACACAAGAATGAAAGACTTGGGCACCGGCAGAGCTCGTCAGCTCCTCTCTAGGTGCTGTTTCTGCCTCTCACACTCAGTGTTTATTTTCTTACCTCATATCACACCCTTTATACATGCTTGATAAAAAAACAATTTCCCATTCCTGTGCACAGTGAGACCTCCTGAATCTGTCTCTAAAGTAAAAAAATAAAACACTGTCATTTGAAACTGATCCTCTACTGGAGGATCTACAACAGAATTTTTCTATGAAAAAAAAATGATCCATTTTTTCTTTTCCAATTTCTAATTCCCAAGAGAAAAACTTGATCAGTTCTTAGGTAAACTTTCTAGGCTTCAATTTCCTTCTCTGAAAAATGGGGCGATAATAATACCCACCTCAAAAAGCTGTCATAAATCAACAAGTCTTACAAGATGAGCCTGGAGAGAAACAGGGGAAAGAGAATTTTGAGCAGGAAGAAGTGAGTGTGAATGGCATGTTCTGCAAACCACATGTGGACTCAGCTAAGGCAGAGTGGGTTTGCGAGGACACAGCAGGAACAAGGCTTACCTAGCAGAAACCAAGCCAAGAGGGGTTTTGATGACCATTTTAGAGAGCGTGGGGTTTCTGCCCTATGTGAGAGGAAAAAACACTTCGGGATTTTACCCCAAAGTGAGAATACAACACAAAAATAGACTGAGAAGAAGGAGGTAGGTAAGATAATGACTTTAGTTCCACTGAGTTTTGGCATGCTTAATTTGAACTAAAAATAATGGTTTATAAAGAGAAGAAGGCTAAGAGAATTATTAGCAGTTTTAGCATACAGGGAGCAGCTCATGTCAGAACTCAAGCAGTTGTTAAATGGTCCTTTTCGAACTGTTTAGACCAACCTCCACAGAAACATCCATACATTTATCTATCAACTTCTAAGAACTAAAGTTTCCTAAAACAATATTGACCTTTACTTTGTCATATATCTGATAGCTTACATTTTTATTTTAAAAAACTGTCAAATTGGGTCCAATAAATTTATATCAAAACCCACTCCTAGAGGCTTCCCTGACAGAATAATGACTTAAGGAACTCTTGCAGTACTCAGAGCAGACTCCTATAGCCAGGAGCTGCTAGATTGGGATTTTTAAGTCTCATTCACAGCTATGTACAGAGAATATGTGACTTTGTGTATTGTTAGAGGATCCTTTTGAGGGTTAAGTCTTCATGTTTTTTCATGAAAAAATGTATACACAGTATATATTTATCACTGTTTTTATTCTGCGAGCACTTAAATATTCAGAGAATAGGGCTTCCAGTGTCTGAAGTAGACCTAAAGATTTAATGTGTGATGCTGTGAAATGAATGAGACAGATACACTGGTGGTTAGCTGTCTGACCCACATTACTCCTGGATAAAGGTCTCAAAAAGGTATTTTCACTAGGTTCAGCAATTTGCTATAACGGAGGTAGCAGAGAGCATCGGATTTCTAGGGTCACACTGTCCAGATTCCAGCCTCGGCCCTGAAATCTACCAGCTGTCATCTCTGTGCTGCAAGTTTCCTCACCTGGAAAATGGAGATAATAACAGCACCTACTTCACAGGGTTGATGTGAGGATTAAAGGAATCAAAGGAATATACATACACTGCTTCACGGAGTGTTGGACTGAAATGTTAAAAATCATTATTATTTAACTTATCCAACTAGACTCTTACTTCTTTAAAGTGAAGAGGCTTTCACTGTGTGGCTTGTCAAGTATTTTATCATCCTGTGTATAGCGAATAAAGCTGGCATTTTTCCATCACGGTGTCCACAGACTGCTGAGTCATAGTATTTTACGTGCAATTTGAAGTTCTTATATAATAAAGAACTTGAACCTTCATACGCTTTTCTGTAATTATCACTTGTGAGTATATAAAAAATCCAAAACACTGACACTAGTAATTGTCCCTTACCATTTAATGACTATGCGTTTCTCAATAGCTGTCATTTTTCAGTACTTAACACTTTCCCTTTTTGATAGTATACCTAAAAAGTAATAAGTCTGGAACCACTGAGTATCAGGTCAAGTACGCCATACCTTTCAATTATCCCTGTGTGTATCACTGTAGGTAACGCAGTAATGTCACTGATAGTCAGAGTGATGACCTCGAGCCACCAAGAAAAGGCTAATTATCTTCATACATTCTCTTTAACATGATATTTTAGAAAGACTGCCTTTAAAAAAAGGTTTAAATTGTAATGAGTGACCTTCAGTTATCTAGTCTAAGATGTTAACTCCTTTGTAGTATAAGTAAAATCCTATTTTACTCTATAAATATCAACCTCTGATTCTGTTAAACATATGTATTTCCATTTGTTTATACGTGATCCTTGAATGAAAGCAACTGGCCGATACATAGACAATAAGATTTACTGGACAAAATACTCTATGTAACAAATTACCTTTAATCTTGACCCATGGAGGTATCTTCTTTGTAATGAGTAGCTTCTACTGAGATATGCTGTTATAAAATATCAAGGAATAAAAGACTGACTGACCATTATAAGGGTTCTAAGACCTCCAGTTTGCTTTAAGTTTTGTCTGTGTATGCAGTTTACAAGAAAACTATTTAAGTAGTATGTGTTATGAAAGACCTAACAACAAGATATCATTTCCTAAATATCAGTGATATTTAATACAGCCTTAAAAATTCACATTCTAAGTTCTGTTTGTTCCTATCAATTGATAGAAACCCAACTTTGTCCCCTTTCTACTCCATATGCCTAAGGAAATTGCTACTACAACTATTTCTCACTATCTTGCTTTTCATTTTTTAATTAAGGATTGAGAAAGAACATTTGTACTAATAGTAAAAGTAACAATGGTGACTGTAGTAGTAGTAAAAATAAAGTAACAGGAATAGGAACAACAAATAATGGTGATTTTCATTTTTTGAGTACCTAGAATGTATAGGCACAATGCTAGGCATATGATACACACACACATATACACATACACACACACACACACATATACACACACATACACACACACATACACACATATATATTCTCAATGAAACAATTATATGAGGAAAATATTATTATCATTTTATGGTTCAGAGAGGTTTATGTAGCTTGCCCAAGAATATATGGCTAGGAAATAGTGGGACAGAAATGCAAACCAACTTGGCCTCCGTTAACACTACATATAACCCTGACTCTTGCTAGTATGTTCTCCAGTCAAAACAAATTTTGCTTTATAGAAATTTTAATAGAAATATTAATCTAATTTGGGGGGTACCTCCCTTGTGGAATATATGTAAGCAATTATTCTTTAAAACTGCTTAACCCCTAAAAGATCAAAACAAGCAGGGTGGCATCTCTTGCTGCTATTTAGCAGTGACCTTTGTCCTCATTTCCTCCATCCTTTGCCCTTCATTGATGAGAAAACTATTTCGCTTTGAAAAGAAAACAAATAGGTAACATTAATTTTTAATGAACACAACTGTTCATTAACTAATTTTCAGGAATTAATAGATGGATAACAAATGGTTTAGAAGAGACACAGGGAAATGAGCACTCAGATATACTGTAAGAGTACAAGCTGACATAACCATTCATCCTGAAGTATATTCTGCCAACAGGTAGCAAATTTTTAAAAACAAATACTCCCTAGACTCCAAATTTTAACTTTCAGAATAAATTCCTAGGATATACTTACAAACTTGAAAGAAAAAAGAAGAAACTGATATAGCAATAGCTCATTACTTCAGGGATGTTGATAATAATGAGAAGTAAGAAACAATTTAAATA
This sequence comes from Cephalophus harveyi, assembly GCA_006410635.1. NCBI lineage: Eukaryota > Metazoa > Chordata > Mammalia > Artiodactyla > Bovidae > Cephalophus > Cephalophus harveyi. The sequence goes on from SJYT01044862.1 coordinate 133,841, forward strand.
TGCACTAATAGTAATAGTTACACAAAACATGGCACATCAACACAATGTATTACAAAATAACTTTTAAAAATAACAGCACAGTCCTGTAATTACTAACAGATAATGAGCAGAATAGTTTACTATTGCTACTAAGGGTATATTTTGCAGTTGTTACCTTGCTGTAATGACTGACAGAATTAGGTCTCTCTGTTTTAATTTTTCCCCAGAGAACACAGTGATGGACTTGTATGTAGATGTGTATAAGAGACAGGTCCTGTAATTACTAACAGAAAAATACGTTTGAGATAATTTGAAAAAGATTACACAAAGCAACACTTAATATGAGCCATTTTTATATTAAAATAAATATTTATATAAGCTGCCTATATACATTAACAAGTCTAAAATGCAGTTGGCCAAACTGTTACTAGTAGATTATGGAGTTGCAAAAACTCTGAAAACAAATACTTTAAGAAATACTTTTCTGTACTAAGTTCCAATCAACATGTATTATTTTCATAATAAGAAAAGGGGCCATTTTCAAGATATTCTTGCATTTTACATCCTTTAAAAGCAAAAGACATAATCAAGATACCTATGAAAATGCATGTGCCAAGACATTCATTGAACCACACCATAAAGAGCAAAAAACAAACAATTTAAATACCAAATAAACATACCTCCCAGCCATGAAGAACTAATGTTCTACAAGACTATTTCTTGTTGTGGCATAATGTTCAAAATATATTAATCAGTGAAGCCGTAAATTAAGTATAACTTTCTTGGAAAATATAAATTCTATTTACATAAAAAACCAGAGCATTCCCTCAGATGTAACAGTGGCTCATCTGCCGCTGTGTTAGGGACTGTGGCAATCTGTGACTCCTGCCATTTGTGCTTTGTTTCCCAAGCTTTCTTTAGTGAGGACGAATTTACTTTGTAATTTAAAAAACAAAGAAATATAAGGATTCTTCGCCTCTTACCCGTTTATACTTAAGACACCAAGTTCTATATTCAACACTTCAAATGAAAACTATTCTATTTAGAATATGTACAATAGATGGCTAAAAATCACTAAAAAGTTTTTCTAAAATTGAAAATTTCTATCAAAATGCAAAGTATCAGTCTATAAATTAAATATTTAAGGTTTTTTTTTTAAGCAGGTGAATTTCTGTGCATTAAGGGCTACTTTTAAATAATTCTGTTTGAAGAAAATTCAAGGTCTTCCCGACCATGACCAGGATTTTCTTAAATAGGATTTCCTATAGAAAATCAGTTTTACAATTGCAAGGTTTCACACAACAGGTAGTACGTGAGTGGGCTACCTTCTTTAATAGCTGCCAAAGGACTGTGAGGTTAAGAAAAAAGCACTTACCACATACCCACTTACCCTTACCCTTGTATTATGATCTAATCATTCCTTGACTATCCAAGTATCTCTTCATTACAAAATGTGAAAGCTATTTTTACTCTAAGAAACCATTTTTTAAAGATTCTCTGTCCCAATTTACCTTATTTCCATGTAATGATCCCATCAGGCTATCTATATTTCTAAAAGTTTAATTATGTTAGAAACCGACCACTTAAACTCTATAGCTTCAAATACATAACCTAACTGTGGTTCCAATATATATAATTTGAAATATTCTAATAAAGAGTAAAATATTAATTTCCATTAGAACTTTGAGATATTTTTAAATTATTTCAACAAACCAATTTAGAAGTATCTACTCACAATTAACAATTATGTGCATGAGGACATTTTCTCAGTTTTACTGCAGGGCCCTTCTGTAACTGCCATATTAAACAACCACCACAGAAGCGTCATACTGCGGAATTTAAGTCTTTGGTTTTAAACAAGTTATATGTGACTTACAAGCATCCCTTACTTACACATGTGCTACACAATCCAAGGATGAAAAGTCCACAGGTGATTTTCCTTCACTATCTGCTGCTGCTGCTGGCTGAGGTTTAACCTCCGAGCTAAACTTCTTCAGGTTAACTTCAGCCATGCCATGTTGGTTTTGAATAAGGCGTAATTCCAGACCAAGTCAACATAACTTAAATTTAGGAGTGAAGGGGGAAAGGGAGTGAGGGTAAGACAGTGAAAGGGAAGTAGCTCAGTCGTGTCCGACTCTGTGACCCCATGGACTGTAGACCACCAGGCTCCTCCGTCCATGGGGTTTTCCAGGCAAGAGTACTGGAGTGGGTTGCCATTTCCTTCTCCAGGAGATCTTCCTGACCCAGGGATTGAATCCGGGTCTCCCGCATTGTAGGCAGATGCTTTACCGTCAGAGCCACCAGGGAAGTCAGGACTTCCTGAAATCACTGCCTGAAATCACTGCCTCTGATCCCCACTGGAGAAACTTATCTACCCTTTCCCCGTGTACTTTCCATCACTCATTCTCTTCATGCTCCTCCTTAGGAATGCTCCAAGGAAGTCTGAGTATTCTTCCAAATATATACAGAAAATGACTTTGTTTCTGTGCACCCCCAAACCCACCATTAGTATCTTTTCTTGGACTGATCCCTTCCTAGGAGTCTTTTTATTCCTTTCCCAAATCCCTATTTGTTTGGTATCTGTATAAACTCTAGAAAACTTTTCAAAAAGATAAAGGACTTGCTCTGATGACAAGAAAAAAAGAAGAAATGCTAATACTATTTTGTGTCTTATAAATGAAGAGGAAAGGAATCCTAGTTACAAAAAGAATAGGTGGTAACAAGAGGCTAATAATGAACTGGGGAAGAGGAAAAAAAGAGATGAAGGCTCAATGCCAGGAACTGTTGAGTGTGCTCCAGTATTTCCAATGGAAGAGTTCTAGCCAGACCCTTTGCTTTAAAACTCCAAGACCTGTTCTCTAGACCCCAGTATCCACTCCTGCCCACCCAAATGGCACTGTGGAGCCGACAACAGAAGACACAGATGTGTCCTTTGAACCACCTAAAATAAGCTAGTGCTCTGAAGATTTTTTTCCCACAGAAACAGTCTTATAAAGGTTGGCTGGATCCCATTATAATATCAACATTACAGTTCATGTAAAAGGCTACCACAGACCAGAGTAGGGACCCATTACATAAAACACTCCTAGAAAGAAAATGTGTTCCTAGTTCAACTCCTAAAATACACAATCTTAAAAAACCAACTATTAAAACACTGCTCATTTGTATATCATGAACTACCTACATGTTTCTGATGCAATCAAAGCTAGTACAGCAACTTTTCCATGTAGAAAAGCAATTTCCTTTCTTCTTACATATATAAAAAAAATGGCTCTCCTTTTTCTAAACTTAAATATCCTCAGTAGCAGATTGCCTGATTGTAGCAGTCCAAGCCATTGCTGGAAGGCAATCCAACAGTAGGATGAGCGTAATTTCACACGTGTCTTCTATTTAAGCAGTCACACATGCTATGACACTGTCCAAATGCCAAAGTGTGAGCAAAGAAATTAACTTTTATAAACCTAAGTTTCAGTTGAAGAATCCCTTAAAACTTTAGGGAAAAAAGGCCTGGTGTTCTAATTCTGCATTTGTTACTTCAAAAGTACAGGTAAAGTAGTAAATGTTTATATAGCCTTTAAAATACAGCCATGTAAATTTACCACTTTGTAGAAATACAAAAGAATGACTTTTACTCCATTATTATTTGCAGATTAACTTAATTAGTCTATATAATCTACTCACAAATGTATTATTTTTTCAGAACCCTCTAATTAAAATGTTCCAAAAGTGACCATTTCTAAGCTGATGCATACTCAGTTCAGTAGTTAAAACATATTCCTAATTTCACCACAATAATGGGACTCTGAACTCTGTGCTTTTAAGTCAGACCCAAGTTACTCATATGAAATACAACATGAATTTAAACTTAATTAACTACAACTCCAACTGATGATTTCTGTCCTCTATCCTGTCCTCTTTACAGCCAAATCTCAGTTACTAAAGATCTGACTGTCCAATGTGCATGCTGCTTTTATTTCTCCTTCCATCTTCCACTTTCAGTTCTTCTGATCCGTTGAACACACAGGAGAATTTTTAAGAAAAGATGATGCATAAAGTCGTTAGAAAAGAGAATTCATCTATTCCAGCGTTCTGCCTGATGAGCAGACCTTCCAACGATACTGATACACACACAGACCGTTCTATTCAGAGAAGCCCCTGAGATCACACCACCTCTGGAGTGAGTCCTGCACGCCACTTACATCTACTTCCCGCCTTGGGCAGCTGACTGGACACATACACTTTGGGGCTAGATATGACCATCTGAAACGGTAGGCCAAGCATCTTCAAAACGAAGAAACGTTAGGCCCTTTAATTTGAACTGTACCTTCCACCACATACAAGTCCATCACTGTGTTCTCTGGGGAAAAATTAAAACAGAGAGACCTAATTCTGTCAGTCATTACAGCAAGGTAACAACTGCAAAATATACCCTTAGTAGCAATAGTAAACTATTCTGCTCATTAACCTTTCAGTCAGAGTTGGACAGTAGCAACAGAAAGATTAAACGTAGGTCAGTATCAGGTTTAGTGACTGTCCTCAATTATTTATATTTGTATATTATATATGTATGTTACTTCTCTACTCATTACTAAGATAAGTTATCATTTCACTCAACAGCCTCAATGACAAGGAAGACACCATATTCTGTAAAATATGTAGGTAAATATCACCATTTACAACTCTATACATTGCAGTTATTTAATGCCTATAAGTCTTAGTCTCAAAGCATATATGAAAACCATTTCTGAATATTCACTGCTACAGTGTTCACTTTATTTTATATAACAAAAGATTTAAATAGCAAAAGTAAAGGTACCCATCTGAAAATAAAGTTCTTAGTAGTATGAGCATCAAGAAAAACATATTCTTTGACAATCAAAATATTAAAAATTAATAAATCTAATAAACAGATTAAAAAC
>SJYT01044862.1:141116-219275 GCA_006410635.1 Cephalophus harveyi
TCAATGAACTGAAAAAACACTACAAGTTACTCCAAATGTGCATAATTTTAGCTAAATCTGTAACAGTTCTCTTTCACTATTTTTCTTCCAATTATAATACAACTAAGAGACCTTTCATATTCTCCCCAAAATATGAACCTCTAAGTAACTAAGTATCAACATATGCTTATTTAATTCACTAACATAGTCTCATAAAGACCCAAAGAATCCTCAAACACAACTTGAAATTATGCTTTCTAATACATATCATTTGATAATTCAATTAGTATATAAATCTAGTATCTTTCAAATATTTTAAAATATAGACTACTTAAAAGCAAAGAAACATGCTCTAAATCTATATAATACTTTCAATTTATAATGTTAGGAAAGTCATCTTTGATACATAGAGTACGTTTAATAGGTAATCATTTTTTAAACATCCTAAAATGGGTACAAAACATAACTGGAGTCTAATCACAATGCAAACACACACACCTTGCTGATGAGGCCATCTCAGGATATCTATTTAACAAGGGTCTTCAGCAATGTAACCTCTTTGAAAGAGGTCCACACAGATCTATCTCGAACACGATGTATTACGATCCATGAAAAATGTTATATTCTGTATCCACTGAAATTCTATCCTTAAGAAAGAATAAGACTCAGTAAAGTCCATCCTGCTTACCTGACCCTCTAAAAACGTAACAGGAGAAGTCTGGTGATGTGCTAGTAAACACCTGCTAGACAGATACATTTTTAAAAGGTAAGCAACAAGAAAGGAACCATAGTTGAAATGTAAAACATTTTTATACAGCAATATAAAATTTAAATTCTAATTTCTCATTAAATAATTCTCTATAACAATAAATTATTTATCATAGATTACAAATTAAACCTAAGAAAGACACTTAATAGATGATTAATAAAATCCTATCATTCAAAATGCAAGCACTGGTCATCATTCTGCTAGCAGACATTCAAAAGTTTATAAATGACTGCCTTTGGAAAAGAACTGTAAAATGTTTAATATGAAAATGTCAAAACAAAAAGTAACATCTTCAAATTCAGAAAACAACACCTATTTCCTGTGTTCAATGTAATCTATTTGTTATTAGACAATCAAGTAGTCATTTTTAAATAGAAGCTATTTGTTAGTGTATCTATCCATCATATTTTAAAATCTTTATAATAATAATTTCAAATTATATACAATAGTCTCAATATCTAGTTGAATACTATGTTTCTGTCAAATCCCATCAAGTTTCAAGTGGAATGGTTGGGCTGGTAAATGTTAACTTTCTTCTCATTAAATTTTCCATTGTAAAGTCTTCTTCAATATATGTAAATCTGACACATTAGTTCTCCAACAATTAAACCTATGTATATTCATTTATTTGTTAAAAATCATATTCCCAAAACCTTGGACATAACTTTTTTAAAAATCTGATACAAAGAGCACCTTTAATAATGACATTAATTTTTCTGCAACCTGCTAAAGAACACACCATAACTATTTTGATATAAAAATTAAAATGCTATGCTGAAGGTTAACCACCTCAAGCACAGTAAGAAAACATTTCCACACATCTTAACATGACAGATTCATGAAAAAAATCACACAGGTAGGTACATACTACTTACAGTCACATTAAAAATATTATCCCAAAACAAAATGATTAAACATGTATTCCAAGATCTACTCAAAGTGTCAGTTGTCAATCAAGTGACAGTACTGTTCAGTGTAAAAGTAATAAGAATCTTACAAATATACATAAACAAATATGGATATTTGTATATCCATAAACAAATATGGATATTTAAATGCAAAGGCATTTAATGTATGTATCTTTATCTGCAGATAATCACATAAGGCTTGTTTTTATTGATACTGTATTTGCCAAATGAAAGCAAATAAAATAAGATCACTAAGTAACTATAAAATTCAATACATGCTTCTTGCCCAAAATGACTTCTATGAAACAGTTCATAAAACAATTCAATGTCTGTACATACAATAAAAAAACAGACTAAGAGATAGATATAAAGACTGTAAACATTTTTCCTTTTTAACAAATGAATGCTAGATTCCCTTATACAGAGAAAAAAAACTCAGACACAAAACAAAAAGATATCCAGAATTCTTAATAATTTTAGAGCTATATCCAGTATGCTGCTGCTGCTAAGTTGCTTCAGTTGTGTCCGACTCTGTGCGACCCCATAGACGGCAGCCCACCAGGCTTCTCTGTCCCTGGGACTCTCCAGGCAAGAATACTGGAGTGGGTTGCCATTTCCTTCTCCAATGCACGCATGCATGCTAAGTCACTTCAGTTGTGTCCGACTATATCATACTTAAAAATAGAATACGACATCCAGTAACTTAATGCATTATGAGCAGGTTTATACCCTTCCTATGGCTTTGCTAAACAGCTGGTAGGATGTACAGACATCAAGCAAAAATATTTACCGACTTCCTATTACCATCTTAATATATTTGCAATTATGTTTTAATATATTTGTGGTATGTGCTATATGTTAATATATTTGCAATTATTTCTATTTCAATTTTTCAATAGGTCCCAAATAATCCAATATTGCTAAAAGAAGAAATGCATACCGAAAAAAATGTTCTTCAATAACCAACATGCAAAAAGAACATGAAATTTTATGCAAGAACTGGAAACTAGTTTTAAAGATGGATAGCATTTGATATCTTTTACTATTTGTATATAATTCTTAAAATATCATTTTCATTCTTCTTCACCAAAACTGTGCTTAATTAAGCTTTTCTGGCATTGGATGCAAACAGAAATAGAAAAGAGAAAACAGGCTTGAGAGACTTCCAGTACAAAGAATCACTAGCAGCAAGACAGAGATACAATGCGACTGCTCTCAAATAGCGAAACATTTAACATTCCCGTCTATGGCATTTAAAATCATAAGCCAGACAAGTGATGGCTACAAAAACAATTGTCTAACATCCATTACATTTATGATAAGACAACTAATTAATAATTTAAAAATTCTTTTAACTTTACAGCTATAAAAATCAAGTGGAAATTATATATTCATTTAAAAACCAAATCACAGCAAATCCCAAAATCCAGGTCAAACCCAACCACGCCTGCCCTGGCGCAGCTGGACACTCTGCTCTGCCTGCTCCCCCGAAAGACACAAGGTGGGGGTGAGCAGAGCCGCCTTCCAGCAGTTCCGTTCTGCACACACAGAGAGCAAAAGAGGTATATTTAAAGAGGCATTCACTTAGTTTTCTTCCATGTAACAGTGTTAAATTTATATAACCAATCTAATTCTTGAAAGGGACCATTCTAAGTGCAGAACAAGCAGAATTATCAACATAAAAAAAGAAGAAAAATTCCTATAAAGACATTTTTTAAAACAGAAGATGTACTGGATATTTAAATTATCAGTGTGGCATTAAAGCTACAGTGGAACAAAAACTAAGTATCATATTTCCTGGATTAAAGTAGTCCTATTTTTGTCAGGACAAGCAACTACCATTAGGGGGAAGTTATATTTAATGAATGTTAGCTGTGCACTGCCATACAGAAAGTATTAACAAATGAAAAAATTTGAATTACTAACAGAATTTACTTCATAAGACATTTGAAATAATGTGAAGATTCTGTTTTCTTATCAGCATTAAATTGTTATTTCCTAAATATTTTTAAATATTTTATTTTTAAATAAATGCAAACTAATACTGAAAATAATTACTGTTGCCACTCCTAAAAATTGTATATTTTAAATAAAAATCAATATTCTAAAAGTATTTTAATTAGATAATTATTTATCTAATTATTTTAATTAGATAAAATTATCCCAGAGAAACAAAGTAATTTAAATTTTTGATAATTTTCATTTTAAATTTAACAATTTATTTATAAATGTGTCACTTCTATTAATAGTATTATAAAAACTACAATAATTACCTCTAAAACCTAGGCTAGACACTACCAAAAAGTGAGCAATATTTTTTCTCAAATATGTGTATCTGAAATGTGTGTAATGAAAAATAAGTCTATCGAGTATAATCTAAAATTGTGTCCTAAGGTCCAAAAGTGATCTGTTGGCCTGGAGTATTATTTAACCACCATGAAAAATTACTCAATTTTGATATCCCTAATTTTTTTTTTAATTACTTTCTTTAAAATATTTCATTCCGTCACCTCAAAAAACATTTTCTAAGATGACAATGAGATTCTCCTTCAGAACATTTGCATTGCATACCTATCTCCTCTCCTCACTAACTTTGAACTTATTTCATCTTTTTTAATCTCCAAAATCTTCCTGTTCTTTTACCTTGAGCTTTGTTCCTTTCCTTACCTTGTCTTTCACGCCCTTCTTTGTTTTTGTCTTTTCGTATTTCATTCTTTTCTTTAAGCCAGCATCATATAAGCCAAAGTGGCTTAATGTCCCCAGGTCGAAGACAGCTATAAAAAATAAACTCTTACTATTTTTAAGGAGAGGAAAATAAGCTAGTTATCATCTGCAACAGCATGAGGGGATTTTAACCCACCAGACAAGTCTGTCCAATAAAACTCAGACCTGAAGCAAGTGATTAGAACTTCTCATGCACATACATAGAGTTCTTGGAAAGCATCCAATTTTTTTTTTTCATTTCTCCCTTGTTGAGGAAAAAAGGGCTAAAAAAATAATTGGACTATAATAATTCAATCACTTTTACAAGTCTATTCAACACAAAAATTCTTTAAACAAAATCTTTATAAGCTAGGATTCTAAACGTTTTAACAATTTTTTATTAAACACTGACATCTGAGAGAAGACATCTGTTTTCTGCTTCTCACAATTTCTGCTTGAACTAATGGAGGGTCAATTACTAAATATGTAATTTCTAGCTTATTCTAGAATGAAAATCTAACATTTTGCATTAAAAATAAATAGCTAGAGTAATTCCATAATCCTTTGAAATTGTGACTTTCAGCATATCATTATATTTGATTAGGTTATTTTTCAAAGTTTTTTTTTTTTTTTAAAGATTAGCTCTGCAACAACAGATAATGCTGATTTTAATTTCAGAACAATCATACAAATTCATTTAAAGAAAAGGCACAAGTTTAACCCCTATTTATGCAAACAAAGCTTTATGACAAAAATCTAAAGTTAAACAAATTATCACCAATTGGTTCACTTAGCAAGGGTGTCCTAATATTATGCATTCAGTGATATATTTAATGAGCGTAATTTTCATGTTGCCTAACAGCTGTTGCTAATAAATATATTATTATTACTACTCTTGTGGCATGTATGTACTTATTGTAATATGTTCAAATCTATAGCAATACTGACACTTAAAATCTTTAATTACTGAATATATTACCAATAAGGCGCTAAATTGAAAGAAATGGATATTGAAATGACTATGGCTAGAGATATATTCAGGACTTTATATTTATTCTGCTTCTTTGAGGATACAGAGTGAAGAAGGATGCTTTTTCCCGGATGCTGACCAAATTTCAATGCAGGTCTTTCATTAATGCAGGTCAGAAAGAATGGCCACACTCTTCCCACACTTTGTCCACATATGCAGCGGCCTCTGCCTTACGGGAGTGGAGGCTGGTGCTGGATGCTATCATGCAAGACTGTATCTGTATCCTAGTGTCCGGGAAACATCTCAGTGCCTCTCCCACCCACTAGGGTGGACAGTGTAAGTGGCTGATGATAGTCCAGTCCATTCACAAAGTACTTCTTCTGCCTTTCTAACTGAAACCCAAGATTCAGAGGCCAAAAGGGGGAGGTGGGAGACTAATGCACATTAAAAAAAATCATTAAAAAATAAAACTTCTGCATGGCACAAGTGCTACAGGCAAAGGCTAAAGCAAAATGACAAAATGGAAAAAAAAAAAACATTTACAACTCCTACAAGGAATTAATAACATATATTACAAGTACTCCAGGAACACAGGAGAGAAAGATCAACAACTTGGGGGCAAAATACCCCAGTGACGAATAATCACAAAGAAATCCAAATGGCTTTTTAAACATATGAAAAGCTGCCCAATCAGACTCATAAAGGGATAAATACAAATTAAAACTAACTCAGATACCATTTCTTGCCTATCAAAACAGCAAAAATTGAGCAGACTGACAATACACTACTAGCAAGGCTGAGGGAAATGATCACGCTCAATGCAAACCCACTGCTTACATGAACCCAAAATGATTCAGCCCCTGAGGAGCGGAATCCGGGAATATCTACCAATATCATAGGTCTTGTACCCACTGAACTAGCAATCTTACTCTGATAATCTCTCCTACAAATATACCTAAACTTGTACAAAATTATAAATATATAACTGACCTAATAATTCTTGTACTAGCAAGAGAGTTGGCACAAATTAGGTGTATACATGAATGAATGTATTATGCTACTTCCAAAAAATTAACTGCTATATCACAGTTACAGAAGAGAGAAAAAAACAATGAAAGCAACCTTATGGAAGAGATAATCATATTATGAGAGATTTATGAAATGAAAAAAATACAAGTGAAGTATATATACTAATTTAACTTTTGTGTAAATGGCATGCCATTCTTTATGTAAGTACTATTTTTTATTTAAGAAAAAATATAGAAATACAGTATTCTATTTTCTTATATTTTCATTAAAAACACAGGTTACATATAGGGAGCAAGGGAGAAGATGGAAATGAACAGAAGCAAGATTTCTTGGTATGTTATTTTTGATCCAGTAACTTCCCCAAAAATTAAAATCAAAATGGCTGACCTGCCAAATACTAGTGGCAAAAAATACTACGTTAGCTCTCTTAAATCAACTGTAAAATTGAAATCAATTATTTAATAGATGTTCCCAAACAGAATGATAATATCACAACAGCCACATAAATAACTGTAAAGTCTTTAAATATACTATTGAGGTGCTCACTGGAATAGAAAACCAAGTTTAAAACTTTAATGCCAATAAGCTTGGTAAGTTTACATCTAGAAGCAGTATACTGTGAACATTGGTTGTAACCAATACTGTCCAATAAAAAATTGGGCATACTATAGATAGCATCCTATTCAAAAGTGAAGTGAATATATATAAAAGCTCTTCTATGAAGATCAGGAACCAGGCAAAGATGTCCATTTTTTTGCCACTTCTATTTAATACAGTACTGGAAGTCAAAGTCAGAGCAATTTAGCAAGAAAAAGAAATTAAAAGTATCCAAATTAGAAAGAAACAAAATTATCTCTGTAGAGTATAAGATCTTATACATAGAGTACCCTAATATTAAGCTAAAAAATAATCTATTAGAATAAATTAATTCAGTAACCAGTCCAGCATTTCTCATGATGTACTCCTGTCTCTTATACACATAGCTAAAAAATAATCTATTAGAATAAATTAATTCAGTATAGCAAAGATGTACAAAATCAAAACCAAAAAAAAATCAGTTTTATTTCTCCAGGCTAATAATGAAAAATCTGAGAACGAAATTAAGAAAATAACTCTATTTTATAATAGCAACAAATGGAAAATATTTAGAAATAAAGTTAACCAAGAAGTTTTAAGAATTATATACTGAAAACTACAAAACATTGCTTAAAGAATTAAAGTTGACACAAATAAATGAAAAGACACCCTGTGTTCACAGACTGGAATATTTAAAATGTCAATACTACGCAAACTGATATATATAGGTTTAATCAAAATCCCTACATCATTTTTTGCAGAAACAGAAAAATCTATCCTAAAATGCACATGAAATTTCAAGGGACCCCAAACAGCCAAAGCAATTTTGAAAAAGAACAAAGTTGGAGCTCTCACACATCCTGATTCAAGAAAATTATTATAAAGCTACAGTAATCAAAAGTATAGATAGTACCATCATGAAGACAGACATATAGATCAATGGAAACAACAGAAAACCCGGAAATAAGTCCTCACTTACACAGTCAAATGATTTTCAACAATGTGGCAAGACCATTCAATAGGGGAAGCACAAGTCATTTCAACAAATAGTGCTGAGAAAACTGGATACCTACATGCAAAAACAAAATTAAGTTGGACCCTTCCTTTACATCATATCCAAAAGTTAACTCAAAATAGATCAAAGACCTAAACATAAAATTTAAACTATAAAACTCTCAGGAAAAACCATAGGGGGAAACTTTCATGATACTGGATTTGGCTGTGATTTCTTGAATATGACACCAAAAGCATAGCCAATAAAAGTAAAAATACCTAAATTGGGCTACATCAAAACTTAAAAGTCTGTGCATCAAAGGAAACCATCAACAGAGTGAAAAAGTAACCTATTCGTTGGGAGAATATATTTTTGAATCACATATCTGATAGCATGTTAATAATCAAAGAACATATAAAGAACTCCTACAGCTCAACAACAGCAAGAAAATAACCCGATTTTAAAATGAGCAAAGGACTTCAACAGACATTTCTCCAAAGATACACAAATGGCCAACAAGCATATGAAAAGATGCTCATTAGGGACATACAAATCAAAAGCACAATGAGATAATAAACCACATCCATTCAGATGGCTAACACCAAAAAACAAATATGGATTCCTTTAGATTCCACTTATATGAGATAAAGGAATCCAATTCATAGGGATAGAAAGCATAATGGTGGCTCCCAGAAACCAATGGGGTTGCTTTGTTGCTAACCTGGTATAAAATTTCAGTTTTATAAGATGAATAGTTCTAGAGAATGGCTGCACAACGATGTGAATGTATTTAACACTACTGATCGGTACACTTAAAAATGGTTAAAATGGCAAATGTTATGTTACGTATGTTTTAAAATTAAAAATAAAATGATTTTTAAAAGAGGTAAAGGCTAACAGAAGGCACGCTTTCTCATCCAGTGTCACCATCAAATTCACTCAAGAAAAAAAAAAGTGACCAACCAAGAAGCATCACCTCTATAACCAAAACCTTACCAAAGAAGAAGAATATAAGAATTCTTAACAAAGTAAAAGAATCCAGAAGGGTAAAACATGATAGCATAAAACACTCAGCAAGAGGATTTAGGCAAAAATGTGATCTTAAGAATAAGTAAAAGTCCTAAAGTGTAAGTAGAATTTATTTTGGCGAGAGGGAAAGAAATAGTATTCCAGAGACGAGAAGAATAAACAAAGGTGACCACTATGAAAAATAAGAACAAAGTGGAAGACGAATATTAAGATGGCAGGTTCTACCTCAGCATCCACAATAAAACTTTAGTCAGTTTGCAAAAAAAAAAAAAAAGTAGCATTTTTGAGACACAGAGAAAATATCTTACTGATTTGTTTGAAATTGGTTTACAGGTAAACCCTAAAGGGAAGAGGGTGGCGTCCGACAAGCTTAAGAAAATAACTGCACTACAGACACAAAACTAAAGGGCCTCGAACAAAGGAACGAGCAGCAGGACAGGAAGCAAGGCGCCAGTCAAGACAGCGGAGGGCGAGTGAAGCACAGGGCACGGAAGAGAGCGGACAAGCAATGGGCAACGGTGGCTCCCGGGGCTCGGGGCTGCTGTGCGGCTTAACTGGTATACAATCTTCAAGGCTATAAGACAAATAAAATCCATTCATTCAAAAATTACTTTTGAACAACTTCTATGTGCCTGGCATTTTCTGGGCAGAAGATACATCTATGAGCTACCTACTCTGGAGTTTACACTCTAGGAGAGGAATATGATACACAAACAGTAAGGAAGGAAACACAGCTGATACTAGCCAAAAGTTTTACACAAGACACAAAAGCAATCATCATTAAGGAGAAATGATAAATCTGACGTCCTCAAAACTAAAACCTGTTCTTCAAGGGAAAATAAAAGGAAAAGGAGACACAGACAAGCAAGTAACCACAATGCATATATTTGACACAAGAACTTGCATCTAAAATATATAAAGAACTTACAAATTGATAAGCAGAAATCCAAAATTTTTAAAAATATTTGTACAGACACTTCACTAAAGAAGTGAGAGTAATGGCTAACATGCACAATTAAAAGGTGCTCAACATCATTAGACATCAGGGGAAAGCAAACGAAAACCACAGTGAGATACAACCACACGTCCACTCAGACTGGTTAAAATGTAAAACTCAGACACTGCCACCGCTAGTGAGGATGGAACACAAATGGAGCTATCAGACACCTTCGGAAGGAGCATAAAGCAAGTATTTTACAAGTGTTCTGTAAAATCCTTTGCCAGTTATACATAGAGTGATATTTAAGTGACACAAACTACATGACCCAGCCATATCAAACCTAGGCATTCACTCAAGAGAAATGAAAACCTCTGCCCATTAAAGATTTGTTCATGAATATTCATGAAAAGTTTATATTTAATAGTTGAAAAACTGGAAACAACCCAAATGTCCATTAACAGGTAAATGGAAAAAAAATTATTGTTTCTTTATACTTTGCACCCAAATATCAAATTAAGTACAACATACTAGGTACATTGTGAACGGTACTAGTAAACAGTAATTAACTACAAAAATGCACAACATGTACTTAGGAACTACCGTCAACAATCTCTGAACTACAAACGGATCCAGACTTAGACTGAAGATGAGTTAGAAAAGAGCTGAGCAGAGTCAGAAAGAACAGGCTCCATACATACACAGTAAAAGACGCAGAATCAGATCAATCCAAAAGCCTGACCTGACTCCACACACAGCAGTTATGAGCATATAAAGTTCTTACTGTTTAACCGGGTTGAGTCAGGTTGTCTGTTACTTGCAATAAAGTAAATCATAGATGATATGATTTAGCTCATACTTCAGTACAGTTCAGTTGCTCAGTCGTGTCCGACACTTTGCGACCCCATGAGTCACAGTACGTGAGGCCTCCCTGTCCTTCACCAACCCCCAGAGTTCACTCAAACTAATGACCATCGAGTCAGTGATGCCATCCAGCCATCTCATCCTCGGTCGTTCCCTTCTCCTCCTGCCCCCAATCGCTCCCAGCATCAGAGTCTTTTCCAATGAGTCAACTCTCCGCATGAGACAGCCAAAGTACTGGAGTTTCAGCTTCAGCATCATTCATTCCTTCCAAAGAACACCTAGGGCTGATCTCCTTCAGAATGGACTGGTTGGATCTCCTTGCCATCCAAGGGACTCTCAAGAGTCTTCTCCAACACCACAATTCAAAAGCATCAATTCTTCAGCACTCAACTTTCTTTATAGTCCAACTCTCAAATCCATATATGACAACTGGAAAAACAACAGCCTTGACTAGACAGACCTTTGCTGACAAAGTAATGTCTCTGCTTTTTAATATGCTGTCTATGTTGGTCACAACTTTCCTTCCAAGGAGTGTCTTTTAATTTCATGGCTGCAATCACCATCTGTAGTGATTTTGGAGCCCAAAAAAATAAAGTCTGACACTGTTTCCCCATCTAATTGCCAGGAAGTGATGGGACCGGATGCCATAATCTTCGTTTTCTGAATGCTGAGCTTTTCCACTCTCCTCTCTCACTTTCATCAAGAGGCTCTTTAGTTCCTCTTCACTTTCTGCCATAAGGGTGGTATCATCTGCATATCTGAGGTGATTGATATTTCTCCCGGCAATCTTGATTCCAGCTTGTGCTTCTTCCAGTCCAGCATTTCTCATGATGTACTCTGCATAGAAGTTAAATAAGCAGGGTGACGATATACAGCCTGGACATACTCCTTTTCCTATTTGGAACCAGTCTGTTGTTCCATGTCCAGTTCTAACTGCTGCTTCCTGACCTGCATACAAATTTCTCAAGAGGCAGGTCAGGTGGTCTGGTAGTCCCATCTCTTTCAGAATTTTCCACAGTTTATTGTGGTCCACACAGTCAAAGGCTTTGGCATAGTCAATAAAGCAGAAACAGATGTTTTTCTAGAACTCTCTTGCTTTTTCGATGATCCAGCGGATGTTGGCAATTTGATCTCTGGTTCCTCTGCTTTTCTAAAAACAGCTTGAACATCAGGAAGTGCACAGTTCATGTATTGCTGAAGCCTGGCTTGGAGAATTTTGAGCATTACTTTACTTGCATGTGAGATGAGTACAACTGTGTGGTAGTTTGAGATTTCTTTGACATTGCCTTTCTTTGGGATTGGAATGAAAACTGACCTTTTCCAGTCCTGTGGCCACTGCTGAGTTTTCCAAATTTGCTGACATATTGAGTGTAACACTTTCACGGAATCATCTTTTAGGATTTAGCTCAACTGGAATAGTTGAATAGTTGGAATTCCATCACCTCCACTAGCTTTGTTTGTAGTGATGCTTCCTAAGGCCCACTCTAGGATATTACTCAGCCATGAAAAGGAATCGAATTCTGCCATTTGCTACAATGAGGATGGCCCCAGAGAGGCTATTTTGCTTGGTGAAATAAGACAGAGAAAGACAAACACTCTATGTTATCATTTACATGCAGAATCTAAAAATATAAACAAATGCCTATAACAAAACAGAAGCAGACTCACAAATATAAAGAAGGAACTAGTTGTTAGCAGTGTGAAGATGGCAGAGTGGGAAAGGACGGGACAGGGGTATGGGATTTATGAGATGCAAGCCACCATGTGTGGAATAAATGGGCAACAAGGACACGCTGTGTCGCACAGGGATACACAGCCACCGTTCTGCCGTAACTTTAAACGCCACATATCAAGAAAAACACTGCAGCACTATGTTTCTGAAATTAAAATAATATTGTAAATCAGCTCTACTTCAATTTAATTTTTTAAATAAAAAATTTAAAAGGAATGATAGACAAATAAAAATATATGTATACATATTTGCATGTGCATTAAAAGTTTTCCAAAAATAATTGTCAGATGGATTAGCAGGAAGTTTTCATTTTGTACTTTTCTATACTTATAGAATTTTTTACATGTGAATGAAGATTTTTTCTGACAACAAGGGTTATCCAAGCCTCTTATATTTCTTACTATTTTGTAAGATCCTCTCAAATATTCTTTTAATTACAGTTCACTTTCAATATTATTAATAGTGTAACAGATAAATGACTACGGGAAAAGTGTCATACAAGACTACCCCTCTTACATAAACGGCCTGAGGTAGGGGGCTTCCCAAGTGGCACTGGTGGTGAAGAACCCATCTGCCAGTGCAGGAGATGCGAGAGACGCGGGTTCCGTCCCTGGGTCGGGAACACCCCCTGGAGGAGGGCACGGCACCCACTCCAGTATTCTTGCCTGGGAAATCTCACGGACAGAGGGGCTTGGCGGGCTATGGTCCACAGGGCTGCAAAGAGTCAGACACAACTGAAGCAACTTAGTACGCATGAGTACTCAGTACAAATGAGCAATCCCTCCCAGGGATTTTCCCAAAGTCGCTCAACTAAGATACAGAAACCTTATGTAAACCTGAAAGCGAAAGTCAAAGTGGAGTCGCTCAGTCGTGCCCGACTCTTTGTGACCCCATGGACTGTAGCCCACCAGGCTCCTCAGTCCATGGGATTCTCCAGGCAAGAATACTGGAGTGGGGTGCCATTTCCTTCTCCAGGGGATCTTCCCCACCAAGGGATCGAACCCAGGTCTCCCGCATTGCAGGCAGATGCTTTAACCTCTGAGCCACCAGGGAAGCCCCATTATATATATATAAATCTATAGTTCCCTAATTCAAACCTCAAAGCACTTTTCATTACGCCACACTGCCTATTCAAAGACAAAGGTGTTTTAAAGTTAAAATAAACTTATATAAGTACTTCAGTTTGTATTTAGGTATATCCCTCCTCTTTCCAAAAAGGAATTGAGACAGTTCATGGAAATTCACTCTACAGGAGAAAAACAAGTAGAAGCTGAGGCACTGGAAAATAAGGGTTAAAACGAAAAAGCTATTCTATAGTAAAGAGAGAAATTCTGAGTGCTTTTACATCAATTACTATGTTTCTTGATTTCTAAGATATCAAAGAAAAGAGGGAAATGAGGCCACAATATCATTCATAAAATTCACAGTAGTAAGTCATAAAGGAAAGCAACTGCTCAGAAATCTAGCCATCCCCAGCACCAAGCCCAGAGAGACTATAACTGAGGGTCCTCATGAGGGAGGACTCTGTGTGATAGAGATGGCAAAGTCCTTACAAATATGCTAAGAATAATCAAAATAAAGAGAAGAATGCCAAAAACTCAATTCATGAGATTTAATTTTTCAAGTACTGCTACCCATATACTATTACAGCTCAATGGAACAAATCTACCTTTAACAGCAAAGTCTGCTTTAAAAGCTAGCAAGTCATTTTAATGAATATACCATGTTTTCTTTGTGACCCCATAGACTGTAGCCCACCAGGCTCCTCCCTCCATGGGATTCTCCAGGCAAGAGTACTGGAGTGGGTTGCCATTCCTTCTCCAGGGGATCTTCCCAACCAAGGGATTGAACCTGGGTCTCCTGCATTCCAGGCAGACGCTTTAACCTCTAAGCCACCAGGGAAGCCCATACCATATATTAGCTCCTTTTAATTTTAATCTTCAAAATATTTCACCTTAGTTTGGTAACTTAGAGGTTATCATCATTGGCAAATAAAACATCTAGACACCATTATTTTCATATTCTTAGAATGTAGTTTTCAATGTAAGAAACGCTGAGTCCAGGTTCTAACCAATGGCCTTGCCAGGGCAATGGTACTGTCCTCCCCAGTGGCCTCAGGCACAGGTAAACACAGGATGGAAAGAAACTGCTCATGTTAACTGAGTTACTTTATAGTAAGCGGGCTGGCACAACCCAAGGAAACCTGGGTCTAGAAGCACAGGGCAGTGTGTGTGGGTGCTTGGTTGCTAAGCTGTGTCCGACCCTTGGGACCCCATGGACCTTAGACCGCCAGGCTCCTCCGTCCATGGAATTCTCCAGGCAAGAATACTGGAGTAGGTTGCCATTTCTCCAGGGCATCTTTGCAAACCAAGGATCGAACCTACATCTCCTGCAACAGCAGGTGGATTCTTTACCACTGAGTCACCAGGGAACCCCATGTATGCGGTTATTACTCAATAAACACTTAATGAATGAATAAGCAAATGGGAGGAGATTGGACTTATGGAAAATAGTTGATCCACGTAGTATATAACCATGAAGAAGCTAAGGAAAACATATTTTCCAGAATTACACCACTTGTAACTTTAGCACTATTAACCTGTTAACTTCCAGGCTTTCAATATCATTTTCTAGGGTATAAAATGTCATTCCACTCTCTAACCTTTGCCTCTAATTTTAGCTTCTCTTCTCCCAAATATTATAGATCAATGTATTTAATAATTTTTTTCCAATAAATTACCTAAATGATTGCTCTACACTGAGAAAAACCAAAGGAACTAGACCAAAACTAAACCACCAAATCTTCCTGAAGCTATCTGACACTTCTAAGAAGCATGCAGGGGATTTACTGCTCCACTTCTTCAGGTATGCCTCACATTATAAAGCACTGAACAAACCTCAATGGAATGAACTGCATGCAGCTTCTCAAACTATAACCCTAAACACTTAATGCCAGCTGTATTTATCACTCAAGCAATCTCACTAAGATATACTTTAGAGAGCAAAAAAAGACAAATCAACACTCTATGTGGACACCTCAGACTCCTTCATAAAGCAAAGCAGCATAATCCAGGGAACAAAAAACTCCCTTTTAAATTCAAATTACATTAATTTGAAATTGCTTCACTATCTTATATTATTTTGAATATATAGACACAAATATATATTACATATGTATTTATGTGTAAGCACACATATACGCACACATTTGAGATCGCCATTTAGACTGAAACTCTCTAAAAGTGGAAACTGGTACAAAAATTTATTCCTATTCCACATTCTTACAGATATGATTGGTTGCAACTTCTTCAAAGGAAAAAATCTGTGGCAATCAAAGTTGAAATGTGCTAATGTGACCTCCAAAAACATTTTATTAGTTGGCTCACTCAATATTTACATATCTTTAAACTGACTATTCCTAGGTATACAGAATCCTAGGTATAATCAACCATATTTGCAAAAATATAAAGGCAGATATATATTTTTATATATATTCACCACCAGGGAAGCCATTCTACAACCAAGTAACTCTAAAATCACAGGAGGCTTCCCTGATGGCACAGTGGTAAAGAATCCACCTGCCAATGCAGGACGTGGTTCGATTCCTGGGTCAGGAAGATCCTTGGAGGAGGAAATGGCAACCCACTTCAGTATTCTTGCCTGGGGAATCCCATGGGCAGAGGAACCTGCTGGGCTACAGTCCAAAGGGTCGCAAAGAGTCTAGACACGACTAAGCACAAAATCAAAGTCTTAAAACCAATATAAATATTTAACAAGTTTTTATTCCCCCAAAAGTTACTATTAAAAAGTCATAATATGTCTAGCAGTCAAAGAAATTGAGTACAATCATCTTATTCTTATGAAAGATGACAGTGGTTGGATTTATTAAACTACCAGTGACATACTCTAAACTGGTAAGTAAAACATAAAGGTCATTTGGTAAGGTTAAAATTCACTTACCTCCATATCAAATTAGTAATTAGTTAGATAATCCTGACCAACTACCACTACCACTTAAAAAGCAAATGTTCTAACCCATAAATCAAGTAATGGGAATTGCTACAATTGCAGTATATCAAACCTAAGAAGAAAAGACCTCATTTTCTACATATATGAAAACAATTTATAAATGGAAGTTACAAAATCCACGAAACCGACATGGAGCCACTGAGCCTTCAATCTAGCAATCTAAAAATAACACAAAAATGCAGCAGAGAATATTTTAAAAATTAGATTTAAAGAGTATCAAGTTTAAGATGAGAAACATACTTTCCTTAGATTAATTTACTAAATTATATCACTCTTAGATAATATGTTAAAATTTAGATGGTGTAATGAGTCTGTAGTAAGATTTCTTAAATTTTAAAGTTTCAAAAATAGAAATAGAATATTAATTTATAAGACATTTTATTCCAAATGAAATTAATCAAACAGAAATTTATGACACCTGACTCAATGACAATATTAGAATTCTTAAGTCAAATTACATACTGAAAAAGGAGACCCTGAATGAAGAAAGGAGATTTATGTTACCTAATTATCAAAAACAGACAAAAATGAAACTTTTGGCAAAGATGAGCAGATAAATTATTAGATTAAAAATAATTTTTAAAAGGCTGTAAATTCTCACTTGAAGACAAATGACTGCTAACTATGAGCCTGGATGAAATTCAGCAGTATTTAAAATACCAAAAATTGGACAGTGAAATCTAGTAGCAGTCAAATCATTAACCTTAATGTGAAGAAAAACTGAAATTTTTAGAAATATGCCTCAATTGTCAATTTATTCATATACAAAACTAACGGAAGATAAAAATATCATCCTCTTCCAGACTTAGATCAGGGCAGAGAAAAGAACCACACATATAAAACCTCAGTGAGACTGTCTCATTAAATTTTCTTTCAAATAATTTGGTTAGAAAGGGTTACCTTAAGACAAAATACAATAATAATTTCTAATAATAACAGTAATAATTTTCCCACTAGGGAGAAAGAGTTAATTCAATTTTTTTTTAATTACTTAGGTTACTTTTGAAATTTTACCACTGAAGGGTCCTACTATGTGCTATGCTTAGCATTTCTTATATACCATTATAATTATATAAATGTTCTGATTAGTTCTAGTTAGATGTTTGAAAGAAAGAGCTTGATGACTTCTCAGCCTGTAGTATACTATATTGAAATTTGCTTGTTCATTAATACTATCTCTAAAGAAATATTGGTAACAAAGTTAGTAGGGGTGAGTCTTTATATTCTACAGAGAATGACTCTGTAACCTCTAGATAATTAAAGTAAAACATTTAAACATCTAAACTGCTCAAGAACTAGGATGTAAAAATCTTCTGCACTCCAGTTAAGCTTCCATTCTGACTTCTAATTCACTGTACATCAAAGAAAATCAACTTGCCCTGACACAGAAAAACTATCCCCTTCAGTGATCAGGCAGGTGTTGAGGCCAGAAAGAGAGCCTATTTTCCACAGCCCTTTACCTTGTTTGATCACTGGTTACTTTTGATCTGACACTGCCCTCTCTCTAGTAATGACTTTCCCCTCGTAGACCCTACCTCACATCTGTCAGAAAGAATAAAGGGCATCAAACTGAGAGCTGACAACGCCTATGGGCCAAGCGATGGGCTGCCAACTGAATGCTCCCCAGCTCCCACAATTTCCAATTCAGCTGCTTTTGTTCTGGAAGGTACAGGGTTAGGGTACCAATGACAGCAGAAAGGATTAAGCACCAACTGTGAAACCAAGCCTTCTTGAATATGTATCCTTTATCTCTGCTTCTTCATCTTCTTAAATACTGCAAACTTCATGGTGGTTACTATGAAATACATATTCAACAGGTGCAATAGAAAGTTTGTTTAAATCCTTTTCCAGGAGAAAACAAAGGACACAATGTATTGTAATTCAACTATAAAGCTTTAAGGAAAAAGTTTCAAACCCATGGTGTGAGATTAATAAAGGCCAGCTGTCAAAGAGCATGTTAATTGTAAATGAAACCACAAAGGTTTTACGAGGACCACTACTTAGCACCATACACCACCTAAAATGGGAAGGTCCCCTAAAACAATGTACATATTCAGAAGAGGCAAGGTTTAGACTGTTAAATTGTGGATTCTCACATTAATTTGGTACTAATCAGTACTGAAAATAAGTTCCTCCAGTTTTGTTTAAACAAAGTGGTGAGTATATGTAACCTTTAAGGCAGTAATAGCAATAACTTTAAATGTTAGAAATTTTAAAAATTTGGTCAAATACCACTTTGATACCATTTCACTAACAAATTTTCAACTGTCATTAGAATATTGCATGAATTCTTATATATTCATTAATAAATAACCTTCACACACACACACACACACACACACAGCTCATCAGGCATGCAATAAAAGGATTTGCAGAAAGCAGGTTTAGAGGCCTTCTAAGATCACTTTCAAGGTTAAGTCACTTTTTTTTTTTAAGAAAGGAAAGGTCAGAAGAAGGAAGTACTTGATCAATAATATACTCATGCAAACTTAATATACCTTTAATATTATAATGCATAAAAACAAATAACTAACTTTAGATATGGATAAATACAAAATCTCAAAGGTGAGGAGTAAGCATTAAGGTGATTACAAGTTAATTCCAATAACTGGAGAAATTAGTATGTACAACAGCTAAAGAAAGATATGCCTTGATGGAGAGAAAGGGAAAGGCTCTCACATCTGAAGAATGAAACTGTGACACTGGGCAAATCCATATACCAACTGATAATGATTTACACCTTTGAAAATGACTGTATCTGAAATATCTCCTATACTAATACTGACCAATAGCACTATTTTACTCTTCTTAAAAAGAAAAAAAAAAAAGTCTATCTTGACCGTAATCTAAAAGTATCATAAAGTATATTATTATAATGTGATGGTTTTAAATAGACTCTAATATATAAAAACAGATGATGCTTACATACACAGTTGGACTGACTTTACAGAAGAAAGTCATCTAGGTACGCCAGAAAAAGGTAGCACTTCTAAACTGAAAAAGCACAATTTAATCCAAGGATAAACAATACAGCTCGCTGACCCAATACTTGCCCAATTTTCTCCTTAAGTTTTCCAAATGCCACTTAATTCTCCAAGAAAATGAAGAAATAAACTACATTATTCTAACAAGATACCTATCTATGCTTCTTTTGCTG
The DNA here is from genome assembly GCA_006410635.1 of Cephalophus harveyi. Taxonomy (NCBI): domain Eukaryota; kingdom Metazoa; phylum Chordata; class Mammalia; order Artiodactyla; family Bovidae; genus Cephalophus; species Cephalophus harveyi. The sequence continues at coordinate 160,793 of SJYT01044862.1, forward strand.
TATTCTTTCCCTAATTTTTGATTCAATAAAATTATTAGGACATATTAAAGAACCAAAAGACAGTAACACAAATGGAACCAATTTATGATACTTAAAAAATAAGAATATAAAGTATTCAAAATTGTCAGTGTAATCTTCTGCATGGTATATCATGCTGAAAGCATGCAAAGTCGATGTTCTAATTAAATTTAATGCCAGATATGTTTGATACATTTTCTGGGTACTATGCAATCAAGATATGTATCAAATATTATACTTATCTCTAACTGCAACAATAAAAGCAAGCTCTTCTAAACAAACATAAATGCAATTTGTTAACTTTCATCTTTTTAAGAAAAATCAAGTCATTAAAAATGACAACAGAAAAAGGACCACAATTCTAAGCAAGCTCAAGGGATTTTTGTTAGAGTCTTCTGAAAGTAAGGAAGGAAAACACACTGGGAAAGCACTGACACAACTCAAATACCCTCAATGGAGTGCAAACCAAGCATCTAACAGGCGATTCGCAATAAAAAAGAAGACAACTTTAAAGTCACAAGCCTTGACTCAGTTTTTAAAAAACAGTTCTTAAAAGCTACTTAATTCTTGAGGAGGACATACCTCTCTCTTATCTTTGAGGAAAGATTTTACTTCCTCAAAGTATGACTGCCATTTTTCTGGGAAGAACACTAATGAAAATTACTTGACACCAGTACAGAATAAAGATATTTCACCAGTTTAGCTGTTAATAAAAACTGAATCTTTTATACTAAAAGGTATATTATATATACACACTAAAGTATAAATAATCATACTTAAAGTGACTGACATGTGCCTCATTAAAGATATTAATTTTTAAGATCTTTTTTTTGGGCACAAAAAGAATTTTTCCAGAAGAAAACCAAATGGACTTCAGAATAGAATAGTTCATCTTAACTAACTGTCCTTTTCAGAAAATTTATAATTTTTAAGTATAAAAAGATTAATTTTTAACCATTTAGTCAAAACATTAACAAGTATACAGTCAGTTACTATATACAAATTTAAAAAAAGACATCCCCATTTTTTAAGGAGCTTACATGATTAGACTGAAGCCTTGAAACCTACAACAAATTATCAATGGATTAATAAGAAATAATAAAGGAAGTTGACAGAGTACTAGAAAGTAATAAATGTGGTTGAATTCTTAAAGAATATTTAACCAAAAAAATCATCGTTTACTCAGCTTGAACACATACTGGAAGACAGCAAGATGAGAACAGAAAATGTAGAGTAAAATAGACTAGTTGAGAACATAATAAGAACAGAGACAAGTAACTGGAGAAATTTTTGTAGTCAACCACCACAAGTTCCTGAAATGATCAATATAGTAGTTTAGCAAGAGTATTTCTGGGTTGTAGACATAAAAAATAACAAAGCCAGCCTTTAGAAATTGTCTTAGGCCATGACAGAATCCAGTGGAATATACAACATACCATTATCTTTCACACTGTTTTCCTTTAAGTTCTTCACTCGTAAGCTTGAAACAATTATAGTTTATGAAAATATATCATAGATTACACAATGGAACTGACTACAATTACATATGATTAAAAAGTACGTATTAATATATCAATATACGTGTGTGTATAAAATTGTGTCCTGCAAGAACTTAAAACATATAAAATATCAAACCATCTATAAGTGTTAGTCGCTCAGTCGTGCCCGACTCTTTGCGACCCCATGGACTGCAGCCCACCAGGATCCTCTGTCCATGACATTTTCCAGGCAAGGATACTGGAGTGGGTTGCCATTTCCTTCTCCAGGAGATCTTTCCAACCCAGGGATTGAACCCGGGTCTCCTACACTGCAGGCAGATTCTTTACCGACTGAGCTACAAGGGAAGCCCCCAAACTATCTGTGTGTGTGTGTGAAGTTGCTCAGTCATGTCCGACTCTTTGTGACCCTGTGGACTGTAGCCCCCCAGGCTCCTCTGTCCATAGGATTCTCCAGGCAAGAATACTGGAGTGGGTTCCCATTTCCTTCTCCAGGGGATCTTCCCAACCCAGGGATCGAACTTGGGTCTCATGCATTGAGGGCAGACGCTTCATCCTCTGAGCCACCAGGGTCAAATATTTAAAGTTAGCATTAACCTAGTCAACAGGCATGGGACTGTATTTTGATTCCCACTCAGTGAACCTACAAGTCACAGCTTAACCTAATTATACCTTGTTCTCAGAGGAGTCAAAGCAAAAAACCAGCATTAAACGATGAAGATAATTTTATAATCTGTAGTCATTTGACAGTCATTTTAAAAACAATGGATTTAAATATACACCTTCCTCTTTGTTTTCTCAGAGATATATATTCAATAAGGGGAAAATAAAAATAAGAATAATCACCCAGACACAGTTTAATTAGGAGTCTGATATATAACTATTTATCTTTGGATTACAGATTCTCAATATATTCATTTATGTATCACATTACAGGGAATGAGAAATACCTAGATACTATGCTTAAATCAAAAATAGTCAATGAAAACCTGGCAATAGACTCAACAAATTTTCTCCTCCCAAGGGCTCTCCTGGAGAAACTAATTTCTATCACAGTTTAGAAACCAAAAATTAGTGAAGTAGAGCATTCATTAAAGAAAAATACACTATTGGTCTTTTCTGCAACCTAAATTTTATGTGGCTACATAAAATAGGAAGCAAATGGAGGGTTAAAAAATAAGTAATATCAAAATAGTACATATTTCATCTGGCCTCAATTTCTCACCTACTAAAAACCAGAAGGTACAGTCCAAGGAAAAGATTTTACCCCAATAGTCTCATCTGGGTAATTCATTCTAGACCTTCAATAAGAACATGAAGAAAGATAGCAAAAAGAAACAATATAGGTAATAGGGATAAGCAAAGTCTGCAGCGGAAATAGGAACAGTCCTTACTACCACAGGATGTCTTAGACGCACTTTCATGACAATGCATCTTTTGATAATAACTATAATAAAATACTTGAAAAGAAGCACCTTATCACCTGGTAGCCAGATTCAACTATAGTTTATAAAAGACCTTTTGAAAGGCACATTTTAGAAAAAGAGAAATTCTTTTCCCCTAAAGCCTAATCACAAAAACAGTAAATGGAATTAAGTCTTGTATATCTTAATACACCAACACCTCTGTGATAGCTATAAGCCAAAACTTCTCACCAGATCTAAGCAACACATCTCACTTGTTGACTGACAGCCTAGAAAGGTAATTGAAGAATGAGTGCTCATAAAAGGCAGACTTAATGTACTCCCAGCATTCCACTGTCATTTAACTTTATAAAGTTTCTATTTGCTAAGTCTAATGATTTGGCTCTTTATCTCAACCTACTTGCCAACACTTGAGCACAGAGACTGAGACAGCACTTCACATTTATATTTGAGAAATAATTTGATTTTTTCCAAATCTCTTTCTGATTTTTTAATATGCACTCCTAGAAAAAGTAAACAAAAACTAACAAAAAGGAAAGTAAACTAAAAAAAAAAGGATCTAAACTACAGAGTATGTAAGTGGAAAATAACACCAGTAAAAGAATTGCAATACTAGGGATAATCTATCAACTGTAAATTTTAAACCCAGAATAAATTTATTTTCAGTAATCTAGAATCTGATCAAAAAACAAAAAATTAACAATAAGCAAATACTGAGTCTCCTATTCTGAGTTTCCCTAGCGGCTGAGTGGTAAGGAATTCCCTTGCAATGGAGGAGACGTGAGAGGAGCCTCAGGTTCGACCTCCAGGTCAGGAAGATCCCCTGGAGAAGGATATGACAATCCACTCCAGTATTCTTGCTTGGGAAATCCATGGACAGAGGAGCCTGGTAGACTATAGTCCATGGGGTCGCTGAATAGTCAGACACAACTTAGCAACTAAACAACAATAAACTTTCAGCTATAATAAATTCTTTATTATCAACACTGGAATATCTCTATCAGTTTTTAATACCAAGCTTACTTCAACTTGTGATTCTGTTTGAATCTGAGGAACTCCTATCATCAGCTGATGGGCCCCCAAAAATCTGTGAACTAAATTTAATGTCATTAAATTAATACAATTAGTTAAATAAACATGCTGGGTAAAAAAAAAAAACTGATACAATCCAAAGAAAACTTATTTAGATATTATCGAAGCTGCTGCCTGCCCTCTACCACACCAGTACACAGGAGAAGACAGACAGACACACGCATGCACTCACTCTTTAGGGTTTTCTATGCCTTTAAAATGAAGGAATACAATTCAGTTAAGTCCTTACCAAGATATCTGACAAAAAAAGATACCCACAGAAAGAAAACAGAAAAACAGTTTTAAAAGAGAGATGGTAAGCTCTACCAAAGAATGTATAATGAATAAAAATACATTCATTCTGCAGATTGAAAAATATGCCAAGTAACATTTTAACTTTTTTTCAAGTTTGCCAAATAACTCTAGCTTTTAATTAAAGTAGATCTTTTGAATATCAATGAACAAAATAAAACCAAGTTTATTAATGGTAAGAAGGTACGAGTCAATGTAATTTTGACAAGGATAAAATTATATTCTAGTTCATCAGAATGGCATGTTGTTAAGAAATATTATCCCAGAAAATAATCCTTGAGAACATTAATGACTTTGGCTGGTAAGCTTGATACATGGAGAAGTGAAGTCGCTCAGTCGTGTCCGACTCTTTGTGATCCCATGGACTGTAGTCTACCTGGCTTACATGGAGAAGAGCATCATTAACAGAGTAACTAGATCAAAGAAATCTACTTACTTGAAAAGTCAGAAAACCACTGACTCTCCATCTTTAACCTATTTTTCAAGCTTTTATTTATAAGCTTAAGCCCACCCACTTTTTAAAGCATGTTCCCAAAATGCTAGAAAAAATACCTTTAAAAGTATATTCAATACAACAGTAAGCCATTAGTCACTAAATCAACATTTATTATCTACTATGTGCCAATATGTGGGTGGATGGGATAAAAAACGAAATATGGTACTCTTTACCCTCGAAAGAGTTGACAATCCATCAGCAAGATACACCTGTACACCATGATTTCAGTTACTCACGAAGAGCAACTTGACATCTATCAAAAATTTCAAAATGTATCTGATATCTTAGCTCCCTTTAATTACATTTCTAGACTAGCTCCCAGAGAAATTCTCATAGATAAGCCAAGAGACTTCCACAAAGCTTTTATTGTTAACCTTACCTATAAAGCAAAACAATGGAAGCAATATAAGGGTCCCTTAACATGAATGGATAAACGGGAGACACATTCATATATAGAACACTAAAAGTTTAAAAGAAGGCATTACATATTCGTTAAGCTAGATACCAAAAACAACTTAAAAGTAAACAAGGAGACTGTAGCCTGACAAACTAGGTGAGTCCAGAAGTGAACCAGAGAGCATCAGACACAAACTCCTTGCGGCCGCACGCTGAGCAAGACTCGACTCTTGCTTGTGGCATCCATCACGTTTGCTAAAGCTGTTGGTTTTTAAGCATTTTAGATCATCACAGTAGTTACCTCTAGAAAGAGATAGTGGTAACATGGGATGTAAGACAAGAGACTTAAAGTTTATTTGCTTTATTAACTCAAGAAGAAACAAATTTAACAAAAAGGCTAACAACTGTCGATGTCTAGGTGACGGGCGTATATTACAGATGTTATTCCTCTTTTCAGTATTTTGAATGTTTTTAATTTCCTAAAATTAGAAAACATACAAGACTGAAATATTTGACCACATTTCAAATTAGAAATCTCAAACTACAATCCCAGTTACCAAGAGATACACAAATTTCTTAGCATGACACTCAAGAAACTTAACAACCTGGTCCCTACCTTCCTTCACAGACCCAATTATGAACACTTCCCCCACCACGATAAAAACCTAATCTTACTTTGACACCCACCACTAACTAGACATTCCACATGTTTTTCTAACGCCTTGTTTTGTCAATGCTATTTCCCAGAGCTGCACTTTCCTCACAAGAACGTTTGCTTGCATCACAGTCACCACATCGCTAAGTAGCAATCAAGACCCCATTCAAATGCCACTGACTATTTATAGAATTTCCAGATTCCTCCCTGGTCTCTCACAGAAGTACTTATTTTGCGACTGGCATTTCCACAGCACTTATCACTAGAAAAGGACATCCTTTCTTTGGCAGTATAACTTTTTAAATTCCTTAACACTATTTGAGTGCCTGGCACACAGTAGGTATTCCATTTTTAACTGCACCAAATTAACATCTGAAACAGAGTTAAGGGATAGAGTGGAAATCTATCAGTTCATTAACTCATTAGAATTTTTATTAAATCTATTAGACAAAATTGAAATAATATTTAGCTTCTAAATACAAACTTCATAAAAAATACATTATGTTTGTGAAAAGTAAAAAGTGTTGCATGAGTGCAATTCTAATAAATTTATGTTTATATTTATACAGGATTAATATCAACATTAAACACTCTCCAGAAGATACTTCTTCTCTTCTCTTAAATTTGACAATTTTACTAATTTTCCTAGAAAAGAGTTCAGTGTATTTCTATTAGTATTAGCAGCTCCCTCTAAAATCAGTTATTATTCTAGCAAAAGGATCTCCTGCTCATGCTAACAATTAACTTCCTCCTTTGATGGCTTATAGCACCTGTCAGTAAATGTTTTAAGAGGGATAATGCCTTTTGGAAATTACTGCTTGGTTCAAAGGCATATATAAATTTAGCTCCATCTGTGATGTATCCCGGCAATCAAAGGTCTTGAAGACAAATGCTTGGGAATCCGACAGATCTGGGTTAAAACCCTGACTGTGACATTTATCTATTGTTACTTAATCTTTCGAGGCCTCAATTTCCTCATCTGTAAAATGGAATAAGTGAAAATTAATTATGTAAAACTACATTGTGCCTGGGTACATGATAAACACTCAGTGAGATAACCACTACTAAGTCTTTTTAAATATCAAAAACTGAAAGCAAAATTCTGAAATGTAGTAACAAAGACAAGATGAAGTTTAATAACTTAATGTCACCTTCTCTAGAATGCCATATTTGTGCATCACTGTTTACTGGAAACTACCACTCCTGATGCAAGTAACCGTTTTGTCCATTCAGAGGGGAAAGGCAATGAAGATGAATATCCACCCTAGGAGGCTTTGGAAGCCAAAGTGAGTACTTATAAAATGGAACCCTTCATAAACGTACATCACTTATGTCTGGATTACAAGTAAACTCACTTCTCAAAGAGTATTTGAGGAATAAGATAACAAGAATGTAGTGGAGTATTGGAGGGTAGCGGGGACCAAATCCCTTAATATAGTCACTCTAAGGTGAAAAGAAAGAGTCAGCAAAGACAAGCCTTAATAGAATGCTGAATTAGTTACTGCTATTTAAGCTTTGATGCAAATGTTTACCTTACTTACCCTAGTTGATGATAATATGGCTACCAATCTACTCACTTAGCTGCTTCAACAACCTCAAATTACAGCAAGCAGCAAAAATAAAGAATTAAACTGTGGGTAACTAACGGATGAAATCAGGAACAGTCAGCGACGGCAGGCACTGCCAACAGCCAGTACAAACGGGTAGGCTCCAGAAAGTGAGCTCTGATCGGGAGAGGGAGGAAAAAGTTTTCAATAAAGACTTCTACACTTGGAACTACATACAACATATTGAAAAGCAGAGACATTACTTTGCCAACAAAGGTCCATCTAGTCAAAGCTGTGGTTTTTCCAGTAGTCATGTATGGATGTGAGAGTGGACCATAAAGAAGGCTGAGCACTGAAGAACTGATGCTTTTGAACTGTGGTGCTAGAGAAAACTCTTAAGAGTCCCTTGGACTGCAAGGAGATCAGTCCTGAATATTCATTGGAAGGACTGATGCTGAAGCTGAAGCTCTAATACTCTGGCCACCCGACGTGAAAAGCTGACTCATTAGAAAAGACTCTGATGCTGGGAAAGATTGAGGGCAGGAGGAGAAGGGGAAGACAGAGGGTGATATGGTTGGATGGTGTCACTGACTCAATGGACATGAGTCTGAGTAAACTCCAGGAGTTGGTGATGGACAGGGAGGCCTGGCGTGCTGCAGTCCATGGGGCTGCAACAAGTTGTACACAACTGAGCAACTGAACAACATTTTGTACTTCACCTCAATCTCTTTTAGTCTAATCTGCCTAAGAACAAGTCTGAGGTAGTATTATATCCTTTCTACAAACAAGGAGATCAAAGTACAAAAATTAAGATAATTAACTGCAGCACATGATTAAGAAACAGTTGGATCATGGGATGAATTCATTTCAACTCAAACTTAAGTGTTTGCTTCATTCACTCCCTAAAATGCTTCCAGCCTGGAAGAAGGAAACCAAGAGAGGTAAATTTAGATCCTACTTCATACATGTAGACCTCCAAGGATAGCAACATTAAAAGCAGCGTTACAAATAATGTTACAGCCGGAGCCAAAGGAGATGGTACAGAATTATAAAACTAGCAAAACAATTCACCAGGAGGTGGAAAAAAACAAAAAGTCATAATCACCTGACAGGAAATCAAGTTTTAACCAGAAAACATTCATCATTTCCTGAAAACTTTCTAAAATCTATTCATAATATATTACTAGTTTCTTGGGTAACTCCGAAATCTATACTAGTTCATAACGCAACTCTACAAAGTAGAAGATCCTAAAAATAAGCCAAATAAGTATAACACATATACAGCAAATATGCTGACCCTAAGCCTTAGGATAGAAACCATTTTCAAAATCATAAAACTTTAAGACATCTTTAAGACATAAGTACTTCAAGACATCAAGTTGGATAGCAAATGTAGATAATCTATCTGACCCCATCATTTTAAAATTAAATAAAAAGGTGCCCAAAGAACTTTTGTTCAAAATGTAGAGAAGCAAAATCTGGAGCAAGGAAATTAAAAAGCAGAGAAAATATACTTAAGGAAGTTTCTAGATCATCAATAACTATATACACAAACTAAACATGGCTTTAGAATAATTTTGTAGCCAGTACTGCCCAGAAGCGATGTTATTGCTACAGCTAATAGACAACAGATGGCTGTACACGATATGCTAGACACTCCTCATAGTTGTACTCCTCAGATCTGTTTTTATAATCTATACAACATTTTGTAGAAAATGCAAGATACATCCAATCGAGGTGCATGGCACCTGTCTCATTCAAAAAGTGACTAAAACAAAAACCCATTATTTGGGGGGGAAGATTTTACATCTAAGTCCTCAATTCTTTGCTTCACCACCAATCATCTGAATCCAAAATGTCCAGTCATTGTCCTCACTTGACGCCTGCATAAAGCTCCCTCTGGTAAATAACGCATCCCTTTCCCCATTCTAACGTCTACCTTACTTACAGTGCCACAAATAAGCACACTTAAATATTCTGCTACTTTGGGTAAGACGGCAAGTTCACCATGTAACACTCAAGATAAAGTTAAGCATTTTATGTTTTTAAAGAAGATTTCCCTAAAATCATTTAAATGACAAAATTAAAAATAAACCATAAATATCTGCAAAAACCCACGTACAAGCATTTTATCTTTACAGTTACATCAAGGACACAAAAGCTATGTCAGTGAAATATACAAAGACAATGCTGCCATCTAAAGGCCAAGATATAATATCAAAAACGGTATATACTTAGTCAAATACTCAGTGTATATAAAAGCACACAGCTTGACATTCTGAAGTCAGCAAGCTTTATGCTTTAGAAAAGCACCGCACTGTGACTGTTTTCAGGCCACAAAATGGAACTCTTAACACTCTTGAGAAGGTTCTTCCTAAGAAGACTGATACAAGAATTAGCAAAATAATTGGGCTAATGATCAACATCTATCTATACAGGCAAAGTTCTGCTGGCAGCCTTTCAAACACAATACTCTCCTAAGTATCTATATTAGTTGTTTGTTCTATTAAGTGACATTTATTGTCCCTGTCTATAATTAAATATATAATTACATATCGGCATATATAAATATTATTTGTCATTAACCAGATTATTATTTCTACTTACCCTGTTTAAAATATTTGTTGCTAAGGAACTAATGATAATACATCTCAGAGAGAAAAAACCCAGACTACTTAAAATCGCAGCTTTGCAAGTAATTCAAATATTTCTCCTTATTCATAATTCCTAAAAATACAAACCAAAGTTCCTATGGGAGATGAGCTATCAAAATCTTAACTGTCCAACAGAAAGAGTTCAAATGATTCTCAATTTCTCTTTCTAAATTGAATGAATTTCATTGAAATAAAATATAGGAAAAATTACTTCAAATTTACAATGAAATCAAAATGTTTCCTGAGTAACACAACATAAAAAACTTATTTCCTTTAGCATCTAAGTACATAATATCTTTCTAATGGACCATAATATCAAGGACATTTGAATATAACTAGAACCTTCAAAAAACATGGCTAATTCCTTTCAGAAACCACTGACCAAACTTTTTTGCTGAAACAAAGATGTGTGGAGCATCTTCTGTATGTGGGATTCTATGCTCGGGGCAGGGTTTCAAACTGTAGGTCAGTCAGCTTCTGGGTGGCTGAAATGCTCCTGGAATCAGCGGCTCACAGATGGCTACATTTCAAGAGACAGGTAAAGAAAACTGGCCTGGCGCAGAGGCGCCACCCGTGTATTTTGTAACGGTGATTTGGGACATTGAAAGTGAACAACCAAACAAACACGACTGGGATCAGGTAGGATTTGTTTTGCCCTTTCTCAATGTCAATTTTAAATTTCATTTTATGTTGTTTTCTCTAATTAATAAAAGGTTTTCACCCTAAAGACAAATAAAAAAATAAAAATGTTTCTCTGGTTTTGCTCAACAAGAAAACAAATATTAAAAAGTCAACAAATGTTTCCATTATGTGAGAAATATTAAAAACTGTTAAGTTGGGATTACCATCTTTTAATTTATCTTGAGTGTAACGTGGAAACAGATGACAAACACAGTCAAGATCTCATAAAAACCACTAGTTTTTTTATGTTTCCTATGAGTCAGAATTAATACTACACAATTTAAGGACATTATGTCATTTAATCCTCAAAACCACAACCCGCAAAAAGACAAATACTAATAACACAATTTGCAAAAGACATTCAGAAACCCTAAGTAGCTTTCCCAGGGTCACAATGCAGGATTCAAAAATTCACTCTCTCTGACCCGGAAGACCTTACTGTCTCCAAAAGAACATAAAGACTCAGGAGTGATTATTAAAATTGTATCAAATGTAAAGAGGAATAGGAAGTATTTTTATTATGTAATTTTAGAGAAATATATAATTCTATGTGTTAATAAAAGCATATACTTTTAATTCACAGTGTTTAAATTTTTTTCTTACTATAATCTTTTTTTTTTTTTTTTTAAAAAAAACACTATCTTACTTGAAGTGCTGAGGTTTCTTAGAGACTTCAAAACTTACCTTAATACGTGAGAGGTATTACTAAATTTTGTAAACTAACTCTAGGGGGGAAGGGCAACAAAAAGATCTCTTAATTTTGCAGATACAGTTAAAAAGCACATCTTCTTCATAAATCTGATACATGGTCAGGACCATCTTGCCTACATTTTAATGTAGAGTATTTTTTCAACATCAACAACTCTACTAATGCCTCTGCAATGACAACTTTTTCTGTTAAAAAGTTTTCTTTTTCTATATTGCATACTCATCAAATCAAAGTTAAATGAATTTGGAATATTATTCAGCTATAAAAAGGAATGAAGCTCTGATACATGCTACAACACAAATGAACTTTGAAAAAATATGGTAAGGCAAAAAAGGCAGATACAGAAGACCACATACTGTGTTCTGTTTACATGAAATGTCTGGAATAGACAAATCCATGGAAACCAAACGTGGATTACCAGTTGCCATGAGCTAGAAGGCGGAATGAAGAGGGACAGCTAATGGACACAAAGTTTCTTTATGGGATAATAAAACCATTTTAGAATTAGTGATGATGACTGCATAACTTTATGAATATACTAAAAAATACTGAATTGTACATTTTAAAAAGATAAGTTTATGATATGCAAAGTATAACTTAAAAAGAGAAAATTACATGGTTTTAAATATATTTGTAAAACAGTGTGTATCCTTATCTACACATGTGCTTAAAATATAATATAAATTCTATGTAACACTCTAAAACCTATGTAACTACCAAGATTATCTGTCTCAATTTACTGAATTCCATTTTACGCCATACTAAGTGAAAGGCTCTATTTCACAAATGTACATCTTCTTGAATATTAAAAATTCCTAACTATCTAAAATTACTATAATCCCTAGGGGAATCAGAAGGAATGACAACTACATACTCATGTTTGGCAGCCAAATTTCATTTTTTCCAATTAATTTTTACCACTGTCACAGTTTAGAACAAACACATTAGCACACGCTAATGAAGAATTTTTAACATGTAAGTACCACATACAAGCAAGCATCCACATGACTATAAAATCAAATTATAAAAATCACTGGTTTAAGAAGACTCTTGCTTTGAAGTAGAATTTGCCTCTAAACCACCAAAAGAAATCAGCAGAAAAACACTGGCAACACTGAGCCATAAGGAAGTCAGGAACACAGGAAACCCGGAGGGTGACAGGGAGTCCTCACCAGTTTGTTTTCCTGCATGTAGATCCGCTGCAGTTTCAGACAGCCCTTAGCTATGACGACCATGCCTTCATCTGAGATCTTGTAACACTGGCCGAAATGAATATCTTTCAGTTCTCTGCATTTCGACCCCAGCTGTAAATAAAGAGATTCCGCTGAATGCTCCAAAAATAACAAAGTCAACATATTTCCAGCGGGATTTCCAAATAACTTTTTAAATAGCTATACCAAAGTTAAATAATTATCAATTCCTCTTAAAATAGCATGCAGGCAATCTCTCATTTAAAACACTGCTGTGTAAGTCCTGTGACCTTCTAATCATTTCCTTGCTTCAACTGCCTCACACTATCCATCCACCACGAGGCCTAGGTTCCTTAACACTTCAAATTTGTATTTTTATTACTTTTAAGTCTTTTTATCAGTCATAGTGTTAGACTGAAAGGTCCAAGGGATAAAACCAAAGTCCAAGAAGTGAAACATGATACAGTGAGTGAGTGAACGAGCGCTTAATTCACGAGATTATACTTCTAGCTCTGACTGCCCGGAATGTGTCCTTTTTCTCCATCGGCCCCTTGACACTGTGACAGAGAAAAAAGACTGAATGTGCTAGAGCCAATATTCCAGTTTACACTTATTTACACACTTATTACAAACACTAAAAGGGACGAGTGATTTCCTGATTACTTTCCTCAAGTGTACATTTAAAAGTTACAAGTATAAAGTCCCCCTTAAAAAACATTAAGCACCATATAGAACAAATTACATACATTCCTTGCCAAAATCTAGAGGAGAAATTAGATAATTAAAGCAAACGATATATAAACATTGTTTTATGAGTATCATATATGAAGAAAGTCATCTTAGATAAAATGAGAAAATTTAGTAAAAATCTATAAATCAAAAAGTATCTAAAAAGTGACACTAAAAGTTAATTATACAAACTACATAGTGGGTATTCAGGTGTCCACTCTAAAATTCTTTCAAAATTTCCATGTATTTAAAATAATTCATAAAAGATTATTGAAATAATTAACTAAAGGTGTTTGGTAAGAGTTAGCTACAAGAAATTAGCAAAAGACATTTTTAAATAGTAAAACAGAGAAAATAACTTAAAGTTATAAATTATGGTGTTTGCATAAAATTGAATATTAGATAACCATTAAATTGAAATAATCTTGGTTCATTTCCAAGGCAAACCATTCAATATCACATTAATTGAAGTCTATGCCCCAACCACTAATGCCAAAAAAACTGAAGTTGGACAGTTATTATGCAGACCTACCAGAAGTAGGTCTAGTTACTTCTAGAAGTAATGCCAAAAAAAAGATGTCCTTTTCACCACAGGGGACTGGAATACAAAAGTAGGAAGTCAAGAGATACCTGGAGTAACAGGAAAATTTGGTCTTGGAGTACAAAACGAAGCAGACCAAAAGCTAACACAGTTTTGCCAAGAGAATGCACTGGTCATAGCAAACACCCTCTTCCAACAACACAAAAGACTACACATGGACATCACCAGATGGTCAATACCAAAATCAGACTGACTATGTTCTTTGCAGTCAAAGATGGAGAAGCTCTATACAGTCAGCAAAATCAAGACCTGGAGCTGACTGTGGCTCAGATCATAAACTCCTTATTGCCAAATTCAGACTTAAATTGAAGAAAGAAGGCCGTGCAGGTATGACCTAAATCAAATCTCTTCAGATTACACAGTGGAAGTGAGAAATAGATTCAAGGGATTAGAACTGATAGACAGAGTACCTGAAGAACTATGGATGGAGGTTCGTGACACTGTACAAGAGGCGGTCATCAAAACTATCCCCAAAAAACAGAAAGGCAAAAAACAAAACAGTTGTCTGCGGAGGCCTTACAAATAGCTGAGGAAAGAAGAAAAGCAAAAGGCAAAGGAGAAGATGCAAGATATACCCACTTGAAGGCAGAGTTTCAAAGAATAGCAAGGAGAGATAAGAAAGCCTTCCTCAGTGATCAAGGCAAAGAAGTAGAGGAAAACAATAGAATGGGAAAGATTAGAGATCTCTTCAAGAAAATCAGAGATACCAAGGGAACATTCCATGCAAAGATGAGCACAATAAAGGACAGAAAGAGTAGGGACAGAAGGAGAATACACAGAACTACACAAAAAAGACCTTAATGACCTGGATATCCACAATGGTGTGATCACCCACCTAGAGCCAGACATCCTGGAATGTGAAGTCAAGTGGGCCTTAGGAAGCATCAGGACAAAGCTAGTGAAGGTGATAGAATTCCAGCTGAGCTATTTGAAATCCTAAAAGATGAAGCTGTGAAAGTGCCGCACTTTTCCAAATGTGCCAGCAAATTTGGAAGAATCAGCAGAGGCCACAGGACTAGAAAAGGTCAGTTTGCCTTCCAATTCCAAAGAAAGGCAATGCCAAAGAATGCTCAAAGTACCACCCAACTGCACTCATATCGCATGCCAGCAAAGTAATGCTCAAAATCCATCAAGCTAGGCTTTAATAGTATATGAACCGAGAACTGCCAGATGTACAAGCTATTTCAACAAAGCAGAGGAACCAGAGATCAAATTGCCAACATCCGTTGGATCATAGAAAAAGCAAGCGAATTCCAGAAAAACAGCTACTTCTGCTTCATTGACTACTAAAGCCTTTGATTTCAGGCAGTTCTACACTGACTGACTAGTAATTTCTACCAATGAATCCAAAAGGAAATCAGTCCTGTATATTCATTGAAAGGACTGATGCTGAAGCTGAAGGAAGCTCTAATACTCTGGCTATCTGATGGGAAGAAATGACTCAGTGGAAAAGACCCTGACGCTGGGAAAGATTGAAGGCAGGAGGAGAAGGGGACGACAGAGGATGAAATGGTTGAATGGCATCGCCAACTAGATGGACATGAGTTTGAGCAAGCTTCGGGAGTTAGTGATGGACAGGGAAGCCTGGCATCTGCAGTCCATGGGGTCACAAAGAGTCGGACGTGACTGAGTGACTGAACTGAAAGCCTTTGACTTTGTGGATCACAACAAACTGTGGAAAAGTCTTAAAGAGACTGGAATACAAGATCACCTGACCTGCCTCCTGAGAAACATATAAGCAGGTCAAGAAACAAGTTAGAAACAGACAGGGCACAACAGACTGGTTCCAAATCGGGAAAAGAGTCCGTCAAGGCTGTATATTGTCACCCTGCTTATTTAACTTCTATGCAGAGTACATCATGAGAAAGGCCAGGCTGCATGCCGCACAAGCTGGAATCAAGATCGCCAGGAGAAATATCAGTACCTTCAGGTACGCAGATGATGTTACCCTTATGGCAGAAAGTGAAGAGGAACTAAAGAGCATCTTGACGAAGGTGAAAAAGGAGAGTGAAAAAGCTGGCTTAAAACTCAACATTCAAAAAACTAAGATTATGGCATCCTATCCCATCACTTTATGGCAAACAGATGGGGAAACAATGCAAACAGTGGCAGACTTTATTTTTGGGGGCTCCAAAATCACTGCAGATGATAACTGCAGCCATGAAATTAAAAGACGCTTATTCCTTGGAAGAAAAGCTATGACAAACCTAGACAACATATTAAAAAACAAAGACATTAATATGCTGACAAAGGTCCACAGAGTCAAAGCTATGATTTTTCCAGTAGACATGTATGGATGTGAGAACTGGACCATACAAAGGCTGAGCCCTGAAGAACTGATACTTTTGAACTGTGGTGTTGGAGAAGCTTCTTGAGAGTCCTTTGTACTGCAAGTAGATTAGTCAGTCAGTCCAAAAGGAAATCAACCCTGAATATTCACTGGAAGGACCGATGCTGAAGCTGAAGCTCTAATACTCTGGCCATCTGATTTGAAAAGCTGACTCACTGGAAAACACCATGATGCTGGAAAGATTGAAGGCAGGAGGAGAAGTGGACAACAGAGGAGGAGACGGTTGGATGGCATCACCGACTCAATGGTCATGAGTTTGAGCAGGCTCCGGGAGATGGTGATGGACAGGGAGGCCTGGCGTGCTGCAGTCCACGGGGTTGCAAAGAGTTGGACACGACTGAGTAACTGAACAACAACAGCAAAAAAATCGAAGTAAACACTTGACAAAATGTAAACTGTACGTGTTTTTATAATATAATCCCACTAATTATGAATATTTATGTATACATATACATGTTTAAATATATACATATGCATAGAAAGGAGATGAAATATACACCCAAGTGTTTACAGTAGTTATTTCTGATTAGTACAATAATGGGGTTTTTTTTTTCTTTTTTACCAATCTTCTCACATCTTTTTGCAAATAAATTATTTGTAAACAAAAACTTTCAAGTTTTGTTTCAAATAAAGTAAGAAAGATATACAATTTCAACTATTTTTCTAGGAATGGTGATATGCACAAGGCATGTTATTTTAATCTAGGTAACATGATAACCAAATATATATTCCACTGGAAATATAAACTCCATGAAGACAGAGATTTCACTAATGTAGCCCTGGTGCCCATGTCTAATAGTCAGCTGATACTTAGTAAATATTTGTTGAATGACTGAAAAGGTTGATCAGAGTTTTTCATTGTAAAGAAGTCTCTTTGAAAAATGGACAAATAAAGGAATCCATGATTATAGTCCCATATACTACCATATTCTTTTAATTCAACAGTTCTAAATTGGGCCCACAGGTAGAAATCAAGGATTCCAGGTAAATGCATGAGGGAAAAAAAAAAGGTACATTTTTATTTACTTGCTATTCTCTAATGAACTTTAACCTCTCCTTCACTTATTAACAGACAACCATAGTAGATGAGCAGTATGCATAACTCTGCAAACAATAGGAAGCAAAAATAATCTCATGTAACATCACTGCTGTCGTAGATTCAGTGACAGCATTTTTGTCATCGGTTTTCATCATGTTCGTTAGATGTGCTACCAGATCTTACAATGCATTAAAAAGGCACATATATTTCTAGAACAAACATACACTGGCATGTTACTCAGACCAGAGAAAGCCAAACTGAAAGTCAGTAAGTGAAGAAAGCAGAGCAGTAATATCTTAACTCACAACCAAAATGCCCAACAAGCTCACATTGTGCAGAGGCGAGGGCAGGGCTGGTGTGGAGGGCGCCAGGGCTCCTGAAGAGTCCAGTAAAGAAGGAGTCAGCCCCTCAGAGCGCCCCCCACCGCTGCAGAGCCCGCCCCTGCCCCTCTCAGACAGCAGGGCAAGACTGGGGTTCACTGAGGGCCCTGCACCACAGCGGCCTCTGAAGGAGGTAGCCCATGGACAGGCGAGAGCAAAAGCACATTTCTAGAAATGTGAGGATGACTGTTTTCACAGTGAAAATGGAGGAATTAAAAGAAACAATTCCATATAATGTTCCAGGATGAGAGGATATGGACTTCCAGACCAAAAGGACTCACCCGTACGTCCACCCACAAATGACAAAAGTAGATCTATGCCAAGGCAAATCATCATAAAGTTTCATAGCTGTGGGTATAAGAAGTATTCTACAGACTGCCAGGAAGACACAGATATCACACAGAGGATTAAAGACGAAAACAGCATCAAACTTCTTAATGACAACACTGCAAGAAAGCAGCAGAGCAACGCCACTGAATACTGAAGGAAAAGTATTTCAAATCCACGATTCTATAAGTGTGAGGGGTAAAAAAGAGACATTTCCACACATGCAAATTCTCAAAAAAGACTTACGTCCCATGTATTCGTACATCCCATACAAGAAGAGATCACAGTCTGTGCTCTATAAAACATGAGAGTACATCCAGAGAAAGAAGGCATGACATCTAGGTAATAGAACATCTCACAGAACAGCAAGAAGAAGAAAACATTAAGAGTAACAGTGAAGGTAGACACTAAGATGACCATTAATGCAAAAGCATACATTCAAGAAGTCCAGACTGTGTCTGCTTTAAGAAAATAAATTTAACTAAGTCTCTATATATAGATACTAAAACAGGAAGGGGGAAGCTGTGGGCTCCATCACTGTTAAGATATAAAAACTAGTAATGTAAATGAGGACAAAAGGTATTTACACAATTATAAAACGTAAATACTGAATACTTATTTAATCAAAATTAGAACTATGTTGATACTATGAAGGGGTAGGAGATAGAAAAGGATAAGTGAACTAAATCCTCATCTTTCCATAGCAAAGAAACAGCATAGATGTTCTAAAATGAAGAAATCAAGAAAACACACACAGAAACAGACAGGAAATGCTTCTCTACTATTGTGTCCTTCCTGTGAACTCTGGTCTAACTCCTGGTCTCTACAAGGATTATTAATTAGCTGACTATGTTCAGTTCATCTCTGTTCTTTTGCTCCTTGATAATAAACTGCCCACAAGGAGCAATCTACTTCTACATTTGCAGGACACTGCTGATTCAGCCTAGTGAATGATGACTGCGCCCACTGACCAAACTATAGCATTTGCATTAACAGATGTACTCAACTCTATTCGTAAGCAACATTCCCAATCTAGCCTTTCTGTGTATTAAAGCTGGTGTTTTCCCTCTGCCACTATTCCAACGTCTTATTTGTCAATTTATTCAGATACTGAGCAATAAAGAGACCTCAACACTTAGTGCACCAGCCAGGATTAGAACAGAAATCTGAACAGAATCTGGATAAAAGGAGTAACAGGTATCTACAAGACTCTTAGACATCACTGTCTGTGGACAGCGTGGTAGAGTCTCATGTTAAAGCAGGTAAGTTATACTGCTGCAAAGGTCCGTCTAGTCAAGGCTATGGTTTTTCCTGTGGTCATGTATGGATGTCAGAGTTGGACTGTGAAGAAAGCTGAGCACCGAAAAACTGATGCTTTTGAACTGTGGTGTTGGAGAAGACTCTTGAGAGTCCCTTGGACTGCAAGGAGATCCAACCAGTCCAACCTAAAGGAAATCAGTCCTGAATATTCATTGGAAGGACTGATGCTAAAGTTCAAACTGCAAAACTTTGGCCACCTGATGCAAAGAACTAACTCACTGGAAAAGACCCTGATGCTGGGAGGGACTGGGGGCAGGAGGAGAAGGGGACGACAGAGGATGAGATGGTTGGATGGCAGCACCAATGCGATGGACCTGAGTGTGGGTAAACTCCAGGAGTTGGTGATGGACAGGGAGGCCTGGTGTGCTGTGGTTGATGGGGGGTCGCAAAGAGTCAGACACGACTGAGTGACTGAACTGAATACTGCTGCAGTCTGGAAGAGATGTTTAAACCAATTACATGGTGCTTTGACCTTACCAAGTAGCTCTGATGACTTTATCTATAAACAAGTGACTGTGACTTTCCATAGAGCAAACACCCACATGGGCAGCGTACATACATAAGAACCATGGTAATGGTCTCAGCAGATATTAGCAGCACAGGACCCTAATAACTTACTAGGGAAGAGCGTCTCAAGAGACAATCACCATCATTTAGTCTCAGTGAAGAAACTGATGTTCTATTTTAGACAACCTCACTGAACATACCAGGAAAGACTGCATCCATGTTGCTGTCTATCTGTACTAGTCACTGTTACCCCAAACAAATGTTCTAAAGTTCCAGGAATAAATTTAATCAAGAAGGTAAAAGATCTGAACTCTGAAAACTATAAAACAATGATGAAAGAAACTGAAGATGACACAAATAAATGGAAAGATAAACCATTCACATGGACTAGAAGACTATTGTTAAAATGACCATACTAACCAAAGCAGTCTACATATTCAGTGCAATACCAATGGCATTTTTCACAGAACTAAAACAAGTAATTATAAAATTTATATGAAACCATGAAGACTTCAAATGATCAAAACAATCCTTAGAAAAAAAGAAAAAAGCTGGAAGTATCACACACTTGATTTCAAACTATACTACAAAGCTACAGTAATCAAAACAGTATGATACTGGCACAAAAACAGGCACAGATCAATGGACAGAACAAAGAGCCCAGAAATGAACACAAACACACACACATTCACACCCAGCCTGCCCTTCAATGCTATTTGCATCTGACATGCCAGGCACAATCTGAACTCTCATTCTTCACCAAGTAAATGGTCTTAGGTACCAAAGACACAGAACCCCAGTATGTCATTTAGTTCAGTTCAGTCGCTCAGTCGTGTCCGACTCTTTGCGACCCCATGAATCGCAGCACGCCAGGCCTCCCTGTCCATCACCATCTCTCGGAGTTCACTCAGACTCACATCCATCGAGTCAGTGATGCCATCCAGCCATCTCATCCTCGGTCGTCCCCTTCTTCTCCTGCCCCCAATCCCTCCCAGCATCAGAGTCTTTTCCAATCAGTCAACTCTTCGCATGAGGTGGCCAAAGTACTGGAGTTTCAGCTTTAGCATCATTCCTTCCAAAGAAATCCCAGGGTTGATCTCCTTCAGAATGGACTGGTTGGATCTCCTTGCAGTCCAAGGGACTCTCAAGAGTCTTCTCCAACACCACACTTCAAAAGCATCAATTCTTCGGCGATCAGCCTTCTTCACAGTCCAACTCTCACATCCATACATGACCACAGGAAAAACCATAGCCTTGACTAGATGGACCTTAGTCCGCAAAGTAATGTCTCTGCTTTTGAAAATGCTATCTAGGTTGGACATAACTTTTCTTCCAAGGAGTAAGCGTCTTCTAATTTCATGGCTGCAGTCACCATCAGCAGTGATTTTGGAGCCCAAAAAAATAAAGTCTGGCACTGTTTCCACTGTTTCCCCATCTATTTCCCATGAAGTGATGGGACCAGATGCCATGATCTTCGTTTTCTGAATGTTGAGCTTTAAGCCAACTTTTTCACTCTCCTCTTTCAAAGAAAACTTTGAAGTTTTTGAGTTTACAAAGAACAGTATCTATTAAATAACAGGATGTTATACAAAAGAAAAATTCTAAGAAAAAATGAGCTCTTAGAAAAAGTAAAAGCTTGACAGCAGAACTGAAAAACTAAATTGAAGGATAAGAAGATAAAGTTGAATAAACCTCCCAGAAAACAGAAACAATGACAAAGGGATGGAAATAGGAGGAACAAATGAGAAAACACAAGGATTATACCAGGAGATCCAACATCTGAAGGACAACCATCTCATAAGAAGAGAACAGAGAAATTAAACAGAGGAAAACTATTAATAAATAGTTGAAGGGAAAGTCTTCAGAACTGAACATGATTTTCCAAATTGAAAGATTCAATCAGTACCTAGCAGAATGGATGAAAACAGCCCCTATCTTGAAATGGCACATTGTCATGAAATTTCAGATAATTTGCAAAAAAAAGTAGATTTTACAACTGTGCAAAAAGAAAAAATAGAGCTTTCATATAATGGATCAAGACACAGAAAGGCTTTAGACTTTTCAATAGCAAGACTGGAAGTTGATGCTTTCAAAATTCTAAAGGAAGATAATTTCCAGTCTATATCTATCATGAGTCAATAAAGATACTTTTGGATGTTCACGTATCAGAAATGTATCATTCATGCATCCTTTCTCACAGAGCTACTGGCAGTTTGGCTATAGCACTCTCACAAAGCTACTGTGCTCACCAAAACAAGGGTTTAAACCCAGAGAAAGGAAGACCTGGAGCCCAGGAAACAGGAGATCTGCTGCAACAGAGAAGCAAAGTCAGTCAGCCCCTAGAATGAATTTTCTAATGATGGCTGCTGACGACCCAGATTAGAATAGGTCAGAAGGTTTCTTCAAGAAGGTAAAAAGAATAGACTAATATATTTGAACACTTTGAAAGGAGATTTATACAACTGGGGAAAATTTGGAAGTTGAATTCGTGAGGGGCTCATAAAGAACTAAATGAATAAAAAAATAAGTTAATTATTAACCAAAGGAAAACCCAACATTTCACAGGAAACAAAAAGTAATTATAGGTATCACATGTCTAGGCTGTGAATAGTGTTCACATAGTCATAATTATGTAAACTGTGACTAATGATATAACCAAAATATGATGCATGATTATTGGGAAGATGGAGAAAATGAGAAGTGTGAGTATGTGTGTGGGGAGATAGGATGTCTAAGAAAGAACTAAATTCTGATATTCCAAAGTGGGAAGAAAAGAGGTATTTTTCTAAAACTGAAACATTTATTAATAACAATATAAACATTTTATTTAAGGATATATAGGTACATATTTTAAAAATCCTTTTAAAAGGCTGAAATCAGAAGTAGATTTTGGAGTGGGAACTGATTTTCTTATCTATCAACACTTGTAGTACTATTTGCCTCCTGTGTACAATACAGATAAACCAACTGAATTTTAAAAATAAGTAACAAAATAATACATACAGTATAACATATTTTTGAAAGACAAAACCAAAAAATATATCACTTAGGAATGCATTCATATGTGGAAAATCATTAAAAAATGATGAAATTAGTGATGGGGTAAGTACATTTAAAAAAAAAACAAACCTTAGTATAGCAATGAGCTGGAGTGGAGGGATAAGGATGGGGGGAGGAACTTTCAGATAAACTCAACATTATTAGTAAACTTCTATTTCTTAAGTTGAATAATAGATTCATTTAAGCATAAATAAATTAAAAATAGACTAATTTAAATGCATCAAACATCATAGAAAAACAAAAGATGCTGCCTTTACATAATGCATTCATAAAAACTTAACAGAATATTGATTTCCTTTTTATCTATAGCTTGATGTCAGCCTTTAGTAGTAAATTTAGAAAGTTCACAGAGTTGACCATTATATGTGGACAGTGTCATGAAATAGATCTATTATCAATCAACTACATTAAGAACTTGATTATATGGGAAATTTCCATCTTCTGGTTAAAAGAATTCAACAAAAACAATTCTCAACTTGTCTCTCTTTGAATCACCTAGAGGATGCCATGATTTATGTTTATGACGTTTGTCTGTATTTGGGTTCTCCTTGAGATTAACTGTGGCCAGTCCCACACCTTCCCTAACTTTTTATGTTCACCTAAGCTGCTTGACTACCCATTAGCACCAAGTGCCATTAGCAGTTATATTCCCTCCTTGACCACTCATGCTGAACTCGTCTGTAATAACAATAAGATAGACTGTTAGGAGGAATTCATCTTACACAGCACTGTTGAAAAACACCTCTAAGGTTTCCCCAAGTGATAGAAAACACTCCAAAACTTATAACAAGAGAACATCCAATCTCCCCAAATGGCTCTAGTTGTCAGTAACTTTATTTTCAATACCAGTTGTTGAGAAGTAATGTTCTTTTATCCAAGTTTCAAACTGTACTTACTGGTACTCATTTGCACAGCCTGAGAGACATTTATGTGTGATGACATTGAATTGAGCTTTCCATATTTCTGATTTACATCTTTTCTTTGGGTAGGACGTCTTTTGACATAGCAAAACTATGTATTTGAAACCTGTTGATCGTCATTTGGTGGTGATGCTTTATTTGCACAGAGCAAAGCTGCTGCCAAAATGGATTAGATTGCATCTGTGCCTTTACTATTTTGGAATTTTGAAAAATATTAAAAGAATAAAAATGATTTAAAGCAATATTCAGTACTAATAGCTTGACAAATATTTATTGACTCTATTTTGAACATGAATATCTTTAATAAGTTATTTTCCCATTTGCTGACACCAAGGGGTGGGACAATATTTCTGACGTGAAGACCTTTAATAAGTTATTTTCCCATTTGCTGATGCCAATGGGCGGGACAACCCAACGAGCTGCCAGGCTAAGAACGCTGTTGCCACCATCAGTTAGAGCCCTTTGTGAGACAGCTCTGACCACGCACCTGTTTTCTTTCCTTCTCTTCTTCTTCTTCTTTTATTATTATTTTTAATGGAGAGCTACTCTATTCCCTTCTCTCTTATACTGAAAGAAAGGCAGGAGGGGGAAAGGAACAATAAATTTAGCTGAGGGCCAACGAGGGCACGCCACTAACGGCTCTCTCTCCTCCTGCCCCTGATTGCAGAGAATAGGAAATCAGCCCACACCTATTGTTGTGATCAAGGAGCACAAGCTGTAATGTTGGTGAGTGAGCGTGTGCTCCTTACTGCCTTTCTCCCTTCCAAGAGAAAGAATTACTACGTTTAATGGACATACTTCAGAACAAATACCTTCTTCTGAGCTCATCAGTGCGAATGACGCAGCACAGCAGAGCTGGTCAGCCTTGATGAGAACACGCTGCTATCGGAGCCTCTACGTACCGACCATGACCTATTTCCTCTTGCTTCGCTCTGCCTTAATTCAAGGCAACCCTCAAAACTATGAATGAAGTGTGAGAGTTGGAACATGTCTGTGTGTAACGGTGGACACACTGAGGTACCCTTGCACTTGTATGAATGCTCAGAGGATTACTCAGTTCTAAGAACAAGGCAGAACAAGCGAGGGGACCAGAAAAAGCAGCCCGGAGCCTGTCTGACCCACATCTGTCCTTCCACACAGGAGTCAGCAAGGTTACCCGAGCACCAGCAGAAACCAAGCCCGTGACAACTCGCCTGGAATGTCAGGCTTCCTGAGGTGCCATCCACCTTCAGAGGCACAACAGGAAATGAATCAGGGGAATCATAATGATGAGAAGGGGAAAAATGTCCTTCGCTCCATAAAATGCTTGCATACAGACAATCTCATCTTTTAATTGACCCTTGCCTCTGGGGCAGAGATCACTGTCCTCATTTTAAGAATGAAGAAACAGATTTGGAAGCCTTAAGGTCGGAGCTAGGTGCTGGCTCAGCTCAAGTCTCCTCTTGGAAAATGGGGACATTTCCAACTCAGATTTTCATACTTAATACTTGAAAATGTTCCCTCTTAATGAGATTGGCTTTTTGTGGGGGTATTCTTTCAATTTCCCCCTTTATTAACAGTACATAGCTACCATGGTTAAGTAATAACATTCTTAGAGCTGCCAAGAAAAATCCCACGATGGCGATTCTCACCATCTGCAAACCACTGTGAGTTTTTGTGCTTCCATAGGGTACTCAGAGTCAAGGATATTTTACATTCTTAAAGTTATCATTTTCTTTTTAGGACATATTTAGTTAGTAACAGTCTTTTGGGCTTCCCAGGTGGCTCAGACAGTAAAGAATCTGCCTGGAGTAAGGGAGATTTGGGTTTGATCCCTGGATTGGGAAGATCCTCTGGAGAAGGAAATAGCTTCCCACTGTAGTATTCTTACCCGGAGAATCCCATGGACAGAGGAGCCTGGTGGGCTACAGTCTAAAGAGTCTCAAAGAGCTGAACATGACTGAGCAACTAACACACATACACTTAATAGTCTTTCAGCCTTTTTTCTTCATTTATTAAATAAAACGAATCAAATTTACCTGACTTGAAAATTTGACAGCAGTAAAGTGCTGAGTCGGAGAAGGCAATGGGACCCCACTCCAGGACTCTTGCCTGGAAAATCCCATGGACGGAGGAGCCTGGTGGGCTGCAGTCCATGGGGTCGCGAAGAGTCAGACACGACTGAGCGACTTCACTTTCACTTTTCACTTTCGTGCATTGAAGAAGGAAATGGAAACCCACTCCAGTGTTCTTGCCTGGAGAATCCCAGGGACGGGGGAGCCTGGTGGGCTGCCGTCTCTGGGGTCGCACAGAGTCGGACACGACTGAAGCGACAGCAGCAGCAGCAGCAGCAGCACAGTGCTGAGTGCATTTGTGCTTCAGCTTTATTTAGTTTTAAAAGTAAAAGACCATAGAATTGTCTTCAATTAAAAATGCAGATACAATATAAAATGCTAAAAGCTCATATATTAGTTCTATTTAGGAAACAATATATTTGATAAAATAAATACTAATAACTATGCATGCATGAATGCTCCGTGGCTAAGTGAGAAGCCTTGTGGTTCAGTGGTAAATAATTATAGAAATACTTAATTCAAGAAGAGTCACTCACTATTTTGTAGCCCAACAGTAACAGATTATGAAATAGTGTTATTAAGCCCCAAAGCCCAATAGTTAATCTAAAGTTTGCACCTAGTCCAGGATCTGGCCCAAATAAAGCACTCAGTCAATATCTGTTCCTAAATGATAGCGGAATGTGTTGTTTTTTATAAAAATCACTTATCTTCATTGATAATTTTACAGTACCCTTAAATGGATTTTTAAAGGCTTTCATAAAACATATAATGTACATTTAGTATCATCTGAGCCACCAGAAAGCCCTATATTTGGACTGATGGATCCTAAAGTGAAAAGGATTCAGGCTACTCTGATGATAAATAATTAGACATACAGTCTTTGGCAGTATCATTTTAATTTTAGAAGTTAGTTTCTGTTCAGATTTTATTCTTATGAAACATTCCCTCACTTCATTTTTCTTCTGTTACTGCCACTCACTACTTTTGCAATAGAATGTTCTTTTAGGAAACTAGTAATCTTCTTGGTGTAAAAAGTGATGGCTCCATTGAGCCCCCTGGTGATGGGTTTGTTTCATCACAAAATTCTGAACATTCCAAATTCTACATTTTGGTTTGAAAACACTGAGCTGACTATTAATATGGCCATTTTATTATGATATAAATATAATAACAACAGTACCAAATTCAGAGAGTACCTTAACCTCTGAGATTTCTTCTCCCAAACTACCAAACCAATCCTAGTCTATTTATAAGGCTCCAAAATTTTTTTTAATGTATTAATTAATTATTTGGACCACTGTAAAGAAGTATTTAATTTATCAGGCTTCCCTGATAGCTCAGTTGGTAAAGTATCCACCTGGAATGAAGGAGACCCTGGTTTGATCCCTGGGTCAGGAAGATCCACTGGAGAACAGAAAGGCTACCCACTCCAGTATTCTGGCCTGGAGAATTCCATGGACTACAGTCCACAGGGTCGCAAAGAGTCGGACATGACTGAGCAACTTTCATTTTCACTTTCAAATATGGTATACTCCATGGGGCCCATTCATCATTTTTCCAAACTCAGAATTAAGTTATATTATCTCAAGGCCAAGACAGGATCAAACATAACTTCATAAGACCTATGCAGCACAATTTATAAGATATTTCTTCTTGCAGACACCAAGCCCGCCCACAAACATCATAAACTGTATAAAATGTTCATTTTTATTCTGATGTGATAGTCCATATTACAGCATGTTTTGTAACTTCAGATTTGTTGTTCCCAGTAGCGGTATTATCCAGTTGCTGATTTGATTTGCCTTTTGTTCTACAGTCCCTAATGGACTGCAAACACATATAATCATCTGAGTGAGCAGTGTTCCAAAAGTTTATATATACATTTGGAACTCAAAATTCATTTTCCCACAGAATCACTGTTTATTTTTAAATTTTAACTTATCTTTTCAAAATTGCACTGGGCAGCATGTGGGATCTTAGTTCTCCAACTAAGGATTGAACCTGTGCCCCTGTATTAGAAGCACATGGTTTAACCACTGGACCACTAGGGAGTCCCCAGTGCTAATTAATTTTCAAAGGTAAAGCTATGACAGAGTATTAAAAACCAGAGACATCACTTTGCCAACAAAGGTCCGTCTAGTCAAAGCTATGGTTTGTCTAGTAGTCATGTATGGATGTGACAGTGGGACCATTAAAAAGGCCAAGCACCAAAGAATTGATGCTCTTGAATTGTGGTGCTGGAGAAGACTCTTGAGAGTCCTTTGGACAGCAAGGAAATAAAAAATGTCAATTCTAAAGGAAATCAATCCTGACTACTCATTGGAAGGAATGATGCTGAAGCTGAAGCTCCAGTACTTCAGCCACCTCATGGGAAAAGCTAACTCACTGGAAAGATTGAAGGCAGGAGCAGGGGGCGAGAGAGGATGAGATGGTTGAATGGGCATCATCAACTCAATAGTCATGAGTCTGAGCAAACCCCGGGAGATGGTGAAGGACAGGGAAGCCTGGCATGCTGCAGTCCATGGGGTTGCAAAGAGTCAGATACAACTGAGCGACTGAATAACAATAACAAATTGGTCTAAAATCAATTTAACTCATATTGCTGCTAAGTCACGTCAGTCGTGTCTGACTCTGTGCAACCCCATAGATGGCAGCCCACCAGGCTCCCCTGTCCCTGAGATTCTCCAGGCAAGAATACTGGAGTGGGTTGCCATTTCCTTCTCCAATGCATGAAAGTGAAAAGTAAAGTGAAGTCGCTCAGTTGTGTCCGACTATTAGCAACCCAGAGCAGCCCACCAGGCTCCTCTGTCCATGGGATTTTCCAGGCAAGAGTACTGGAGTGGGTTGCCATTGCCTTCTCTGAACTCATATTGAATTGGGAATATTTTATAACAGTACCATGTGTACTATACTTGGTCACTATTTATGAAACTATTTCTCTGGGAAAATAAATTCTGTGGTCTGCTGCAGAGCTGTCAGAAATACACCTCGTCTCCTTCACAGCAGGAGACCCACCCAGATTCTGACTAGGAGCTGCAAACAGTTTGCACAGATGACTGGGCAGGTACTCCTCGGGGGCAGGCATGTGGATAGTGTGGGGAGGGAAAGAGAGAGCAACATAAGTCCTTTCCCCAAATCCCTACCCCATCCCTGTCCTATTCTATGTAAACAACTCTGAGTATTATCTGGTTTTTCATTTAGGAGTACATAAATACTTCAGTTGAAAAATATTAATGCATCTATTGTGCTTTCAGGAGCTCTTCGTAGGTATGCAGTGGAAAAAGGATTATGGATGTATTAGAAAGCACATCCCTTACTCATTAGCAGGCACCGATCCCAGTGAAGTTCCAACGTCCCTGCCAGGTGCTGGGATACAGAGATGAGTAAGCCACCATCCTTACCCGAAGAGCTTACATTCTAATCAGGAGCTACAGGTATCGAGACAGACCTTATTGTACATCACAGTGACCTTAATGTATTATACAAGGAAGCACAGTATATCACTTCAAGGGGTCTTAGAGTATCACTGGGCATGTATTATAAACATAACATAGAAATTAAATCAGAATCAAGAGCATAATATTCACAAAGGTCACAAAGAGAACTTGAAGCAAGAGCCAAATAAATGGTATACAGTGTTTACTACACTACTATATTGGGATTCCCCGGTGGCTCAGATGGTAAAGCATCCGTCTGCAATGTGGGAGACCCAGGTTCGATCCCTGGGTCGGGAAGATCCCCTGGAGAAGGAAGTGGCAACCCACTCCAGTACTATTGCCTGGAAAATTCCATGGATAGAGGAGCCTGGTGGGCTACAGTCCATGGGGTTGAAAAGAGTTGGACATGACTGAGCGACTTCACTCACTTGCACTACTATATTATTCTACCTACTACATCATTAATGTAGTATACATTAATGTATACTATACTATATACATTTTATATATATATATTGTGTGTGTGTGTGTGTGTGTGTGTGTGTGTTAGTTGCTCAGTCGTATCTGACTCTTTGCAACCCCATGGACAGTAGCCTGCCAGGCTCCTCTGTCCATGGGATTTCCCAAACAGGAATATTGGAGTGGGTTGTCATTTCCTTCTCCAGGGCATCTTCCTGACCCAAGAACTGAACTCAGGTCTCCCACATTGCAGGTAGATTCTTTACCATCTGAGCCACCAGAAAAGCCCATATGTACTGTATGGTATATATAGTATATATATATTTATACCCTTCCTTAAACATGGAGACCCTTTTCTCCCCCATGGAAGAGGCCCTCACATTTTTCAGAACACAACTGTGACATGGAACAAAATTCAAGGAAGTTCTAGTATGGAAAATAAGTGTATAAATTCAAGGAAGGAGAAATTTTAGTAAAGTCGTGTTAGGTTAGCACACGTACTTATCTTTGCTCTCCATCCAACCATCTCTGTAAAGGTAATCACAAAAATGCTGTAAACACACGAGGGCTAAGACAGAATGAGAGAGCAGACAAGAGATGCTGAGTTGGTAGATGGCTGATGACAAGCAGTAACAGACTTAGCAGAGAGAAGAGACCCAATTCAAGGCCATCAGCAGGGTGCCAATAAGAAATCCCATGATCTGCACCACAGAGCCCCAGAAAGCTTTTTAAGAACTGGAGGCAACAAGTACCTGCTGGAGGCACCTGGAGCTGAAACTGAAGAACTATTCGTATAAGGTTTAGTTGGCCCCCGAGTCCCCGCACTCAGCCTATGAAGCCAGGCACCCTCCCCTCACCTCTCAGCAGGCGCCAGTTCACTCTCCAGAGAGGATGAATCACAGAGGCTCTGGCTGAAGACGGCCAGGAGACAGGATGGTGAACACATGGGAGTCGGAGGAAAGAGGCCACCCTACCAGCCCTTCCTCTCTGTGCCCCCTTCACTCCCCAGAACATTGCTATCCACGTTGATCACCTTCAGGCAGGACTGATGAGGTGATTCTTCTCTGGGGAAACTGATCAACAAAATGGGGGCATCTAATTAATATTTGGGGTCTGCCGAAGCAATGTCCAGGTCCCCTGACTTTGTTTGCATACAAAAAGCTTCTGATCAGAGTTTTAGCTTGTCACCCGTAGATATGAATGACCATCAAGCATCATGGGACTGTGAGAAAACCCCAAAACATGGAGGATGAAACTGCAAGGAAACAGGCTAATTCAGGGAGCAGAAATATACTCCTAAAAGACTATCATTAATATCTTTTAAGGGCTTCCCTGGTAGCTCAGCTGGTAAAGAATCTGCCTGCAATGCAGGAGACCCCAGTTCAATTCTCAGGTCGGGAAGATCCCCTGGAGGAGGGCATGGCAACCCACTCCAGTATTCTTGCCTGGAGACTCCCTGTGGACAGAGGAGCCTAGCAGATTACAGTACGTGGGGTTGCAAAGAGTCAGATATGACTGAGAGACTAAACACATCACAGTATCTTTTAAAACTGAGAAGGATATTTTTAAAAAAAGGTATGGGACAGAAAGAAAAAGGGGTATTAGAGACTAAGAGAGCTTTTAGAAATTCAGAAAGAAATAAATGCAGTATTAATAATTAAAAAAATTTCAATAGATAATTTGGAAGATAAAATATATTTTCTAGATAGTAAAGGAAACAAAAATTCCAAACATACAAAATACGGGAGATATTTTTAAAAACCTAGAATATTGTATATCAAATGATCATATATCTAATCAAGGGTTTCAAAAGGCAGATAAAGGAGGAAGAAGAAATTAATCCAATAAATAATATACAACAAATTCCAAGCATTTATGAAGAACAGCAATTTATGGATTGAAAACGTCCACAATATTTCAAATACAATAAATAAAAAAGATTTACACCAAGGCACAGCACTGCAAAATTTTAGAGTTATAGAGAACTTCCTAAAACTTTTTTTTTGGTGTGTACAGGGGGTACTGTATCACATATAAGGAACTGGATATCAGAATGGCCTTGAAAAAGAGTATCACTGCTGCTAAGTTACTTCAGTTGTGTCCGACTCTGTGCGACCCCATAGACGGCAGCCCACCAGGCTCCCCCGTCCCTGGGATTCTCCAGGCAAGAACACTGGAGTGGGTTGCCATTTCCTTCTCCAATGCATGAAAGTGAAAAGTGAAAGTGAAGTCGCTCAGTCGTGTCCGACTCTTAGAGACTCCATGGACTGCAGCCTACCAGGCTCCTCCGTCCATGGGATTTTCCAGGCAAGAGTACTGGAGTGGGGTGCCATTGCCTTCTCCAAGGATCACTAGAAAATGCAAAATAATAGAGCAAAGACTCCAATAATTCTTAGAGAAAGTCATTTGCCATCTAGAATATAACACTTATCCAAACTATCAAGAGTGCTAATTTAAAAACAAAAGTCTTATTTAGACAGTAAAATGCACAAAAAGCTTACCCCATTGTAACCATTCTTAGGAAGCCACTGAATAATGTGCTGCAGCCAAATAAGAGAGTAAATCAAGTAAGAGAAAGATATGGGAGCCGGGAGATAGGATGTCTGACACAGGCGATACGTGGAGTTCCCAGAATGATAGTGACGGTCACTTCCAGAGCAAACATGGAAGTTAGAGCAGAAGAGCAAGGGGTCCAGGAGGAATGCTTCAGAAGAAAAAAAAGGGAAGTAATTTTATTATTTGACAATGGTAGGAAGAATTTTTATAGTTGTTTTGGAAAGTCAGTGTTGAGTTAGTGATGACTATAAGGAAAAGGAAATAAAGAAACAAAAGTCAAGAGACCAAGACAGTTATTAACTCCAGAGAAAATAAAACCTTGAAGGAGACAGGTAATAATATTATCGTAATCTACAAGGCTCAGCTGTGAATACTACTTACATGATTGTTATCACAATAACACTGATATAAAAACTGTTATTGAAACTTCACTGGGAGTCTTCCCTGGTAGTCCAGTGGTTGAGATTCCATGCTCCTAATGCAGGGGGCACTGCTTCGATCCCTGGTCAGGG
Source organism: Cephalophus harveyi (assembly GCA_006410635.1). Taxonomy (NCBI): domain Eukaryota; kingdom Metazoa; phylum Chordata; class Mammalia; order Artiodactyla; family Bovidae; genus Cephalophus; species Cephalophus harveyi. The sequence goes on from SJYT01044862.1 coordinate 193,693, forward strand.
AACTAAGATTCTGCATACCACATGATTTAAATTTCTATAAAAAATGACAATGAAGCCATGCAGGCTAATCTCATTTGAACTAGGAAGTGTCCCGCATGGGAGCCCAGGCACCGAGGCAGACTGCCCAGGATCCTTACTGCCTGAGCAGGTGGGGTCTGCATGACAGCTTTGAAAAAAAAAACAAAACCTGGCTTAAGTCTTTTTTAAAAATAAATGGAAACAGCACATGTGAAACTAATACAATGTTATGTCAATTATATCTAAATAAAAAAAATTTTTTTTTCAATAAGCAAAGGCAAAGACTGCCCCCAGACATCATGGAAAAGGCCCAGGATATACAGGGACGTTTCCTCAAGGAGACTGATCTGGGATCCCCGAGCAGCCCTGACTGGTAACTGGCTACAGGGTGGGGAGTAGGATCAGGGAGGGATGATTCTGCTTTCGGGACCCCTCAAGAGGTGGGGCTATAAAGACCAGCATGAACAGTGCACCCTCTTAGGAAGCGGAGACTGTGGCAGGGGTGGGCTGAGGGCGCTTCCCCACTCGGATGAAGCAGCAGCCAAGCTGGGGCAGTAATGTGGCTGCTCTGGTAGCAACTGGGGACAGCACTGGGTGACCGGGACCCCCAACTGGAGGGTGGGGCCCAGGATTTTAACTTAGTGGAGCTCAGTTAGAAGGCTCCTGTGTTAGTCCCTGTAACCAGACTGATATTCTGCCAAGACAAGCAGGGCTATTTTCAATTGTCAAATGATGTATGGAATTCTGGGCTTCCCAGGTGGGGACTCAAGAGACTGGGGTTCACTTCCTGGGTAGGGAAGATCCCCTGGAGGAGGAAATGGCAACCAATGGCAACTCCAATATTCTTGCCTGGGAAATCCCATGAACAGAGGAGCCTGAGGGGGCCACATACAGACTAGTGGGCAAAGAGTCGAATGCAACTGAACGTCTGAGCATATATAGCACATACACATAATTCTAAAATCCTGTTTAGAAAAATTGGCTGAAATAATTCTGAATGAAAAGCCCTGAGATGAAGGAAATTTTTCAGAACTAAGCAGAAGTGCCGGTTGCTGGGTGCATTCACCACTGTGAATGTACTAAATGCCACTGAACCACTCATTTTAAAACGGTTAACTTTATCTTCTGGAAATTTCTCCTCAATTAAAAAATAAAAAGGAGAATGAAGCTGAAAGAAAAAGAAAAACTCCAGGAAGAAGCAGGGCAAATCAACTTCTACATAGTAGCTGTCAGCAAACAGAGACTTCCAAGCATAATTCTAAAATCCTGTTTGGAAAAATTGGCTGAAATAATTCTGAATGAAAAGCCCTGAGATGAAGGAAATTTTTCGGAACTAAGCAGAAGTGCCGGTTGCTGGGTGCATTCACCACTGTGAATGTACTAAATGCCACCGAACCACTCATTTTAAAACGGTTAACTTTATCTTCTGGAAATTTCTCCTCAATTAAAAAATAAAAAGGAGAATGAAGTTGAAAGAAAAAGAAAAACTCCAGGAAGAAGCAGGGCAAATCAACTTCTACATAGTAGCTGTCAGCAAACAGAGACTTCCAATCTCTTTAGTCATTCATTCCTTCAATAAGTGTTGATCAAGTTAATACATTTTTTAAAATTTTGTCCACACTCAGCAAGATACCACCACTGCACCTCTAATTGTTCTCAGCAAACATGTGACTTACCCATCATTTTCTCTTTTCCAAAGGTTTATATACAAATCCCTCCAAAGAGCCAACTCATTGGAAAAGACCCTGATGCTGGGAAAGATTGAGGGCAGGAGGAGAAGGGGGCAACAGAGGATGAGATGGCTGGAGAGCATCACCAGCTCAATGGACATGAGTTTGAACGAACTCCGGGAGATAGGGAAGGACAGGTAAGCCTGGTGAGCTGCAGTCCATGGGGTCACAAAGTGTCGGACATTTAGCAACTTAACAACAACAGACATACAAAAATTCACTACATCCCATTGCTCTGAAAAGGGTACCAAGTGTTGAGACATGAGCTGCAATTCTGCTATACCTGGAAGCAACCTCTCCTCTAGCAGCTAATGCAATACCATCAAGACTCAGCCCGCCAGAAGCAGGAGCTCTGGCTGCCATACCCAAGGTCCTAGAACCCCAGACGGCATCCTTTTCAAGAACATTGGATCTCATTGGCTTTAGGAAAATAGGGACTGCCAGGAACTCATTTCTTAAAACCTCCCTAAATGCAAACTTCTTCCAAAATACTGCATTCCATTATGCTGAAACATACCTTTAGAGGTAACTGGATATTAATAGATACCAACTGTACAAAAAAGACAAACAAGCACCTCTAAAGAGGAGACTCGATAAATGTAAGTCATTCTTTGTTGCATTGAATGAAAATTACATATGAGTGAAAAGGTAGATTTTCATATCATTGGATTCAGTAATGAAGTGACAGGAATGTAAAAAAATCTCACTTCCTTTATTTCTATTGTACTTACATAGAGATAAATGTCTGTGATTGTATTTTATTTGTAGTTCCCATTTTGAGACCTCACAAATTATTTATTTTTATTTGGGCTGTGTCGTCTCCTAGGATTTTACTTCAATGTGTTTGCCACTGATCTGCTAATTTTTATTTTAAAGGGGAAACTTAGACAGAATCTCACTTGCTTTGGGGACATGAGCTAACTGTAATACTATGACTACTCCTCTGAACTGGTTTTAAAAGAGCAGGTTGGCTTCTTACTTCAAGCCCGACTCTTTTTCCCATCTCAGCTTTATGTCTGTGCGATTTGTGAATTGTAAACAACAATCATTTTTTAATGTTCTTAGGGAAATGCCTTGGCTGCATTTCAAGCCTTTTNAACTGTAATACTATGACTAATCCTCTGAACTGGTTTTAAAAGAGCAGGTTGGCTTCTTACTTCAAGCCCGACTCTTTTTCCCATCTCAGCTTTATGTCTGTGCGATTTGTGAATTGTAAACAACAATCATTTTTTAATGTTCTTAGGGAAATGCCTTGGCTGCATTTCAAGCCTTTTATGTATTCTCCTCATGATGTTATCTGTAATTAAGCTTTAGATAATTAACATTTCCCTCAAAATCGGTATCTCTATATCTTTTTCCCTTGTTTGTTACAGAACATTAAACTCTGCACTGCTCCCCTATGTCTTTCTGATCCTGAAGGTCAACCAAATTAAAAAATTTTTTTTGCATGTAAATAATAAATAAGTGATGCATGGTCTGAAAAGTAGCATTTAATCTAGTGGCTAACACTAGAATTTGAGGCTAGGAAAGAATTGTTCTTACGTAGCTCTCCTATTCCTTTTGCAAGCAGAAAAGGAACTCTTAGAAGCCTTCTCAGCAAAGTAATGGACTAAGGCAGCAGGTGATACGATGGCTGGAGGAAAGGGGGTGATTCACCTCTTCATGGGTCTCAGCTACTTCCAGGACCAATTTGGGGAACCGCCTGGAAAGTAGGCATTTTGCCTTCCAGGGTTAGTGATAATATGCTGGGAAAGAGCTCACAAGCCATTTCACCATTATTTTGTTATTACAGCTATTAGGAAAATAGAAGCTCTGCTTTAAATCTAGATGGCACATCTCTCTGTAGGAATTACAACTCATCGACAGAATCCACTCTTCCTATATCTTTGTACGGATGGGAAGAAGAGCAGTGTGAATGAGACTTGTCTGAAGCATGTAGGATAGAAATCAAAACTTGGAGAGGCAGGAGGAGATCTTCCCCTTTACGTTTCAGAGTGGATATGGCCCTGTCAACACTTACATTCTGCATTTCTAACTTTCAGAACTGTGAGAGAATACATTTTGGTCATTACAAGCTCCCCAGTTTGTGGTATTCATAACAACAGCCCTAAAAAACTAAACAATGTTATTAAAATGTTTTCTTACCACTAGAAACAAAATTTTAAAAACTTACCCTCTCCCTCCTGTCCCCCACACAAATAAAGCATGTGGGAGACGAGTAGAAACCCAAAGCCCTTCACACTGAAGCTGAAGGACAAACGTGTGTCTTACTCTTGAAGGATTATGAACCATGATGGGAATAAGAAACAAAGTCCTCAGAACATAAGGCTCTTATTTAAGATCTGCTTAAAAATAACTAAAGGCACAATAGCCACATTGAGTGGTGGGATCTGGACATAAGGCTACTGAAATGGATGACCAAACCAAGCAGTCTAAGACAAGGATGCTGTCCACTGGGACAGGTCATTTTTCAAATGGCAAAAACTCAACGTACATCTTCAAAAGAGAAACGATAATCTTCCAAAGGATTTGAATGTAATTATTAAGAGATAACACATATGTTTAGCACAACAGGAAGTGAATTAGAGCTATGTTAGTCACGCAAAGTAAATAACAAATCACATTTGCCTAGGAAGAAGCTCAAAATCTTGGTATTTAAGATGCATGCATGTTCAGTCTCTAAGTTGTGACCAACTTTTTTGTGACCCTCTGGACTCTGTCTTGACAGGCTCCTCTGTCTATGGGATTTCCTAGGCAAGAATACTGGAGTGAGTTTCCATTTCCTCCACCAGGGAATCTTCCTGACCCAGGGATGGAACTCAAGTCTCCTGCCTTAGCAGGCAGATTATTTACCATTGAGCCACCTGAGAAACGGTATTTAAGATGAGGGGGATACAAAATGCTTCATTATGATCATAAATGGCTGATGGCACAAACATTCTTCCAAAGAGGGTCAAGGCCACTTTCTACCTCTCTGGACACAGACAACCAAGGAGAAGGTTATATAGTTCATTTTTTACAGGGAAATGGTAAAGCCAGCAATATATTATTACTGATGCTCTTTATTAGCTCAGATCTTCCATACAATCACCTGGTGAATATTTCAACTGCTGAGGGTGACAGGATGCTCTGTATAATATATGGTGTTCAGTTCAGTTCAGTCACTTAGTCCTGTCCGACTCTTTGCAACCCCATGGACTGCAGCATGTCAGGCTTCCCTGTCCATCACCAGCTCCTGGAGCTTACTCAAACTCATCCCCATCGAGCTGGTGATGCCATCCAACCATCTCATCCTTTGGCGTCCCTTTCTCTTCCCACCTTCAATCTTTCCCAGGATCAGGGTCTTTTCCAATGAGTCAGTTCTTTGCATCAGGTAGCCAAAGTATTGGAGTTTCAGCTTCATCATCAGTCCTTCCAATGAATATTCAGGACTGATTTCCTTTAGGATTGATTGGTTGCATTTCCTTGCTGTCCAAGGGACTCTCAAGAGTCTTCTCAACACCACAGTTCAAAAGTATCAGTTCTTTGGCGCTCAGCTTTCTTTATAGTCTAACTCTCACATCCATATATGACTACTGGAAAAACCACAGCTTTGACTAAACAGACCTTTGTTGGCAAAGTCATGTCTCTGCTTTTTAATATGCTGTCTAGGTTGATCATAGCTTTTCTTCCAAGGAGGAAGCATCTTTTAATTTCATGGCTGCAGTCACCATTTGCAGTGATTTTGGAGCCCCCCAAAATAAAGTCTGTCACTGTTTCCGTTGTTTTCCCATCTATTTGCCATGAAGTGATGGGACCAAATGCCATGATCTTAGTTTTCTGAATGTTGAGTCTTAAGCCAACTTTTTCACTCTCCTCTTTCACATTCATCAAGAGGCTCTTTAGTTCTTCACTTTCTGCCATAAGGGTGGTGGTCATCTGCATATCTGAGGTTATTGATATTTCTTCCGGCAATCTTGATTCCAGCTTTTGCTTCATCCAGCCGGGCATTTCACATGATGTACTCTGCATATAAGTTAAATAAGCAGATTGACAATACAAAGCCTTGATGTACTCCTTTCCTGATTTAGAACCAGTTTGTTTCATGTTCAGTTCCAACTATTGCTTCTTGACCTGCATACACATTTCTCCAGAGGCAGGTCAGGTGGTCTGGTATTCTCATCTCTTGAAGAATTTTCCAGAGTTTGTTGTGATCCGCACAAAGTCTTTGGCATAGTCAATAAAGCAGAAATAGATGTTTTTCTGGAACTTTCTTGCTTTTTTTCGATGATCCAATGGATATTAGCAATTTGATCTCTGGTTCCCCTGCCTTTTCTAAATCCAGCTTGAACATCTGAAGTTTATGATTCACATCCTGTTGAAGCCTGGTGGAGAATTTTGAGCATTGTGGCTCAGAGGTTAAAGCGTCTGCCTCCGATGCGGGAGACCCGGGTTTGATCCCTGGGTCGGGAAGATCCCCTGGAGAAGGAAATGGTAACCCACTCCAGTATTCTTGCCTAGAGAATCTCATGGACAGAGAAGCCTGGTAGGCTACAGTCCATGGGGTCACAAAGAGTCGGACACGACTGAGCGACTTCACTCACTTAACTGTAATAGTGTGTGAGATGAGTGCAATTGTGCGGTAGTTGAGCATTCTTTGGCATTGCCTTTCTTTGAGATTGGAATGAAAACTGACCTTTTCCAGTCCTGTGGCCCCTGCTGCATTTTCCAAATTTGCTGGCATATTGAGTGCAGCACTTTCACAGCATCATCTATTAGGATTTGAAACAGCTCAACTGATATTCCATCACCTCCACTAGCTTTGTTTGTAGTGATGCTTCCTAAGGCCCACTTGACTTTGCATTCTAGGATGTTTGGCTCTAGGTGAGTAATCACACCATTGTGGTTATCTGGGTCAAGAAGATTTCTTTTGTACAGTTCTTCTGTGTATTCTTGCCACCTCTTCTTAATATCTTCTGCTTCTGTTAGGCCCAGACCATTTCTGTCCTGTATTGTGCCCATCTTTGCATGAACAGCATGAAAAGGGAAAAATATATGGCGTAGGGTCTCTATTTGAACAAGAATTGTTTTCAGCTGAGGATTCAGGTATGCCTGACAGCCGGACAAAGGTTCATTTTTGTGAGACACTGAGAAGCCTCTGGACAAGAATTAATACTGAGGGAAGAAGAAGATACATAACAGCGGAGCGTTGACAAGGAACACTGCTTCTGTGTGTGGCAAGCTGCCTATCATTTGGACTTAACAAAATTACAAATCACACCTCAGAAGATTTGTCAATAGCTGTAACTATTTCCATAGCACTTACATATTTTATAGTGAATTTATCAATGGCAATTTACACAACATTGTCTCTTTCCCATGAGATTGCAGGGCTTTACTAAAATGTCTCCAAGAGATCTTTGCTTTAAAACTAGTGAAAGGTACATTTAAAAGTCTGTGAAATTTATTTCTTAGAGACTGATTTTAGCCATAAATCCAAAAGTTACCCATGAAATGAAAATTTCTACCCAGGCATTTCACTCTGAAGTTGAAACAATATGAAAACAAATGGAACACATATAGACACACAGATTTGTTTTTTCCCTTGAAAAAGTCTTTTCGCTTCTGTGAAATGTTGTCTCAAGGGACCTGAACATGTCCAGGCCAGTGACTTTCTCATAAACAGGATCTGGAGGGAGCTGGGTTTTCCACGGTGAAAAATATCCAGATTCATCAAAAGAAGAAAATTTCTCATGACTGGTTCAGCTCAGCCTTTAAGGAAACAGCATGTTAAATTTCTGAACTGTTTATATCTAGGGTTTCAAAGGCGAATACATCATTCACATAATTGGGTAAATATTTCTTTTCTAAAGTAAATGTAATTTTTATTTTGAAAAACTTAATGACAGAGTTTTCCTCAAGGAAATATGGAATTAAAAAGATATTTAAGGCAGTCAGTTTTTTTATTAAGTTGCCAAGTAGTCCTTGAAAGCTTGTCAGAATATTTGGGGAAGGTGGAAACAGAAAGATTTGTTGTTGTTGCTGTTCAGCCTCTCAGTCATGTCCAGCTCTTGCGACCCCATGGACCGCAGCACACCAGGCTTCCCTGTCCTTGACTAGCTCCCTGAATTTGTTCCAACTCATGTCCATTGAGTCAGTGACGCTATCCAACCATCGCATCCTCCTGCCTTCAATCTTTCCCAGCATCAGGGTCTTTTCCAATGAGTCGGCTCTTTGCATCAGGTGGCCAAAGTTCTCGAGCTACAGCTTTAGCATCAGTCCTTCCAATGAATATTCAGGGTTGATTTACTTTGGGGTCAACACCATTTGAATTGTCCATGTATGCAATAAAATATTTCCCATTCCTCATAGTTGTAGACTGGTTGGTTAGTGTGGATTTGGGGCTGAACTGAAGGGCTTGTCTGTAGGCCAGTGCTGGGCTGTGCAAAATCATATCCTCTGTGACATGCCAGCAAGGCCCACACTCTTATGTTTGAGTTAGTCACCCTAGAAGGACCCAGAGGGTAAATAAGAACTCTCATGCATAGCACACAGACACAAGTGAATATACAGCAATGAAAGTAAAGGATGCATTTCCAAGACTATGTTCTCAATTTAAATTTCAAATAAAGGAAAACAGTGGACTGTCTAGTTAAAATTTGATACCAAAAACTGTAGGTTTAGCGCCCCTAAGACTCATGCATCAACCTCAAGATGATGAAGCTAAAATACAATAAAACAGGTAAAAAGTAAATGGATTTTTTTTTTTTTAAGTTTTTAAAACTGGAATATAATTGCTTTGGGATGCCCTGGTATTCTCAGTGGTAAAGAATCTGCCTTTCAGTGGAGGAGACTTGGTTGGGTTTAATTCCTAGGTCAGGAAGATTCCCTGGAGAAGGAAATGCAACCCACCCAGGTGTTCTTGCCTGGGAAATCCCATGGACAGAGGAGCCCAGCAGGCTACAGTCACTGGAGTTGCAAAAGAGTCGGATACGATTTAGTGCCTAAACAACAACATAAATGCTTTACAACGTTTTGTTACATTCTGCTGCACAACAATGTGAATCAGCCATATGTAGACCTATATCCCATCCCTCTTGAGCCTCCTTTCCACCCCCTAAATATTTGTTTTACAAAAACTTGGTAGACAATGTGAGTTTTGAAGCCTCTGCATTGTGGAATGTAGTCCTGTTTTTTCTTTTTTTTTTTTGTATGAAGAAGGGTGTGGGAGATGAAGAGAATTTTAGGATGTTGGCTAAACTTGGTTTGGGCAGCATGTAGTTGAATGGGTAGGACAGGCCTGCGTCTGGATGAAGGAGCGGACAGGGCCTTTTGCTGCTGGGGGGGACAGAGCACAGACGGCCCAGCAGGCAGCACCCGCGGCCTCAGCCCAGGCTGGGCTGCCTTCCTAGGCTTGAGAACAGATCAGACTCCTTCCGGGCATTAGGGGCCCAGCAGCAGACCGACAGGAAGAAAGCAGAGAGGACTAATAGCTGCAGGGAAGCCTATGTATAGGTTTTCCCAGGTGGTGCTAGTGAAAGAACCTGCTTATCAATTCAGGAGATATAAGAGATGTGGGTTTGATCCCTGGGTCAGGAGGATCCCCTGGAGGAGGGCATGGCAACCCCCTCCAGTATTCTTGCCTGGAGAATCCCATGGACAGAGGAGCCTGGTGGCTACAGCCCATAGGGTTGCAAAGAGTCAGATACAGAGTGACTTAACATGCATGCTATGTAGAAGCACATGTGGGCATCACGTGGGGACTCTGGGCACTGCATATGTGTGTGTGTGTGTGTGTGTGCGGGGGAGGTGAACTCAGAAGACCTGAGGTTGCTGCAGTTTCTGGTGGAACCACAGCCACAGGCACAGCCCTAGGTACTAAATTTGTCAGTCATTGCCTACTCCCCTGCTGGAAGGCCTACTCAGAGAGTGGCTGTGGTACCAGTTCTCGCTGAAATATTACCCCCTGGTCACAAATTCTTTTAATTAAACTGCTGGAATAATATGCTAAAACTACTCCATAGAACAATATAAATTTATATTAAAAATACATTAAAACCAAATAATTGCATAATCGGTGAATTTCTAAATATGTTTTTCTCAAGTAAAATTTACACCAGATGTATGTATATATACACGTACATGCATACATAAGTGTGTGCTGTGCAGCGCTTAGTCGCTCAGTCGTGTCCGACTCTTTGTGACCCCATGGACTGTAGCCCGCTAGGCTTCTTTGTCCATGGTGATTCCTCAGGCAAGTATACTGGAGCGGGTTGCCATGCCCTCCAGGGGATCTTCTCCCAACCCAGGGATCAAATCCAGGTCTCCTGCATTGCAGGCAGATCCTTTACCAGCTGAGCCACCAGGGAAGCCGTACATATGTGTGTATGCATATATAATAGTAATTTATCAATGAAACCCTTAAGTAAGGAGCAAAAAGAATGTCTTTTGAAGTTTTCTATCGTTAATGATTTCTAGGGAAGAAATGTAGCAGTGAACTTTTATGACCTACTAGGTTTGGGGCAAGGTGGGGGGAAGGTTGTTAGAACTAGACTTAAAATAAGGCATCATGCATGCTATTTTCATCTGGAATAAGAGTGTGACATCTGCTTGGGAAACAGATTCCAGAAAAGGAGAATATTAAGTAAGTTAAAGGAAAGCCAGAAATATTTCACCTTCACTAATAGTCTAAATATTCACAAGACATTTATCACTATGAAATGCATGACTGTAAGTCTCTAATTAAATTGCTATTTCTAGCCCTTGAGCTACAATGAAAATTATATAAAGGAGGCTATAAACCAGTTATCAACCTATTTTAATCACAGTTTGAATTAACAGAAGAAAACAGCACCAAGGAGAGGGCATAATTTTGACTCACACTAGACAGGCTTAAAATTGCAAACCACGTGCTACGTAGACAAGGACTGTTTCTCTTAATTCTCTGTATGAACTCAGAGCATTGAATAGGGCTCTGCATTGTCAGTATTGCATAAATCTTACAGACTGACTGGTAAGAGTCTCCTAAAAACAAAACAAAACATAAAAATGCATTTAATTCAAGCTCTAGGTAAGAACATCCTATGAGCCTCTCTGCCCAGTAATCGTAAACTCATCACATAATGATGTCAGCAATTGGACATGCTCACAAACCTAGTGTAAAGGGATTTGTGTTGCTAAATTTGCAGAGAGAAAATCTCTGGCTTGCTGTCAAAAATCAAACATGTGGACACTGTGATTCAGCAGTGTCATATCATCAGTTCAGGAACCAGAAAGGAAAAAGAAATGATATGAAAAAAATTAGTTTGAAGGTTAGATGTAAAGAATGCTCTAGTGTAATAGTTACCATGGCATATGATCTATGAGTCCCTGCAAACCTGTTTCTAGAATCATACATACAGAAGATAATGGGGTGATCATTCGGGCTGCTTTCCAGAAAAAGTGAGAACAAGAATCTCTAAATAGTGTCGCTGAAAACATTTGTTCACCAATTATTTTTAAATATCTAGTATGTGTCACATTGATCTAATTAATTGGGTTCAAATGGTGAGCAATTTTTAGAAGATAAAAATAAAAATCCTGGGAAGAAAAGAAGTATCAAATGCTTTGAAGAGGGACTTCCCTGGTGGTCCAGTGGTTAAGAATCTGCCTGCCAATGCAGGCGACATGGGTTTGATCCCTGGCCCAGGAGGATCCCACATGCCATGGGGCAACTAAGCCCATGCGTCAGAACTACTGAGCCTGCTCACCTAGAACCCACGCTCCCCAGCCAGAGAAGACACTGCAGTGAGAAGCCCAGGCACCGCAATAAAGAGTAGCCCCGCCTTGCCGCAACGAGAGCAAGTCTGCACAGCAATGAAGGCCCAGTGCAGCCAAAAATAGATAAATAACATTAGAAAAAAAAAAAACTTTGAAGAGAATGGAGTATAAACTATGGAGCAGTTATCTTACTCATACATATGCACGGAGCACTAGAAATGACAGAAAGTCACAACTGTAGCCCGGTTCTGCCTCAGCCCTCCAGCTTTATCTCACCACGGGAGCTGGAAAACCCCAGCAAAGGTCCTTTAATGTCTGTTTGGGCTCTAATTTGTGTTTGCCTTATACCTCTTTTTAAAATTATTCTGATCTGACTCTTTCAAGTTTCATTGCTAGTATTGTCTTCTGGTCTTGGACCCACCCCGACTTCACCAACTAAATATGTGTCTAACTTTTTTTATTTAGGAAGTTTCCAAACATGCACAAAGTTGGATGCATCATGAGTCAATGAATGATTCATTTTCATTATACAATGAGGCTCCATGAACTCATCACTGATCTTCTACCATGATCATTATTTTGCCGATCTTGTTGCGTCTCTTCCTACTCCCTTTTTACAATGTCAATTTTATTTTCATTGCTTGAGATATTTTAATTTTGGATGGTTACTGATAAATCAAACAGGATTTCCAGTCATGGGGCTTAATGCCTAGCAAACAGCAGGTCTCACAAATATTTGCTAAATGAATGACTGCTTTCAATAAAATGACAGAAAGTCACAACTGTAGCCCGGTTCTGCCTCAGCCCTCCAGCTTTATCTCACCACGGGAGCTGGAAAACCCCAGCAAAGGTCCTTTAATGTCTGTTTGGGCTCTAATTTGTGTTTGCCTTATACCTCTTTTTAAAATTATTCTGATCTGACTCTTTCAAGTTTCATTGCTAGTATTGTCTTCTGGTCTTGGACCCACCCCGACTTCACCAACTAAATATGTGTCTAACTTTTTTTATTTAGGAAGTTTCCAAACATGCACAAAGTTGGATGCATCATGAGTCAATGAATGATTCATTTTCATTATACAATGAGGCTCCATGAACTCATCACTGATCTTCTACCATGATCATTATTTTGCCGATCTTGTTGCGTCTCTTCCTACTCCCTTTTTACAATGTCAATTTTATTTTCATTGCTTGAGATATTTTAATTTTGGATGGTTACTGATAAATCAAACAGGATTTCCAGTCATGGGGCTTAATGCCTAGCAAACAGCAGGTCTCACAAATATTTGCTAAATGAATGACTGCTTTCAATAAAGCTTTCTTCACTATTATAGTGAGAGGGGGGTTTTCAAGTTGCCTAAGGTAGACATTCTGAGTTCAGTGTTATTAATAGAAGGTGAGGCTAGGAGACTTCCTCTTTAGGAAGTCTTGTCCAGGTTTCCCTGGTCTGTTTCCCACTCACACTGGTGCATGCTCAGCTGCTTCAGTCATGTTGGACTCTGTGCGACCCTATGGACGGTAGCTGGTCAGGCTCCTCTGTTCATGGGATTTCCAGGCACGAATACTGGAGTGAGTTGCCATGCCCTCCTCCAGAGCATCTTCTCTACCCAGGGCTCGAACCTGCAACTCCTGCACTGCAGGCAGATTCTTTGAATCAACGAGCCACGAGGGAAGCCCCGTTTTTCACTTACAACCCAATAAAAGGAAGCATTCCAACAGGAAAGGAAGTGGGGGCAGCATGGCAGGAAAACGGAACTAAAGGTAAAGTTCATCTCTCTTGAAACATTTAATTAAAACAAACACTATAAAATATGTAGCTACTTCCCAGGGTCATAAGTGGTGCTATTTTTCCAGAAATACATTTGCTCAAGCATATTTGATTCATTGTGTACGTTTCATTGTATCTCACTCGTGTGCAGTGTCAAAGATACCAGTTCTAGATCTAGAGAATAAAGAAAGACAAGTCTCAAAAAATGTCAAACTAAACAGACGTGCTGTGGTGAAGTACAGAAATCACTGCTCTCTGAGCAGTTCCCTGAATCTGTGCTCAGTCTAAACGTACTTTAAAAATATCTCCAATGAAGAAGACACAACATTTTATTAGTGGATAATATAGAACTAAGAAAAGCACATAAGATAATATTCATTGAAAAATAAAGCAATAGGGATGACAAATCAGGAGACCTAATCCTATCCTGGCTTTCTGTCAATATCCCAAATAGCCATAATTTCAACCTTCACTTTTATCTGCCAAACAAAACTAAGTGAAATCCTATTTGTATGGATGGCACAACAATTTGTCAAAAAGTATTTGAGTAATTGGCATGGTTAGAAGAAGACTGATCTGGTAATCAGAAAACTTAACTGTGTGACCTTGGGCAGATCACTTAACGTGTCTGGGTGTTGGTTTCCAGACTGTACAAATCAGAACTGACTACCCAGTCAGAGGCTTTCTTTAGTGTTCCAAAGCACATAGGTAAGAGTGGAACTGCTCTGCTGTAAAAAAAGGCAGGAGGGCAACTAGAGCCTCACCTGCTCCTCATCCTTCCCACACCCAGGTCTCTCATGGAAGAGCAGGGCTTTAGGATCCCTAGTCTAGAATCGCTCAGGATTTGTCAACTCTAGAATCCCATGACTGTATCACAGCTAAATAAATTACGGCCAGCACCATTTTTAGAATCATTAAGAAATGTAAATGTGTTTTTTTGGGTGGATGGAAGATTATTAATATTTCTATGTGATACCTTAGTTTCTTTCAAAGGAGCCATCAGAAAAGGAAATGTTACTTGTTTGAAAGCTAAATCCATATGCTTATTAGAATTTCTGCCCCCATCTCAAGGTAACATTTTCTTTTCAGATTATATTTGTGTTCTTAATCTCCATTTACTAATTAGCCATGTTTAGTTGGTCAATTATTTCACAACTACTTTTTTTGAACGTATGTGGGTATTATGTAGAGATCTGGAGACAGGACTGACAAGGTTTGGGGAGGAGGGCTAAGAGGGAGGGGGGAAGAAGAGAGGACGGGGGAGGGGGTTTGGGGTGGAAGGAAAGGGAGGAGGGGAAGGAGAGGGCGGGTCACTGGTTGCCTGCTTCAGGTTCTCTTCTGGTTTCTGGCTGATGACAAGTTTTTGTGCTTGTGAAGGAACATGCTGAGGTGGAGATTTGAAGGACAGAAGCCCCACTGAGCCTGGCCACTGCAGATTATAGATTCTGAGAAGGAAACTGCTGAGTCACGGGAACACGTCCTGAACCAGCACCAAGGGGACTGCAGTCTTTGGCCGCAGGGCAGCGCCCTTTCCATTGATCCGTCCTTGATGTCTGTGGGCTCCCACCTCCCACCTAAGGTTTCTGAGATCCCCCCACCGCCTTCCCAGAGCGCCCACAACTTTTTAATTGGAAAGAATGCCAATGTTCTTTGAAATCACAGCTTTCCTCTACTGCTGATCACACAGGTTTTCTTGTGCACTGGTGGTAGCCATTTAATTTTAGAAAGAAAATGCATTTACTCTTTCTTCCACTGACATCTCCCTTGGGCAGCATGAGTGATGGCACCCACACAGAGGCAGAGTTCAGGAAAAACACAGACCCTGGTGATAGAAACAGAGGTTCCCCCCAACTCTGCATTTCGCAATATATGATGTGTTATGGGCGGAATTAAGTCCCCCCAGATTTTATGTTGAAGCCCTAAGCCCTGGTCCCGCAGAATGTGCTAATATTTGGTGGTATGACCTGTAAGATGTGATTAAGTTAAATTGAGATGAGTAGGCCAGGCCCTAATCCAGTCTGACAGGTATCCTTTTAAGAAAATTTGGACACAATGAGAGACACCAGGGATTTGAGGACACAGAGGGGTCACAGTGAGAAGGTGGTCATCTGCTAGCCAAGAGGAGAGGCCTCAGAAGAAACCAAACCTGCTGACTCCTTGATCTTAAACTTCCAGCCTCCAGGACTCTGAGAAAATAAGTTTCTGTTATTTAAGCCACCCAGTCTGTGGTATTTTGTTAATGCAGCCTTACCAGACTAATGCATTACGGTGTTTACATGTATATATACACACATACATACACTATAGAAAAGGACATATCTAGCTATCCATTCACACAGACACACAGACACACACGCACACAGCACACGCCCCAGAGATTATTACCTTTTTCAATTTAAGGCTTCTTAACATATCATTCACAAACACTGAGAATGCCACCTCATCAAATTATTTAGGAATTAATCGCATGATGATGTATAAATGAATGTTTTCAACTCTTAGTTGAATCAGGAAAACATCCCATTTGTTTTTTAAATCACATCATGAGATACAAGCCCCTTATTCTTGTCTATCCAGTTTGCTAAGAAAATTCAGATACTATTTCCTGCTATGTAGGATTGTACAGAGATGATGAGATTGCCTGTAAGTTTAATTCTATGATTAGATACCTTTTCCTTTCAGATCAGGGTTGTTAGATTGTCTTATGATCAACAGAATCACTGAAACATGATTAAGATCTCTTTGGATTTCGGAAGCTCTGCTTTGTATTATGTGCTGACAGTAATAAATAAATAATTCCTCTGCTATTAATGATATTAACATTTCATGTAACTCATTCATTAAGTTCTCAAGTGGAGACCCAAAGCTATTATAATTCAGTACATAGTCACTTAGTATGAAACATACGCCTTCTCAAGCACTATATCCATTTAAAAATTGATAGCACCATCAGGTCTACAAGGTCTCGAGAAGAATTTCATTTTTCCACTCATCTAAAGTGATTGTGCTATGTTCCCTGACCTTCAGAAGCTTTTCGTCATTTTTCTGTCATGTGGCTTAGAGGATCTCTCTTCCATCCATTGCCTTTCAGTATGTGCTGTGGGTTAAATCCAATAAGCTAAGTAGCCATTTAGTTAAAACCCTCCTGGGGTCAGAGCTCTGGGGAACATTTCAAGGCACTGATGTCCTTTCTTCAACTCTGATCTCTTAGATCATTGATCATCTTCTACCAGCTCTTTGAAATAGATCCTCTCACCCCTTAATCCCGTGTGTTGAAAGTAATGCTAGGTCTGATACCTAGCAGCTGGTGCTCCCCTTGGGATGGATGAAGGAAAGGAAAGTCCTTCTCTTCATGATTAATAATCTAAGACTCTCCCAAAGAGAGGTGAAATCTGGACATTGCCAGACAAGGGTCCCTGAAGGTGATTGGGGAGGACTCTATCTACAGCCTCCTGCCCTAGGGCACAACCAACACGGAGGTGTTACTGATAAACAGTTCTCTCCTCTCTCCAATGATAAATCGCCTGGTCAAAGGTGCCTGTAGGGTTGTTACAACATTTTTCTTACTGTTTGTTACAACATTTTTCTTACTGGAGACTACATCAAGAATGAGGTTGTAGAGGAAGGTCAAATGAAACCCTGGACTTTGTAAACAGTAGGTGCTTAAACACTGTGGAATATAAAGGAAGCAATGAGGCTAAAGATGTTCTTTTAAAAAAGTCAACTCAAAATATGGCATAACACTATATTTACGTTCTCTATTGTAAGTTTGAGGTACACTAGTTCTATGATAAGGGAAATAATAGGTTTTAACATGAAAACAGAATTCTGGAGTTAAATAATTCTGGTAAATGCTGGGTTAAAAGAGAAGGGCTTTTTTTTTTTTTCCATGGTAGGACCCCTCACAACTTGAATCTCTGTGAGATGACCATAGTATTCAGTGATTCCCAAACTTGTTGTTGGCAGGATCTGTTTCTTCTGTAAGATATTTGGAAAAGGTTGCATTAAAAAGCTTTTAACTCACAGGAGGGATGAATTGTCTGTTGCCTTAAACTGACTGGCACAGAATTTTAGAACCTCTCACCCATGTTGGTGGGACCAGGACTCCAGAAAAGAGCGCCCAGCCACCTTGCTGGCATAGGCTCACTTTGAACTTTCCACAAGAGCAATGCATGTAGGTAGGGCAGAGAAATCAATGTCAGGTTTACTTCCAGTTTATTTTACATTAAAAAAAATATATTTTTTGGACCATAAGATTTTAGTATGCTGTGTCAGTGTCGTAGTGGAGAAAGGTTCTGTAAAGGAAAGGCTAAGGAGTTAGCGCCCTTTAGTGAAGCTGCAGAAAAGGGAGGAGAAACAAAAATAAAACATGAGACAGAAAAAGTCTCCTTTTTTACTCCTCAGCTGATAACAGAGCCTGACAGCAGAAAATGCAATTCAAATCAATCCAGCAAGAATAATGGGTGCCGTGGGAATGAGAAGCAAGATGCTTGCTTTTGCTAAGCTACCTGACAGAGAGCGTTATCTAGTGGTATCTCGGCTGCAGGATATTCATTCTTTCATTTAGTAAATATTGTACATATTCCAGTGATGACCAATTCTTGTTTAAATACTCATCTTAAGAGGTTTGGTTATGTCTACCTATACAGATAACAACGAAGAAATGATTAATGCATTAATCCATTCAAGGTAGCCACTCAACAAGTGGTTATGAATGTAAGCTGCAATCCAGAAAAGCTTGTTACAGTTTTAGTAGAAAATATGGAGACAGTCATATATACTTTGCATGCATACTTAGTCACTCAGTCATGTCCCACTGTTTGGATTGTAGCCTGCCAGGCTCCTCTTTCCATGGCATTTCCCAGGCAAGAATACTGGAGTGAGTTGCAATTTTCCTCCTCCAGGGGCTTTTCTTGACCTAGGGATACAAACCATATCTCCTATGTCTCCTGCACTGCAGGCGGATTCTTTACCTCTGAGCCATTGAAAAGTGAAAGTGTTAGTTGTGCAGTTGTGTCCAACTCTTGGTGGCCCCATGGACTGCAGGTTTTCAGGCTCCTCTGTCCATGGATTCTTCAGGCAAGAATACTGGAGTGGGTTGCCGTTCCCTTCTCCATGGGATCTTCCCAACCCAGGGATCGAATTCAGGTGTCCGACATTTCAGGCAGATTCTCTACCATCTGAGCCACCAAAGGCATTACTCAGCCATTGGGGAAGCTCCATACTTTGATTACATCTATCGAAAATTATATAAATAAGAGAAGATGTGAGTAGAGATTATTTTAGAGAGATAATTCTTTTTTTCTCTCCTTTCAAAAAATTTTACTGTGGTTCCACAGCTTACATTGTTCAACATGTGTATGCTTTTTATGACATAGCTTCATTCTTATGTGTGGTTTTGTTATTTAGAGGTCATTGTTTTGCTTCAACTAATACAGAAGAAGAGGTGATTTACTGTACACGTTTTAGATTCAGCCATGACTGAGAACAGAACTAGTCCAGAATGTCACAGGTCCAAGGCAAAGGGCCACATGGGGCCTTTGTTCTTTCTAAAGTAATTTTTAAAATTTATTTATTTTTATTTTTGATTGTGCTGGGTCTTTGTTCCTGCACTGGCTACTGTCTAGCTGCAGTGTACAGAGCCACTGTGTACAGTGTACAGGCTTCAGATTGTGGTGGGTTCTTTTGCTGCAGAACTCGGGCACTAGGGAGCATGGGCTCTAAGACACGTGGCTCAGTAGATGTGGCTCCCAGGCTCTAGAGCACAGGCTCAATAGTTGTGGTGCGTGGGCTTAGCTGCTCTGCAGCATGGGGGATCTTCCCAGACTAGGGATCGAACCTGCGTCTCCTGCACTGGCAGGCGGATTCTTTTACCACTGAGACACCAGGGATGCCCCGAAGGGGGCCATTTTGATATGAGCAGGGTGGGTCTCTCCAAGGTGGTGAAGGCAATGGATATCCTAGATCCACTGAGACAAGTTCTAGACAGTAGGCATGCAGTCCAATTGGTACCAGCATTCCTAGCCTCTGGCTTTCTTTGTTCTGCTCCTGTAGCTTCCAAGGGTGCACAGACTGGCAGCTTCCTGGGATCTTGGCCTCATATTTTTTGTGCACTTCAGCGCATGCATTTGTGTCTTCCTTTACTTGACTCTAAGGCATAGAGGCTTCTCAGAAGACGGTGCTAAAGCCAAGAGCAAGGGGCAGTTTTTCATTTTAAGTTTTATCATGAAGATAAATAGAAAAAAAATAGAGATTGGTGTGTATACTTTTTAAAAATTATATTCAGACTTCCAGGAAATTTCTATTCTGTGGTTCACTAGATGACTGAAGGCAATAAAGGCTGCTCATGCTGAATTATGGCAGATGACTTTGTTATGAACAGGGTATCTCTGTTAACTTGACTTCCAGTAACAGTTTTCCTCTATCTTCCAAAAGGATATAAAGCCTTCACTTTCTGAAACTGGTATTAGTTCTGCAAAAGATTGTTTTGCTTTGTTTTCCATGAAGGGTGGCATTCAAATTTTCACCAACCCTGGAAGAAATCTCAAAGAACATCTTTTCTTACATCATCTATACCAAGACAACCTGCCACCATATGATAAAGATGTTTTTCGTTTTGAGTCAGAGAAATTAAGAGCAGTATCAGAATACAAGTTTAATGTATTCAAAAGTATTTGCTAAAACACTGAGCTAGGACTAAACTTACTCAGTATGGTCGTAGTCAAACTTATCAGCAGGGTGAACAAGCGTGATGACATAAGTGGCTATACTCCCTCTTCCGATAGACATTCCAGGTTTTATCTGTAAGAGCCACCCCAAGAAATCAATGGATAGTTTTTTAAAGATCCCAGATTTGACACTTTGGTTTTCCAGATTGTACCTTCAACTAGAATCTGTTCTGCCAAACAATTGAAAAGCAAACATATGCTATTATGCTATGAGAAAATAATGAAAACACACTAATCAGGTCTTTGAACTCACAGTTTAGTATGGCGACCATTTATTTCCAGATGATTCTGTGTCATCCTCAGCTTGACCTGCTCACCAGTCCATCTCATGCTTAGTAACCTCAAGTGACTTTATACATTGTGTGATATAGTCCCTCAGTCTATAAAACAGACATCATTTCTTTTTTTTTTTTGCTGTACCAGGTCTTAGTTGCGGCATGCAGGGTCTAGTTCCCTGACCAGGGATCAAACCCAGGCCCCCTGCATTGGGAGCTCAGAATCTTAGCCACTAGACCACCAGGGAAGCCCTTCATTTTTTTTTTAAATTTCAGGATAGAGACCTGTGGCTAAAAACACAGAGCTGAAATGACTGATTTTTCCCATTTATGCCCTTATGGAAGAAGAAATATGCAAATCCAAGTACAAACTGGAAGAGTCCAAATTCAATTACCCACTTTCCTTGGTTTGTGCCATCACTGGAATGTGAGTTTCACTTCTTGGTATTTGTAATGGTTTAGTTTTATGTGCCTATTTGAATGTTCACAAGATGTCCTGATTACACATTATTTCTGATATGTTTGGGAGGGTGTCCCCGGATAAAATGAGCATCTGAAGCAGTGGATTCTATTAAGTATGTTACCCTCCCCAATGTGAGTAAACAGCATCCAACATGTTGAAGGCCTGAGCAGAACAAAAGGCAGAGGAAAGAGGAATGTATACTTTTTAAAATCTTTCCCGCCTCACTGCTCCTTAAGGTGGAACATCTCATTTCCTCTCCTCCTGCTCTTGGATTGGAATTGACACCTTTGGCTCCCCTTCAGACTGAGACAGAATAACACCACTGGTCTTCAGTTTGCAGAGAGCAGATTGTGGGACTTCTTGGCTTCCATAATCACATGAGCCAATTTCTCATAATAAAGTTCCACATATACCCTATTGGGTCTATTTCTCTGAAGAACTGACTAATACAAGGTCCATTTCTTTTTTCATAGCCTCTGGACAATCTTTTGCTTAAGAATTGAAAGATTTCTTGCTGAAAGCTCTGTAAACACATTTTCTTATTTCAGGTCACTAATTTATGTAGCTTCTCTGATATTTTCCTCACAATAATATACTCTAGTGATCTTTATCCAAAGAGGCAAACAGTATTAGTGCCAGGTGCTCTGTGCTCACAAGCAAAGCAGCATGCATTTACATTTGTAAATATCCACTCCTGGAATATCATTGCTCATTCATTTTTTTTTTTTTTAACACCCATGTTTGCAGAGCCATCAACCATCCCAGAGCAATCTGTCTTGCTTGTCTGTGCTCAACTGTGAAAATGCATCTTGATCTCCTTCTTATTCCCCAAAGACATGAGTCTAGCATAAAAGCAGACCTTTATTACTAATTGCCCTGGTATTTTCTTGTCCCCAAAGCACGATGCTCAGACCACAGTTCTCAAGAAAGAAAACACAGTAATTGAATATTTCAGTTAAATGCAAAATTACACTTTACGCTGTTCTTCCAGCTAAGGTAGGTCTAGGATTTCTGAAAGGCCAGAAAATCTGGAGATCTTTTAAGAACTCAGAGCAGAGAAAACATGGTGTTTTTATTCCTTTGTTGTAACTAAATGATGCTGTCAAATTCATGTTCTCTATTTCCATTTTCATATTTTCCAAACATACTCACCATGGGATACTACTACTGTCATATTTAGAATATTTTTTTCATGGAGTTCATAATTTGTAATTGATTAATCATACACTTTTTGGTAAGCTTATGAGATGAGCTAGATTTTTTTATGCTTTAAAGTTTGTGTACTGTGTATAATCACTCAGTAGTTTAAGATCACTTTCTCCTGCTCCATTAAAATGTTAGAAAACAAACAAATCTAACTGAATGGTTTCCCCTAAGCTATTTAAACTAAGTTAATAATCTATTAATAATATGTAATGGGAGTTAACGCCGAAATAAAAAAACACACATTATTTTGACGAATTACCCTCAGGGTCTGATAAGGCTTAACTAATTATTTATGTTGAGGGAAGAGCAATCCGGTAAACAAGTACATTCAGCTTTGCCAAACCGTGTTCAACTTTGGTTCCAATTCATCTCACGTCTTCCAGGAATGACCAGCAAAACTACACAGTGGCTTACAAAAAATTCCACCAGGTTCTGATTTCTCTGAGGTTAGGAGAAGGTGCTACCATTTAAATAAAAGTAGGGCCAAAGAAAAAAAGGTACAACAGTAAAATGTGACAGGTCTATTGCACAATTTCTTTGATTTCAGATCATTTACTTTGAGATCAAGGCTAGTTTGTCTGAAATATTTCAACTTAAAAAAAAAAATCAAGATACTTTTTAAAAAAGATCAGTACAATAACTTAGGTAATTTAGAATAAACCCATCTGAATCCTTTACCAGTGAGAAAACTGGTAGCCCAAAGGTTGATTATCTTATGCAAGGTCACCTGAATGTCAGATTAGCAGGCTAGGACTCTTCCTACTCAAGTATGCTGACAATGGCATTGAATTATGGAAGAGGCCACCAGTTAATGGGGCAAGAATGACCCATCTATATTGCACATTGCTCTTGATGACTCAAATGATCTTCAAACTTCAGAAAAATCTTTTTCTGATTTTTAATGCCCTAGCCTCCTCGAGGCTCTACAAACACTTGATCAATAGTCTATATTGATAAACTTGGACAGAATTTCTCTAAGTGTGTCTATAAAACATGTGTGTTTTATTCCTGCCCCCCCAAAAGGTATTTTCAGTCAAAAAAACTTGGGGAATTATTTTATGAAGCACACCTATTTTAGAAATGAAAATTTCTCTTTGAGAAAAAGGACTTTTTAATGTACTTGTCCACATAAACTTTTGTTTGGATGTAGTGGTTATTTTTCCTGGAGGAGGGCATAGCAACCCACTCCAGTATTCTTGCCTGGAGAATCCCATGGACAGGGGAACCTGGTGGGCTACATTCCATGGGGTCGCAAAGAGTCAGACATGACTGGAGCAACTTAGCATGCATGCACAGAGGTTATATTAATAGTCACTATTCATATGTTCTAGAGCACCTAGCACGCTGTCTTGCATTCATTTGGTGGTCAATAATTGCTTGGGAATTTGAATTGGTAAACATTAGCTCTATCTGAATTCCTCTAAAATACTCCTTATATGTGTATTATACATAGATATCTCTATGGTCTCACAAGGATTTTCTCCCAAAGACTATTTCCAACTTCTAAGTTAACTCTGCTTTTTTAAACTGAAATATAGTTGATTTACAATACTGTGTTAGTTTCAGGTGTAGAGCAAAATGATTCAGCTGTACATATATATGTACATATCTATATGTTTTTTAAGATTCATTTTTATTATAGTTTACTACAAGATATTGAATGTAGTTCCCTATGCTATACAGTAAATCCTTGTTGCTTGTCTATTTTACATATAGCAGTATGCATCCTTTAATCCCATATTCCCAGTTCATCCCCACATTTTCTTTGTCCATTCATCTGTCGACAGTCACTTAGGTTGCCTCCATGTCCAGGTTATTGTAAACAGTGCTGCCATGAACACTGGGGTACACGTATCTTTTTGAATTTGAGTATTCATCTTTTCTGTGTATATGCCCAGGAGTGGCATTGCTGGATCATATGGTAACACTATTTTTAGTTTTTCAAGGAATCTTCCATGAACAGTATGAAATGGCAAAAAGATAGGACACTGAAAGATGAACTCCCCAGGTCAGTAGGTGCCCAATATGCTACTGGACAAGAGTGGAGAAATAACTCCAGAAAGAATGAAGAGATGGAGCCAAAGGAAAAGCAATGCCCAGTTGTGGATGTGACCGATGATGGAAGTAAAGTCCGATGCTGTAAAGAACGATATTGGATAGGAACCTGGAATGTTAGGCCCATGAATCAAGGCAAATTGGAAGTGGTCAAACAGGAGATGGCAAGAGTGAACATCGACATTTTAGGAGTCAGAGAACTAACATAGAATGGAACTGGTGAATTTTAACTCAGATGACCATTATATCTACTACTGTGGTCAGGAATCCCTTGGATGAAATGGAGTAGCCATCATAGTCAAAAAAACAGTCTGAAATGCAGTACTTGGATGCAATCTCAAAAATGACAGAATGATCTCTGTTCATTTCCAAGGCAAACCATTCAATATCACAGTAATCCAAGTCTATGCCCCAACCAGTAATGCTGAAGAAGCTGAAGCTGAACAGTTCTACGAAGATCTACAAGACCTTCTAGAACTAACACCCAAACAAGGTGTCCTTTACATTATAGGGGACTGGAATGCAACAGTAGGAAGTCAAGAGGTACCTTGAGTAACAGGCAAATTTGGCCTTGAATTACAAAATGAAGCAGGGCAAAGGCTAAGAGAGTTTTTCCAAGAGAATGCACTGGTCATAGTAAACACCCTCTTCCAACAACACAAGAGATGACTCTACACGTGGACATTACCAGATGGTCAACACCGATATCAGATTGATTATATTCTTTGCAGCCAATGGGAGAAGTCAGTCAGCANGAGTTTTTCCAAGAGAATGCACTGGTCATAGTAAACACCCTCTTCCAACAACACAAGAGATGACTCTACACGTGGACATTACCAGATGGTCAACACCGATATCAGATTGATTATATTCTTTGCAGCCAATGGGAGAAGTCAGTCAGCAAAAACAAGACTGGGAGCTGGCTGTGGCTTACATCAGGAACTCCTTTTTGCCAAATTCAGACTTAAATTGAAGAGAGTAGGGAAAACCACTAGACCATTCAGGTATGACCTATATCAAATGCCTTATGATTATACAGTGGAAGTGAGAAATAGATTCAAGGGATTAGATCTGAGAGACAGAGTACCTGAATAACTATGGATAGAGGTTGTGACATTGTACAGGAGGCAGTGATCAAGACCATCCCCAAGAAAAAGAAATGCAAGGAGGCAAAATGGTTGTCTGAAGAGGCCTTACAAATAGCTGAGAAGTGAAAACCAAAGGAGAAAAAGAAAGATCCACCCATTTGAATGCAGATTTCCAAGGAATAGCAAGGAGAGATAAGAAAGCCTTCCTCAGTGATCAGTGCAAAGAAATAGAGAAAAACAACAGAATGGGAAAGATGAGAGATCTCTTCAAGAAAATTAGAGATACCAAGGGAACATTTCATGCAAAGATGGGCACAATAAAGGAAAGAAATGGTATGGACCTAACAGAAGCAAAAGATATTAAGAAGAGGTGGCAACAATACACAGAAGAACTGTACAAAAAAAAAAATCTTCATGACCCAGATAATCACGATGGTGTGATCACTCACCTAGAGCCAGACATCCTAGAATGCAAAGTCAAGTGGGCCTTAGGAAGCATCACTATGAACAAAGCTAG
>SJYT01044862.1:236877-252895 GCA_006410635.1 Cephalophus harveyi
ACTCCAGTACTTTGGCCACCTCATGCGAAGAGTTGACTCATTGGAAAAGACTCTGATGCTGGGAGGGATTGGGGGCAGGAGGAGAAGGGGACGACCGAGGATGAGATGGCTGGATGGCATCACTGACTCGATGGATGTGAGTCTGAGTGAACTCCGAGAGATGGTGATGAACAGGGAGGCCTGGCGTGCTGCGATTCATGGGGTCGCAAAGAGTCGGACACGACTGAGCGACTGAACTGAACTGAACTGATGTATCTGCTACTGACAGATAGGAGTTTGAATCGAGTTTCATATATATATTTCCAATTACATATGATAACTACATATATTTAATAATATACCTCTTTTATATGTAAATAAAACATCAACAAAACCTATTATATCATATATATTACACATATATGATTAAAAATCAAATTACTGCATAAAAAGGTTTGGCTGTAGTGGCTCTCACATTTGAATGTGCATGACCATCACACCTTAGAAATACAGACTCCGGGGTCCCACCCTCAAATTTGTGAGGCTGGGGAGGGAAACAGAAAGGATTTACTCCAGGTCATTTCTTATTTAGGTCCACTTTGAAAAATACAGTTAAGGCTTTTTTCCTTTTGAAAAGAAAATTACTGCCCCCAGCGAAAATTAGATACAATGACTAGGTGAAGAGAATAACAAAAAATGACACAGTATAGATGGTTGTGGATATTTTTCCTTTGTACCTCTGTGAATGGGCTCCTTTACCTACTACATTACTGCAAGCAATGGACAAAGCTTTTTAGGGCATCTGAGAAAAATCAGGAGACTTCCAATGGAAATTTTTCACTCAATGAAAAGAGAAAGCCATTTTATTTATTTATTTTTTGCCCTGGCACCTGTGATTCGCTGGGTATTGATAAAATAATCAGGGATTGGGAATTTTGTACGAAATATAGTCTTCTGATTACCTAGAATTTGTTCTCTTAGAGATAGAGCACCAGGGAGGTAAGGTCTTATCTGTGGTGAGGAATGTATTTTGACTACAAACAGCAAAATGAAATTCAAAGTTGTCTCCTAGCTACTGATCTTAGCTGGCATCTGAGAAATTTTGTAAACAACATTGACCCCCATGAACTGACCCTGGTATCCTAGCTTGCAGAAAAGCAAATGAACGCATGCACACAGACCATGGGGAAAAAATTTAAAAAACAACCTCTGTTCCCCTACCCCCCAAAAACCCCACCAAATCCTAAGGTGATGAGTTCTGTTTTTGAAAAAACAACTTCAATTAAAAAACCTATAAGATTATGGAAAACTAGGGCCATAGAAAAAATTGGAGGAAATGATCCCCGAGTTTTCTAATTTCAAAGAATGACTTTATTCATGCTAAACATATAGCCTATGGGTTCTGGCTTCTGTCACCTTCCAAA
This sequence comes from Cephalophus harveyi, assembly GCA_006410635.1. Classification (NCBI taxonomy): domain Eukaryota; kingdom Metazoa; phylum Chordata; class Mammalia; order Artiodactyla; family Bovidae; genus Cephalophus; species Cephalophus harveyi. The sequence goes on from SJYT01044862.1 coordinate 238,281, forward strand.
TAAAGTAAGAAACAGATTTTCTTACTTTTTTTTTTTTTTTTTTGGCTTCTAAAGTGCAGCTTGTTAAGTAGATTTCTGGGCACAGGAGAAAGATAAAAAGCCTTTTTCATGTGGGGTGCAGGAGAAAGTGGTAGGGAAGGCCTGAGAAATGCTATCACTAATAACCTGTCAAATTAGGCAAGCACAGGGGGTGAACCAAAAGATCTGATAATTATTTTTTTCTAAGTAAAAATTTAATGGTTGGAAAGGGAAAGGGCAATGAATCGAATGGGCTGTAGGTCTGGTTCCTAACTCGAAGCATTTAAGAAATGTTTCATAATGATGGTAGTTGCCCACGTGCTTGCCCGCCCATGGCTAGAATGAAAGTGAATGAAATCTCTTAGAAGACTTTTGATCAGGCACCATCCCCTGACAGGAGTCAGCTTGTACCGAAAAGGCAGCACTCCATCCTGTCCTGGGTGGGAGATCTCTACCACCACTCAATTACACAAAAGGTGATACCCTGGGGTTGATAATTCTTGAGGAGCCCAATTAATTTATGCACCTGCTACTGTGTGCCAAGTTGAGTTAAGATTTTTTTTTACATTTTTATATATTTTCTCTCAAAAATATTCATATTTATTAATGTCGTCTTAGTAATGTTATTCCCCTGCAGAGAAAAGGAAATGTGTTCATCTCAGCATTCTTGCCTGCTTCCTCTCCCTTTCCTCCTTGTTTTAATTAACAATTGCTCAGTGCCCTGAGGGCTGTCATTAATTAAAAGTTTTTTTTTTTTAATCCTTCAGGAATAAGTAGAACTGATATTTTCCTCTTTTTAAACCCGAATGTGGCTTTCAGATTTATTTTGTAGTGTTTTTAATGGTCTCCTTTCCTTACAATTAAATTTATTTCTGAAAGATTCAGTTGTTGATTTTATGCAAATATAAGATTTTTCAATATAGGAACTAAAATGTCTTGATGTTTTATTAATTCATGCTCTCCTTAGAGTTTGGTAAAAGAGTTTTCACAACATGAGAATTATGCTTTAAGAGACAAAAAGTACAAATATTAGTACCTCTTGTAATTGGGAAAATGTACATTTTCATCATTTCTTCTTTTCCATTGTTTAACAAGGAGGTAAAGATGTGTTTGGGGGTTAAAGGAATTCACTGATGAAGGCAGATGGAGGGGATAACCAATAAGTACATGTGCCTTCAAGCCATTAGGCTGTGACTTATACTATCTAATTACTATTTTGACCACTGATAGAATTTTTTCTCCCTTTAGTCTACGAAAAAACAGATTAAATAAGAGACTATAAAGGGACCAAAATGATTCCAAAGGTGGCTTAATGAAAAAAGAATAAAATGTTCTGCAGTTTTATGGAAGGTTATAAACCTTATGAAGTGAACCGTTTTCTGATGATAAAATGCTGCTGCAAGGGCAGTCCAGAACCTTCTCTGACACAGGAGAGCAGTGTCTCCTCCAAGGTCATCGGGAGAGGCTTACAAACATACAATCACGGCTCAAACCCCTCTAGCTGCAGTTTCTAAACTTCATTTCCCACGTTAAAACACAATGTGAACCGTAAGAATTAACTTTAAAAAATCACACGTGTTTGTCTTTACTGAAGGCTGCCTGGGGGGAAATGGTCAGTGAGCAGAGCCAATTCCTAACTCAGCCTCTTTTTTCCCTGACCTCTTTCAAGGGGGTGATACTGCAAAGCTCCAGTGTTTCTCAGCCCCAGCAGCAGACACTCACGTTTCAGCGTTTTCTTCTCTAGTCAATCCCCCATGAACTCATGCGCCATTCCCCTCTCCTTCAAATGCAGGAACACGCTATGGCTCCCTCTTGGCCCACTCTGATCTCCCTTCTCTATACTTTCTTTCTCCAAGACTTTGGCTTAAAACTCTGTGGCCAATAATCCTTAATGCAAATCACCGTCCTGGGTTTGTGCACTTTTAACTACTTCTGGACCTTTTAAAGAGGAGAGTGAAAAAGTTGGCTTAAAGCTCAACATTCAGAAAACGAAGATCATGGCATCTGGTCCCATCACTTCATGGGAAATAGATGGGGAAACAGTGGAAACAGTGTCAGACTTTATTTTTTTGGGCTCCAAAATCACTGCTGATGGTGACTGCAGCCATGAAATTAAAAGACGCTTACTCCTTGGAAGAAAAGTTATGTCCAACCTAGATAGCATTTTCAAAAGCAGAGACATTACTTTGCCGACTAAGGTCCGTCTAGTCAAACTCCCTTCTTTCACTGTGCGGGTCTTAGTTGTGTGCAGGCAAGATCTTCAATCTTCGTTTTTGCACGTGGGAGCTTTAGTTACGGCCTGTGGAATCAAGTTCCCTGACCAGGGATCAAACCTGGGCCTCCTTCATTGGAAGCATAGAGTCTTAGCCACTGGATCACCAGGGAAATTCCTGCTTTTTATTTTAAAACAATTTTGAATTTACAGAAAATTAAAAGAATAGTGCGAAGAATTCTTTTATACCTTTTGTCCAAAGACCCCAGTCAAATTTTACCAGTTGTCCCAATCACGGGCTTTGTAGCAAAAACATCGTTCCAGCATCCCTGTTGCACCCGACTGTCATGTCACTCTAATCTCCTTCAGTCTGGAGTAGCTCTTCAACCTCTCCTTCACCTTCATTCTGAAGATCACATAAACACCATCAATTTTAACGTCCCGTCATTATCTGAAATGCAACAAATCTAAAATGGATCTCATCTTTTTCTTCAAATCAGCTCTCTCCCTGAATTCCTACTTTCTGTCATCTTTCTTCCAAAAATCTAGGCTTAAAACTTTTCCTCTCCTTTAGTCCATATGTGATTACCAAATTGTTATATATCATTTTCTAACTGTCACTCAAGGCCTTTACGTGCATTTTCCATCAGCACCTGAAACTCAACATATCCATCACTCTGGTCATCAGCTTCTTTTCAAAACCTCCTCCTCAGCTTCCTATTGCCCTGAATGGCACCATCGTTGGCCAGGTGGCCCAAGCCAGCACGAGGGAGACAGGGAGCAGGCGAGCATGAGTGTATCCCGTGACAACTTGGTCCTGTGCGCTAAATGGAAGGGGGAATGGAAGATGAGAGTAACGTGAGAATAAGCTTTAAATGCTGCGCTAAATAATTCAATTTTATTCATGCCTTCTTTCTGGACTATACTATAAGCCTTTAAAGGCTCTAGCTATTTTAAAAACTGACTTATAATCTTAGCACTAGCTACCTCTTTCTATACAGAGAGAACTAAATAAAAGTTTGCTCATAAAGTTGATAAATTACACTGAAACTTAGAGCCTTTGAGAGTGTATCCTCCACTAAAAATTGCTTTTCTCTCTAAACATGGAAAGATTATTTCTAACTATAATCATCTGATTTGAAAAACATAGGCTATCATCTTACCTTTCCTCTAAATAGCAGTGGCAGAACTAATATAATAATTTAGCAAATACTAATTTTAAATAAAAAGTATTTGGCAAATACTTATTGAGGGCCTACTTTATGTGAACTTAGAAGTATGAAAATGTAGAACTTTAATTAAGCATTCTATCTTTAAAAAATAAGCATACTGATTTAATTAAAATTTTTTTATTAGACTACCAGCTTTTATAAGTAAATAAGGAAAGGTTAGTGGCCTGTGCTTATATGAGAGAGAGACAAAAAGAAAAAAGCACATGTCATACTCTGCATTTAAAAGACAAGATTATAATAGTAAATGCATACATTAAAAAAGGAATACCTCAAGGAACTAGAAAAGAAAAACAAAGTAGACCAAAGTTAGCAGAATGAAAGAATAAATATCACAGTAGAAATAAATAAAATGGAGAATAGGAAACAAACAGAAAAAACAAAACTAACTAAGAGTTGATAAACCATTAGCTAACTAAGATCATGGCATCCGGTCCCATCACTTCATGCAAATAGATGGGGAAACAATGAAAAGAGTGAGAGACTTTATTTTCTTGGGCTCCAAAATCACTGCAGATGGTGACTGCAGCCATGAAATTAAAAGACGCTTGCTCCTTGGAAGAAAAGCTATGACCAACCTAGACAGCATATTAAAAAAGCAGAGACATTGCTGACAAATGTCTGTCTAGTCAAAGCTATGGTTTTTCCTGTCGTCATGTATGGATGTGAGAGTTGGACTATAAAGAAAGCTGAGCGCTGAAGAATTGATGCTTTTGAACTGTCGTGTTGGAGAAGACTCTTGAGAGTCCCTTGGACTGCAAGGAGATCAAACCAGTCAATCCTAAAAGAAATCAGTCCTGAATATTCATTGGAAGGACTGATGCTGAAGTTGAAACTCCAATACTTTGGCCACCTGATGTGAAGAACTCATTGGAAAAGACCCTGATGCTGGGAAAGATTGAAGGCAGAAGGAGAAAGGGATGACAGAGGATGAGATGGTTGGATGGTATCACTGACCTGATGGACATGAGTTTGAGCAAATTCTAGGAGTTGGCAATGGACAGGGAAGCCTGGTATGCTGCAGTCCATGGGGTGGCAAAGAGTTGGATAGGATTGAGTGACTGAACTGAACTGATACTAAGGAAAGAAAAAAGAGAAGATTCAAATAAATCAAATCAGAAATGGACAGGAGATATTACAACTGATGCCTAAGGGAAAAAGGACCCTAGGAGACTATTATGAACAATTATATAGCTTCCCAGGTGACCCTAGTGGTAAAAGATCCTTTCTGCCAATGCAGGAGACATAGATGCAAGTTGGATCCCTTGGTTGGGAAGATCCCCTGGAGAAGGCTATGGCAACCCACTCCAGTATTCTTGCCTGGAGAATCCCATGGACAGAGGAGTATGGCGGGCTATGATCCACAGAACCACAAAGAGCCAGACATGACTGAAGCAACAGAGCATGCATACATGCATATGGCAACAAATTGGATAACCTAAAAGAACTGGAAAAGTTCCTCCAAATATACAAACTACCCAGGCTGACTATTCAGCCATTAAAAAGAATGAAATATTGCCATTTGTAGATACTTGATATTTTGATATATGTATACATTATTAAATAATCACCAAAATCTGAGGCTAACTAACATATCTGTCAGTTTATATAGCTACCATTTCCTTCTTTACTGTCACATTGAGTGAAGTAAGACAAAGAGAAATATCATATGATATCACTTATATGAGGAATCTAAAAAGAAGTGATACAAATGAATTTACAAAACAGAGAGTTTGCATGCTTCATGTAATAGTCTTTCCATCACCGTGTTGTATTGATTTCTGACTCCACTGTTCACACACTTGCTCTCACGCCTGCCATATCAACAAATAGCCTTCATCCCTCCTTATCGAGCTCAACTGCCTTTTCCTTAGCTCAGGCCCTCGCCATCTCCTGTCCCCCTTCCTTTCCTCCAATCTATTCCTCACAAGGCTGCCAGGGTCGGTGCGCAAAAACCAAAGAGGAACTAGCCTCTGTTTATAGACCTATAATGGTCTTTATTGCCTCCAGGGACTAATTCCAAATTCCTACGATGGCATTCTAGCCTCAAGCTTTGTGACCCTATAGACTGTAGCCCATCAGGCCCTTCTGTCCATGGAACTTTCTGGGCAAGAATATTGGAGTGAGTTGCCATGTCCTCCTCTAGGGGATCTTCCTGACCCAGGCATCAAACCCGTGTCTCTCGAGTCTCCTGCATTAGCAGGTGGATACTTTACCTTAGGCTTCCCAGGTGGCTCAGTGTTTACTATATTCTTTACGAATCCACCTGCCAATGCAGGAGACTCAGGAGACTTGGGTTCGATGCCTGGGTCAGGAAGATCCCCTGGAGGAGGAAATGGCAACCCACTCCAGTATTCTTGCCTGGAAATTCCATGGACAGAGGAGCCTGGTGGGCTACAGTCCATGTGATGCCGAGAGCTGGACATGACTGAGCACACTTGCACATTTCTTGCCACTCTTCCCCTACCCTCCCTCTTCCGCACATTCATTCCTCCTATGCTGTAGCAACAGACTGGTCCCAATTATGTTGTAATGTGCTCATGTTTCCCAGATCTTTGCTACCCTCCAGAATATTCATGCTCATGCCCCTTTCTCATCTTATCAAAAACCGAACTAAATTTCTAAGATCCAATGCAAACATTATGTCCTGTAATCACTGAAGGGGAACCACTCACTCTGTTACCAGAAATGTCACCATATCTTATCATGCTGCTGATAGTAGCTCTCTCATCTTGTGGTTTCTATTTTGATCCACGTGCCTCCCCCCAAACTGACTGTGAACAGTTAGAGAGCAAAAACCAGCTTTTTTCATCATCTTTATGTTTCCAGGGCCTCACACTGATTGGTGGAGTCTCCAACAAATCTTTGTTGCAGCAACTATACAAGACCAAACATCTCTTCTTCATTAAGCACCACACTATTTTGACTGTCAAGTTTTTTCCTAGGTTTATCTCCATAATAAGCTTTTCACTGGAATTTCCTACTGATTTCCACTGTTTCTATGGAGAATATCCTGGCTTTTATTTTTCACACTGGTCCAAAGATCTAACTTACTCTTGTATTAAATACTTCTACTCTTTAATGTTTCTTTTTGTGGATTTTAAAACATTCTCTAATTTCAGATGGCATTATCTTGTATATATTTTTAAAAATCCCAAAGAATCCACTAAAAAACTATTAGAACTAATGAATGAGTTCAGCAAAACTGCAGGATACAAGATTAATGTAGAAAACCAATTGTATTTCTACACACTAGCAATAAACAATCAGGAAATAAAACTGAGAAAGTAAGCTGCAAATCATCAAAAAGAGTAAAATACTAAACACACTGAACAAAAGAAGTTCAAGACTTACATAATGAAAACAAAACTTTTTTTTTTTTTGTAGATCAGTGTAGCATGTTTATTTTTTTTACATTGAATTGAAATTTTGTTTTTTTCACCAACAATCTAGAGAGTCAGTGATATTTTGTGAAAATTTTACTAAATCCCCATAAATACCTTCACCAAATAGCATCTCTTTCACTTATTAGTATATTCATTAATGCTCCTTTGTCTCAGTTTCCTCATCTATAATTTGGGAATGCTGATAACACATTCCTAGTTGATTTTTTTTTTTAATTAAATGAAGCAGAGCATGTAAAGCACCCAGGACATTGCTTAGTAGATGTAAATAACATATTTAATTTTAAAAAATAGAATTGAAATCGGGAAAACAAAACATTTTTGAAAATAATTTAAAAATATCTAAATAAATGGGAAGACATCCCATGTTCATGGATTGGAAGATTTAATATAATGAAGATGGCACTCATCTCCAAATTCCACTGCAGATTCAACGCAATCTTTTAAAAATATCAATCAACTGCCTCTCTTTTTGCCTGAAAGTATAAGCCAATCCTAAAATATCATGAAAATTCAAGGGACTCAAACAGCAAATCTTGAAAAACAAGGACAAAGTTGGAATATTCACATTTCCCAATTTTAGAACTTATTACATAGCTATAATAAGACACTGTGTGATACTGGCATCAGATATACAGATCAACTGAATACAATTGAGAATCCAGAAATAAACCCACACACTTGCAATCAACTGATTTCAACAAAGAGCCCATAACAACCCAAAATGGAAACAGTCCAATTGTTCATCAACTGATGAATGGATAAAAATATGATATATATATATTACTCAGCAATAAAAAGGAGTTAAGTACTGATATATTCCTTGGTAGCTCAGCTGGTACAGAATCTGCCTGCAATGCAGGAGACCCTGGTTTGATTCCTGGGTCAGGAAGACCTCCTGCAGAAGGGATAGGCAACCCACTCCAGTCTTCTTGGGCTTCCCTGGTAGCTCAGACATTAAGAATCCACCTGCAATGTGGGAGACCTGGGTTTGATCCCTGGGTTAGGAAGATCCCCTGGAGGAGGGCATGGCAACCACTCCAGTATTCTCACCTGGAGAATCCTCATGGACAGAGGAACCTGGTGGGCTACAGTCCATGGGGGTCACAAAAAGTTGGACATGGCTGAGCAACTGACATTTTCACTTTCACTTTTTTATATACAACAGAGATGAACCTCAAACATATTATACTAAAAGAAAGAAGTCACTCACAAATTATTAATTTCACCAGTGTATAATCTCATATATTGTATGATCTTGTTTATATGACATGTCCAGAATAGGCAAATATATAGAGAAAAGTAGATTTGTGGCTACTTAAGATTTGGGAGTGAGCAGAGGGATGAAAAGTGATTTATTTTGGAGGTGAAGCACTTGTTCAAAAATTAAATTATAGTGATGGTTACACAGCTCAGCAAATAAAAGAAAAACCATTGAATTGTATACTTTAAATAGGTGAACTTCATTGTATGCAAATTTTATCTCAACAAAGCTGCTAAAAATGATAAATAAACATTCCTTATTATTCATGTGCCCCAATCTCCTAAGTATACACAGTTACTTCATTACCATTTCAGGTTAAACATGGAAAACCAGATATTTAATTTTCCCCTGTTCATACTTTCTTCTTCTTCAAGTTGCTCAGTCACGTCCGACTCTTTGCGACCCCATAGACTATACAGTCCATGGAATTCTCAAGGTCAAAATACTGGAGTGGGTAGCCTTTCCCTTCTCCAGGGGATCTTCCTAACCCAGGGATTGAACCCAGGTCTTCTGCATTACAGGCGGATTCTTTACCAGCTGAGACACAAGGGGAGCCCAAGAACACTGGAGTGTGTAGCCTATCCCTTCTCCAGTAGATCTTCCTGACCCAGGAATCAAACTGGAGTCTCTTCCACTGCAGGCAGATTCTTTACCAGATTCTTTATAGGTCTCAGGGAAACCCTATGCTTAAAGGCCTATAATTGTAAGGAAGGCATGACTAAGGATGGGAACTATACATTTTGTCAGATTCCTTCCCCTTCCACTCAAAAAATTCAAGCGCTTCTCCTCTATATTAGTTCCCTGGTGGCTCAGAGGTTAAAGCGTCTGCCTCCAATGCGGGAGACCCAGATTCGATCCCTGGGTCGGGAAGATCCCCTGGAGAAGGAAATGGCAATCCACTCCAGTATTCTTGCCTGGAGAATCCCATGGACGGAGAAGCCTAGTATCTTACAGTCCATGGGGTCGCAAAGAGTCGGACACGACTGAGCGACTTCACCTCACCTCACCTCCTCTATATTATCTTAAAGTTCTATGGTAGATCATCTGTTGCTTTCCAACCAAACAGTTCCTAGACATTCATAACTTCTCTCCCTCCTCTAGCTTTCCTTCTCCTCCTCCTTCTTCTCTCTTCTCTTTCTCCAACCTTGTAAAGTAACATCCATTTCCCAAGTTTTAAAATTTTGTCTTTACAAAAAGTTACTCTTCCTTGTTATTATGATGTCTTCTCAACTCCTCTAGCTTTCCTTCTCCTCCTCCTTCTTCTCTCTTCTCTTTCTCCAACCTTGTAAAGTAACATCCATTTCCCAAGTTTTAAAATTTTGTCTTTACAAAAAGTTACTCTTCCTTGTTATTATGATGTCTTCTCAGCTCTCCTTGACTCAGAAACACAAAACATTTCTTATGTTGGCTCTGTGATTACCACTGAGGATCCAAAAATGAATGACTCAATTTCTGTCTTAAAGAAGTTTCAATAAAAGAAATGAATAATATGTGTACATATGTACAAGTGACTATACAATGACATAAAACAATGCAACAGATGTAGTGTGGGAGTATAATTAATTTTAATCAGAAGAGACGGGAAGTTCTCCAAAATCAAACAGTTCTTTATAAATTTGCCAAACTGTCAGATGACTTCAAAATTCTTCATAGTATCATGAATCAAATTCCAAAGTAAAATGGTAAAGTATGGCTTCAGAGTTGGTCCTTTTCCATAAAGAAGCCTACCAGCTAATTTTATACTCATGTGAAATCTATGGATATTAAGAGAATTAGATTGTAAGCTGAAATTCTAATACAAGGAAACAAAAGAATGTGAAGATACTAAACAAATCAAATTACATTTTAAAAGAGTAATCGTTTCTGAATCCTAACATGACACTCTTTCACAGAACACAACAAACAACAGCAACAAAAACTCCAAACCAAAACAAAACAACTTGTCCTACTTCCAAGTAAAGACATACAGTAAAGGTTTGATCCTCTCACTTGTCTACAAGATCCCGGTACAGTTCACGTTCTTTCTAATGGAGTTACCCTCTAAGACGCTGAGACCCATGAGGCAAGCTCAGCTCTCTGGTATCAGACACAGAGGAACTCTGACGAAGTCCATGGTGTCACTGCTTACTTTCTACTGAACATTCTGATTTATACATTGACTTCCCTGGTGGCTCAGATGGTAAATCGTCTGTCTACAGTGCGGGAGACCTGGGTTCGATCCCTGGGTTGGGAAGATTCCCTGGAGAAGGAAAAGGCAACCCACTCCAGTACTCTTGCCTAGAAAATCCTACAGAGGAGCCTGGCAGGCTCCTTAGTCCATGGGGTTGCAAAGAGTCGGACATGACTGAGCGATAATCTCTCCCCACAAACTCCTGAATTAATTATGGAGTTTTTTGATGTATTAGATACCACTCAAGGTCATCCTAACCCAACATGCAAAATAAAATGGAAAGCAAAGAAGTTTTTCTATAGGGAATGAGGCCATGAATCCTGCTTCCTTATGCATCCCCTGAGGACACATCTCTCAGACTTTGGGCTCCACATGCCATGGTATCACTTAATCTCCTGGACTTTACAGTTCCCTAAGTTACCGATTTCCCACTAGTAGCCTCTTCCACTGGCCGTTGCATCCATATAAGATGCTGTCGTCATCTTCATGGTCTTGCTCTTCTTGCACAGCCTTGTTCAACCCAGAATGACATTTCCTTTGTAGAAATCTCTTTTCAATTTTCTATTATGTGCTCGGTTCATGTTTGTCTAATGAAGGAATAAACCTATCCTGCCATCTTTTAGAACTGATGTAAAGGCAAACAGAATAGTTGTTCTACAGTTCATTTATGAGTCAGTTATCTGTGAGTTTTATTACTCTTCTTGGGATTCAAATAGAATGGGTAAAATTCCAACTTTAAAAACCCAAAGGATCAGAGAAATAAAACTTACTGCTATTTTTAATGTCTTTAAAGTGATAGGCAATAAGAAAACTGCCAAATCAGGATCAGTCTAAAGAAAAAAAATTTTTTTTCTGGGAGTGATTGAAAGGGAGCATAAAAAGATGTCAAGCTGACAGATGGATTACTGCTATTTCAGATTTGCAACCAGAAAACAAGGCCAGGCTGTGGATCTTAGTGTGAAATTGCAAGTCTTCTATCTATTTCAGGAGATCACACTGGAACAGCTTATTTTCTTTCCCAGTCCTCCCCCATTTCTCCTATATACACAGTAGCTGTTATACCTGATGACATCTTCAAGGACAGTGCCAGAGATATATTTCTCCAGATTTTCCTTTTCCCAACCTATTTTTGGGAGGGAAGGTGCGGTGTGGAACAATTTATAAAAGCTGAAAAGCTTACAAATGTATGTTGCTCTATGGTAAAGAGATAATACCTAATATAAGAGTACATGTTGAAAGGTAAAAATATTGACTGTTTAGCACTGTCCAACATCTCTTTTTAGGGTCATTTTCCTCTGAGTGATCTCACTTTTTACATACCCTACACTCTGTTGTTCATTATTGCTGCCTTTACTCAGACTGTTTGCCTTAACCTTTTTTTTTTTTTTCCATTTTTCTGACCATTTCCATGAATCTCCTCCCATCAAAATCTATCTTTTAAATTTTCTGACACCAATAAAAAGAGACACAGCAAGTCTAGGCTCACACTGGGTTTAATATTTGAAAGTATACTCTATGCATTTCTATTCTAGTTACTTTCATTTAAACAAATGGCTACTAGGACTTCCCTGGTGGTCCAGTGGCTAAGGCCCCAGTTCCTAATGAAGGGGGCCTGGGTTTCAGCCCTAGTCAGGGAACTAGATCCCACATACTCCAACTAAAGATCCCACATGCCGCAACTAAGACCTGGCACAGTCAAATAAATAAAAAGCAAGACAAATAAAGGAATGGCTATTGAAACCTTTTGCCTTAATCTAATTTAATATAGGTAGAAAAGTAGAAATTTGGACAGTGAAGCAAGAATGTACTGTTCCATCTCAAATTACACTACAGAGGTGACTACTACTCCTCTATATGCGTGCTCAGGCACTCAGTCAAGGCCAACTCTCTGCGACCCCATGGACTATAGTCAGCTTCTCTGTTCATGGGATTTCCCAGGCAAGAATACTGGAGTGGGTTGCCACTTTCTTCTCCAAGGCATCTTCCTGACCCAGATATTGAACCTGAGTCTCCTACATTGGCAGGCGGATTATTCACTGCTGAGCCACCAGGGAAGCCCACCCCTCTGTATAAAGCTGCGCTTATGCTTTGATCTTCAAAAGTAAAAATCCAACTTTTACTTGAGTTGAATCATTTATTACTCAAATGTCATAGACTGACATTCTTTTTTTTTTCCTGGATATTATATTTTCTGACACTCAGATAATTTTAAATATTTTAAATTGTCCTTCATATTAACAGTCTGGTTTTTGGATATGAAATATTCTCAGTGCTCCATCATGAAGCCATGAGCTTAATAGCAAATTCCCATAAGCTACTAATAAAATGGCTCTAGACTTTTAACAGCAGTATTGTCTTCCTTCATTTTCTAAAATCTGTTAATTTAAAAGCCATCAGTGATAGACATCTTGTACTTTATTAGCATCAAAGGGAAGTCAAGAGAACATGGTTCTCATTTCTATTTTTTTTTTTTTTTNTGGCTCTAGACTTTTAACAGCAGTATTGTCTTCCTTCATTTTCTAAAATCTGTTAATTTAAAAGCCATCAGTGATAGACATCTTGTACTTTATTAGCATCAAAGGGAAGTCAAGAGAACATGGTTCTCATTTCTATTTTTTTTTTTTTTTCACCAATTAGTGGTAAAATGACATTGCTGCAAAAATGACATCATTGCTCTGGATCTCTGCATGTTGAAACTGGATTCAGTGACTCTTGAAATTGTTTACATTGCAGATCCTTTGAGAATAAGATGAAACCTCACCCAACTGTCTATCACACATCCAGATACATGCATTTGGGGGTCATTTGTTAGCATTCTATTTGTTAGCATTCTATTCTATAATACTACGTTTAACAGAGTCAGTTCTGGCCCAAGTTTGAATTCCACTTTCACCATTACTAGTTCTGCAACCTTGGGAACATCATTAAATCTCTCTAAACTTCAATTCCTTACTCATCAAATAGGGAAAATAACACCTACTCCATAGGGTTATTGTCAATTTAAATATTTGCAAAAGTACTGAACTCAGTAGGTTAACATAAATTGAACAAACTAAAAAAAAAACAAATTTTAAGCCAAACAATTCACTGGATTAGATTATTTCTAAAGTTCCGTTCTATGCATTAAAAAAAAAAATTCTATTTTTCTTTTTAGAGTATTTGTAGGTCCATAGCAAAACTGTGCGAAGGCATAGAGATTTCCCATATCCCCCACCCCCACACGTGCCTAGATTCCTCCAACACCCCCTGTCTCTTATACACATCTAGATGTGTATAAGAGACAGTTTCCATAAAGAAGCCTACCAGCTAATTTTATACTCATGTGAAATCTATGAATATTAAGAGAATTAGATTGTAAGCTGAAGTTCTAATACAAGGAAACAAAAGAATGTGAAGATACTAAACAAATGAAATTACATTTTAAAAGAGTAATCGTTTCTGAATCCTAACATGACACTCTTTCACAGAACACAACAAACAACAGCAACAAAAACTCCAAACCAAAACAAAACAACTTGTCCTACTTCCAAGTAAAGACATACAGTAAAGGTTTGATCCTCTCACTTGTCTACAAGATCCCTGTACAGTTCACGTTCTTTCTAATGGAGTTACCCTCTAAGACGCTGAGACCCATGAGGCAAGCTCAGCTCTCTGGTATCAGACACAGAGGAACTCTGACGAAGTCCATGGTGTCACTGCTTACTTTCTACTGAACATTCTGATTTATACATTGACTTCCCTGGTGGCTCAGATGGTAAATCGTCTGTCTACAGTGCGGGAGACCTGGGTTCGATCCCTGGGTTGGGAAGATTCCCTGGAGAAGGAAAAGGCAACCCACTCCAGTACTCTTGCCTAGAAAATCCTACAGAGGAGCCTGGCAGGCTCCTTAGTCCATGGGGTTGCAAAGAGTCGGACATGACTGAGCGATAATCTCTCCCCACAAACTCCTGAATTAATTATGGAGTTTTTTGATGTATTAGATACCACTCAAGGTCATCCTAACCCAACATGCAAAATAAAATGGAAAGCAAAGAAGTTTTTCTATAGGGAATGAGGCCATGAATCCTGCTTCCTTATGCATCCCCTGAGGACACATCTCTCAGACTTTGGGCTCCACATGCCATGGTATCACTTAATCTCCTGGACTTTACAGTTCCCTAAGTTACCGATTTCCCACTAGTAGCCTCTTCCACTGGCCGTTGCATCCATATAAGATGCTGTCGTCATCTTCATGGTCTTGCTCTTCTTGCACAGCCTTGTTCAACCCAGAATGACATTTCCTTTGTAGAAATCTCTTTTCAATTTTCTATTATGTGCT
>SJYT01044862.1:253244-272568 GCA_006410635.1 Cephalophus harveyi
TGCCTAGATTCCTCCAACACCCCCACCCCCCACGATAGTAGTACATTTGTTACAACTAGTCAACATACATTGATAGGTCACTTTATTAAAAGTCCACAGTTTACATTAGAGTTCACTCTTGGTGTTGTACATTCCATGAATTTGAACAAATGCTTAATGACATGCATCCTGTTATATATTACATATGTCATACAGAGTAGTAGTCTCCCTGCCCTAAGAATCCTCTGTGCTCTGCCTAGTCATCATTTCCTCCCTCCAACCCCTGGTAACCATTGCCTTTTTACTATCTCCATAGTTTTCCTTTTCCACAGTATCATACAGTTGAAATCGTATAGTGTATAGTCTTTTCAGAATGGCTTCTCCCATTGAGTAACAGGTATTTTCTCACCATGCCTTGACATGGCTTGATAGCTCATTTCTTTTTAAATCTGGATAAATTCCATTGTACAAATGTAGCATGGTTTATCCATTCACCTATTAAAGGACATACAGTTGCTTCTAAGTTTTGGCAGTTATGAATAAAGTTGCTATAAATATCTATGTTTTGGGTTTTGGTGTGGATATGTTTTCAAGTCCTTTTGGGTAAACGTCAAAGAGGGCAATTATTGGACTGTACAGTAAGAGGACGTTTACTTTTATAAGAAACCACCAAACATATCAGATATGTCTTTTGCAAATATTTTCTCCTAGTCTGTGTCTTGTCTTGTCATTCACTCAACATCATCTTTCACAGAGCAGAAGAATTTTATTTTAGTGAAGTCCAGCTTGTCACTTCTTTCATGGACGATTTCTTTGGTATGGTACCTCAAAAGTCATTGCCAAATCCAAGATCATCTAGATTTTCTCCTACGTGACTTCCTAGGAGTTTTATCATTTTGCAGTTTACATTGATGTTTTTCATCCATTTTGAGTTAATTTTTGTGAAGAGCAACCTGTGTGTAATTTTTTTTTTTGCATGTGGGTATTCAGTTGTTCTAGTTGGTGTTTAATTTTATTTACAAAGAAATCATATTTATTGATTTCTACAGCATAGTATTTAAGTCTACATTTACCAAGCAAGCATCACAGAGTTGCTTTTCAAAATATTCTTTTGAGATAAGTTAGAGGGCTGGATGAGAGGGAAGTATCTCATCTTACAAGTTGAGGATGCACTGTATACTAGGTTTTCTTCAAGATTTACAATGTTCATATCATATTAAAAGTTCTGATGAGTCCCAAAATAAAGCCAGTCTCTTCAGGGGTTGTTCCTGTGGTTCTCAAACTTATTTCACTGGGTTTACTCACCTTTTGCCCCAAATCCTACTAATTTTTCCAAGAATTAATGTTCCTAATATGCAGGTGACACCACCCTTATGGCAGAAAGTGAAGAGGAACTAAAGAGCCTCTTGATGAAAGTCAAAGAGGAGAGTGAAAAAGTTGGCTTACAGCTTAACATTCAGAAAAGGAAGATCATGGCATCCGGTCCCATCACTTCAGGGCAAATAGATGGGGAAACAGTGGAAACAGTGTCAGACTTTGTTTTTTTGGGCTCCACAATCACTGCAGATGGTGATTGCAGCCATGAAATCAAAAGATGCTTATTCCTTGGAAGGAAAGTTAAGACCAACCTAGATGGCATATTCAAAACCAGAGACATTACTTTGCCAACAAAGGTCTGTCTATTCAAGGCTATGGTTTTTCCAGTGGTCATGTATGGATGTGAGAGTTGGACTGTGAAGAAAGCTGAGTGCCGAAGAATTGATGCTTTTGAACTGTAGTGTTGGAGAAGACTCTTGAGAGTCCCTTGGACTGCAAGGAGATCCAACCAGTCCATTCTAAAGGAGATCAGTCCTGGGTGTTCATTGGAAGGACTGATGTTGAAGCTGAAGCTCCAATACTTTGCAAAGAGTTGACTCATTAGAAAAGACTCTGATGCTGGGAGGGATTGGGGGCAGGAGGAGAAGGGGACGATGGAGGATGAGATGGCTGGATGGCATCATTGACTCGACAGATGTGAGTCTGAGTAAACTCCAGGAGTTGGTGATGGACAGGGAGGCCTGGCATGCTGTGATTCATGGGGTCACAAAGAATCGGACACGAGTGAGCAACTGAACTGAACTGAAACACATTTCAGGAAATACTTTTCTGGTCTGGTATTCTTTGTGCTCCTTTAAATCTCATCTTCATTAAGGAATTACTTTCTTATTTGCATGCATCCTAAGTCATTTCATTTGTGTCTGACCCTTTGGACTACAGCCTACCAGCCTCCTCTGTCCATGTGATTCTCCAGGCAAGAATACTATAGTGGATTGCCATGCCCTCCTCCAGGGGATCTTCCAGACTCAGGAATCGAACCCATGTCTCTTATGTCTTCTGCATTATTAAGTGGGTTCTTAACCACTAGCGCCTTTAGGGGGCATTATGTACAGTAGGGGATTCCCTGGTAGCTCAGCTGGTAAAGAATCCACTTGCAATACTCTGTCCATGTGATTCTCCAGGCAAGAATACTATAGTGGATTGCCATGCCCTCCTCCAGGGGATCTTCCAGACTCAGGAATCGAACCCATGTCTCTTATGTCTTCTGCATTATTAAGTGGGTTCTTAACCACTAACGCCTTTAGGGGGCATTATGTACAGTAGGGGATTCCCTGGTAGCTCAGCTGGTAAAGAATCCACTTGCAATGCAGGAGACCCCAGTCTGATTCCTGGCTTGGGACGATCCCCTGGAGAAGGGATAGGCTAATCACCCCAGTATTCTTGAACTTCCCTGGTGGCTCAGATGATAAAGAATCCACCTCAGTGTGGGAGACCTAGGTTTGATCCCTAGGTTGGGAAGATCCCTTGGAGGAGAGCATGGCAACCTACTCCAGTATTCCTGCCTAGAGAATCCCTATGGACAGAGGAGTCCCACAGGCTACAGTCCATGGGGTTGCAAAGGCTTGACATGACTGAGCAACTAGGCACAGCACAGCATAGCATGTACAGTGGACATAAGAACTGTTGGATGTTAAGTACATATAAAATAGCTGTGCAAGATGGGTAAACTCAGTGATATATTTTGTGCATGTCCACAAGACCAATCAATCAAATTTTTTTGTACACTGAATACTAACGGCTAAAATGCTTGCAGTCAAATGCAGCAAGATACTCCTTGTTAAAACTATAGTCACAACACTTGCCCCTTACAAATATAGAGTATGATAGTATTTAATATAGTTCTTCATCCATAGAGACATATGGCTGACATCCATGATAAACAGGATTTTAGTTATTTCATCAAAGTATTCAATTGAGAGCTATGCAAAACAATTTGGAAGCTATAAATAGCCATTGAATTGATGTGTGTTAGATCACTGAGAGAGATGGTGATGAACAGGGAGGCCTGGCGTGCTGCGATTCATGGGGTCGCAAAGAGTCAGACACGACTGAGCAACTGAACTGAACTGAACTGAACTGAGATCATCATGCTGGCATTGGCCGCCCTGAATATTTGACGTGGAAATCTGGGTTATCACATCAGATTTGGGATACTGATTTGATACTATCCAATCCTGTCTAACTAGACTAAAATCTAACACAGAAAATTTCAATTCCTTCTCTTTTAGTCAATCAGGATCTTCCAAATATCTTGTTACCTTCCTCTTTGCCACTTTATCTAGACATATATGGTATTTCTGCATTAGTGGTCTTAATGGTTACCAGAAACTTGGATTACAGAGGCAGGAAATAAAATATTGACAAAAAAGTAAGAAAGAAACCTCAGGGGAAAAGCCAACAAAAACATTAAAAAAAGATAAAAACTGGAAAAAAAAAAAAAAAACACCTAGGTGAAGGGAAAGCAGTTTAGTTTCTGGGGTTGAAAGCAAGAGTAGAAAACATGGAAATGTGTTTGAACATTCAGAAGAATTATTATACATATTTTGTGGAGGAAAAAACTAAAAACAGAGAAGAGACTCCAAAATGCTGTCATATGCAAACAACATACACTAGAAATAAATAACTCCATCTTGAAACTCAACAAAATAACTGGGTGAAAGTTCTTGGTTTCTAAGAATTCTGAATAACCCATAGGGTGTGTGTGTGTATATATATATATATAAGCACTTGCTTATGTTTTACAGGCAATTTCAGGACCAAATTTCCAAGAAATACTTTCCTTTGATAAAACTTTTATATTTAAAAAAAATGTACAGTAAGGCAGAGGCTTATTTCTAGCTCCTTTGAGCCTCAGAATTCTGCAGACACCAGTTGGTACTGTGATTTTACCAGTTGCTTAACAGGATTTTGCTCCATCAAGCAGGCCCAAGGATTAAAAAAAAAAATTGAAGTCACACACTACATCATAGCTGGAAACAACAAAACATTTAAAAGGTCTTTTGTATAACATATTGCAAGTTGCCAGCTGTTTTCCTGATCCACAGAGCAAATCCTGCACTGAAAGACTGCTGCCCAGAAGGCATGCGCTGACATTGATTTGAATCCACCAGCTCTCCCGGTGGATCAGACAGCATCTACGCACTGGAATCATCAGTATTGCTATCACATACTCATCTGTCGCCTCATGGGACAAGAGCTGCAAGAAATATGAAGGGAAATTGCTCCCGTTAGGGGACAGCTACATTTATTTCTGTAAAAAGAAAAAAAAAAAAAAAAAAGCCACCACCTACAGTGTGCATGATAAAAGGATGCCTAACTAAAAAGGAATCTACCCTTTTCTGCCCAATTATTAATACGCTCAGAAGAATAATACATTTCTGCTTCCCAGCTCCACTCTTAGCCTTCCTTGGGGTTGAGCTAACCAAGTATTTTTCAAGGCCCTGCACAAGTGATTTGTCTTCTCAGAAACTCACACCCAAAGACATTTCAGAAAAGTGTCCACAGTGGCTGCCACTTTTGCCTTTGTGTCCATGTCCATCCTTGTGGGCACACCCGCCAAAGGAAAGACTCTTTCACTCGATGAATCAGATTCAGGGATGTTTCTACATTTTTATTTATTCTCCAGTTTCCAGGATGGCCCTTCAGTTTGAAGGACTGCCACTATTTGAGGGAAAGCAATTTCAAATTTTAACTTGATTTTCTAAGCCAAAAATAAAGTTGCTTCACTTGATGGAAAGAGGTGTCATTCTCCTAAGAGTTCATTAGCCTTCTGAGCTTTCACTGCTTCCCATGGACAGCAGGACATTTACTCCCAGTAAATGTATGTCAAGCTCAGTAATTCCAAATACCCTGACTTAAGCCTAGGCTCACAGAGAAACACTGCCCTCAATAGCAAACCACTTACATCCATCCATCCTTCCTTCCTTCCATCTATTTATCCAACAAATATTTATTAAGTACCCATTAGTGGTGGTGGTTTAGTCATTAAGTCATGTCCGACTCTTGCAACCCCCGTGAACACCAGGCTCCTCGATCCATGGGATTTCCCAGACAAGAAAACGAGTGGGTTACTAAATACTCATTATGTACCTGAAAATACAGCCATGGATAAATAGACAAGACTTCTGCTGTCATAGCGTTTATCATGTAAGAGGAAGGTGCAATTGTTCATAGGATGTTACCCTTGAAACACTGTGATACAATCATGGTTGTTATTTTTAAAAGCTTTACCTTAATTCTCTGCTTTTCTTAGTGCATTCTATGGAGGAAAATGCTCTGAACATCTTCAGTTTAAGAATATAAAATATATTTAGAAGAGCAAAGATGACACTTAGCCTCAATGCTATAGCCCGTCAAATATTCTAAAACAGATAAGAATCTTAACAGAAGAACTCATAAATACATTTAATATATAATACTAACCAGAGTGATGGAAGCATAAACGGTGTCTGCATGATGAATTGCTGACCAAGTATATCATTCAGAAAAAGGCAAAATAAATTCTTGTGCANTTAGCCTCAATGCTATAGCCCGTCAAATATTCTAAAACAGATAAGAATCTTAACAGAAGAACTCATAAATACATTTAATATATAATACTAACCAGAGTGATGGAAGCATAAACGGTGTCTGCATGATGAATTGTTGACCAAGTATATCATTCAGAAAAAGGCAAAATAAATTCTTGTGCATTTCAGACCAGAAAGAAAGCTATCATTAAATGTAAATCTTGTTTAGCAAAAATAAATTCAATAGTCACAGTAGCAAGAGCCTCTTGGGAATAACAGGTCATTAGAAGCTTTTAAGATTCTCATAACAGATGACATTCCCTTAGGTCCTTTTCAGTCCCAACTTGGCCCAAGTCATTCTCTTTCTTTGGCTGTTTTTTAAGTCAGTAGGCTGCAGTATAATATATCTTGACATCATAACCTAAAATATCAGATCAGCTCAATTGTTATGCAAGTAATGTTGCTTTGCAAATGACTGCTGCGAGACGGGATGCTACCAAATGAGGAGGAAAATGCGTGCCACATCCACTCCCTGCTGCCTGAGGCTTAATCTGAAATAACATCTGTGAAGGAACATGTGACACTTCGATCCAGCAATGCATGTGATGAGCAGAAGTATCTGTAAAAAAATGTCTAGTCCAAGGGGATTAGGACACCGCAGCTTCCGCCTCTGCCTGTCCCTACTCTCACCATCCCACCTCTGCCCACCTTCCTCAGGAAATGGAGCGGGCGGGAGTCAGCTCTGGAAACCAGCACCGTACAGTGTTCACCAAGATCAGGATTCCAACGGCAGCCGTGGTTTCCTCCTCGGGGAGCAAGAGTTTACACCCTCTTAGACTCTCAAGAAGGCTACCAACAAAATGTTTTTTTCTGTGCAAAGATAATTGAAAAAAGGATTGAATTTAGAAAAATTATGCTATGTAGAGCCTTCCACAGTGGGCTTCCCAGGTGATGCAGTGGTAAAGAATCTGCCTGCCAATGTAGGAGACTCACCAGACATGGGTTCGATCCCTGGGCTGAGAAGATCTCCTGGGGAAGGGAATGGCNCAAAGATAATTGAAAAAAGGATTGAATTTAGAAAAATTATGCTATGTAGAGCCTTCCACAGTGGGCTTCCCAGGTGATGCAGTGGTAAAGAATCTGCCTGCCAATGTAGGAGACTCACCACACATGGGTTCGATCCCTGGGCTGAGAAGATCTCCTGGGGAAGGGAATGGCTACCTGCTCTAGTATTCTTGTTTGGGAAATCCTATGGACAGAGGAGTCTGGCGGGCTACAGTCCATGGGGTCACAAAAGAGTCAGACATGACTGAATGACTGAGCATGCTCATACCCCAGCAGGTGGTCCAGTGGTTAAGACTCTGCCTTCCAATGCTGGGAGTGGGTATGGGTTCAATTCCTGCCAGTGGAACTAAGATCCCATGTGCTGCAGGGCATCACCAAAAAATTAAAAAAGAAATAATTATATGTTGTAATTAGTATCTATGAGAACTGATAATCATGATGCATAATCTTTTTACTTTTTTATAATTTATTTGGGAGCATCAAATCATGTATTTAATGAGACTTGCAGAGAATCATGGGAATTGTTGGGCAACTGATTGATAAAGTGTAGAAGAAGAATGGCAGAGGGACAGATCTGAGAAATATCTCTTGGATATACATACTCAGAGCATGCCTGTGTCTGCTTTTAAGGATCCTCTTAGGATAAAACACTGGAAAAACATACATGGATATGGATGAAAAAATATCCTTGGAAGATATTCCACAGAAGTTTCTCGTAGTTCCATCATTTCCTGGCATGTGCTGCCAAGATGCCTTTGGGCTTCATAGTGTGTCTATTATCATCAACCTCTCCTTGTATATCAATAAGAAGATCCAGGCTGCCTAAATGCTGAATGAGGCTTAAATTCATTACAGCCTCCACTTAGTGATAAGCCTACATTTCTGTACTTATCACAGCAGAAGGTCTCAGAAACACCTGGTGCAGGGTGGGCACTCAATTAAAATGATTATCATTTTTGAAAGGAGAAAGACAGAAAAAAAAAAAATGGGCCTAATGCACAATGCTTCATGAGCAGCCATTGCAGGGGATACTACAAAATACCGGAAGAAGACTGTCTGATTCTGCAGCTTCTTTTCGGTGTAGCAGGGGTCTATCTCATCCCCAGTCACAATCAGCTTAATACAAGGGCATTTGAGCAAACTTCCTGAGAGGATGTACCCCCAAGTCCTCTCTCAGGGAATGAATGAAAGAAATGAATGCATGAATGATCGATAACATTGTGGCAGGCATCACTCTTAGTTACAGCTAGGAAAAGATGAAGGGCAGTGAGAGAGGTTTTAAGGGAGGGCTTCTCAGGTGGTTCAGTGGTAAAGAATCCACCTGCCAAGGAAGGAGATACAGGAGACGCAGGTTCGATCCCTGGATTGGGAAGAAACCCTGAAGGGGGAAATGGCAACCCACTCCAGTATTCTTGCCGGGAGAATCCAGTGGACAGAGGAGCCACGCAGGCTATAGTCCATGGGGTCACAAAGAGTGGGACACGACTGTAAGCATGCACACATATCCCTTTTGCCCACCCTCCTTGGGGCAGATCTCAGGCACATGGGATCGTAGTCCCAGCAGGACGTGAAAATGGGGTCAGTGACTATTTAGTCTTTGTCACAAAGGGAAAGGATTCAAATGTCCAGCCTCTCTTTCTACCTCATTGATGGCTACCACTCTCCAGAGGCTCTGCCACCTCTCGAGCAGGTGGCCTCTCCCCCTCAAGTTTGAAGGAGTCTCAAACATAAAAGCCAAGTGGGGAGACTTGAATGACAACAAAGAAAGAGGGAGATCAGAAATTCCTATGGAGGGTGCTTTTCATTGCGTTCAGTGTGTGTTCAGACATGGTGAGAGCAGTAATGTTTTCAATTTAAATTCTTTTCTGAAATAGAAGAACATTACTATGGAGAGATACTTTTCAGAAAGCCAAGTGCCTTCCATCTATCACCTTGCTGTGTTTCTAAGTGTTCCTGCTCACCATCTCTGCATCCCAGGAACTGAGCAGAAGACAGTCTACACGATTATTCTGCCCTTCACCTGCCAATCCAGGACGAGAATATCCTGAGATTCTCACCCAATCTTGCCTTACTGAGAGGACTGTTATTTTTTAGCAGTTCTATTTAGAATGTTGAACTATCCTGGGGACTCCTCCACCTGCTGCACAGTCTGTCGATTGTCTTAGTTTCTTTACCTTTTGTTCTTTTCAATTTCACCACCATTGCCTGATCTCTTAGTAAAATTCTCTTCTCATGCGCCTCCTTGGGAAACTCAAACATTCCGTCCCCATCAGGCTCGACCACTCCTCTTTGGCCTGCCTCTTCTTCTCCCCTTGGGCATCACCGTCATTCTCTTTCCCGTTCTTTCTTTTCAGACTGTTCTCAGAATGCTCTTTACCTGCCTCCCCCAACATGGGATGAATCTCATGAGCCTCAATTCTTGTCCCACTGCATCTTCCTCTCATTTTTCTGCCATAGAAATGTCGAGCACCACAGCCACCAGCTCCATTGGTCATTTCCTATCTCTCTATCTTCACTGCTTACTGATCACTGCCTGCCCCCAAATTGAGGGTCCTGCCTTTGCAGTTTTCTCCAAATTGGAAAAGCGTGGTGCCATTCTCCGGGATGCCTGTATTGATATTTCTTTATGCCTGTATTGATATTTCTTTATTTCTCTAGAATAGGAAAGAATTTAACACTTATTATATTTAATGTATGACTTGACAGGACTACATGTCTACAGTTGATTTTAAGTATATAAAACTCATCTCAAATAAGGTGGTCTTGTTATAGATGGAACTAAACAAGAACTGTCAAGATGTCTCTTGAGAGTCCCTTGGACTGCAAGGAGATCAAACCAGTCAGTCCTAAAGGAAATCAACCCTGAATCTTCACTGGAAGGACTGATGCTATAGCTGAAGCTCCAATACTTTGGCCACCTGATGTGAAGAGCTGACTCATTGGAAAAGACCCTGATGCTGGGAAAGATTGAAGGCAGGAGGAGAGGGCAGCAGAGGATGAGATGGATAGATAGCATCACTGACTCAATGGACATGAATTTGAGCAAGCTCTGGGAGATAGTGGAGGACAGAGGAGCCTGGCCTGCTGCAGTCCATGGGGTCACAAAGAGTCAGACAGGACTTAGTGGCTGAACAACAACAACAAAACAAGAAATGGATTTTTTCCCCATCACTGTTCTTCCAGCAAGCTCTTTGAATGGCACCCAGGTGAAATCTTAACTGAGTATGATGATTAATTTCATATTTCAACTTGATTGGACTAAGGAATGCCTGAATAGCTGATAAAATGTTATTTCTGGGTGTGTCTTGAAGGTGTTTCCACGAGGCTAGCATTTGACTCAGGAGACTGCATAAAGAAAACCTGTCCTCACCAGTGTAGGCAGGTCTCATCAATGTGGGAGCCCAAATGGAACAAAGAGGTGGAGGAAGGGAGAATTCCCTCATCTTGAGCTGGGGCGTCCATCTTTCCCTGCTCTTGGACACTGGAGATCCTTGTCCTCAGGCCTTAGTTGGTCTGTTTATATTAATAAATATGGCATAATAGGCCAGACCACCTTTCTTTGCTCTAAAACCCCTTTATGGCCACAGTCTACCTGTTTATACCTCTTTTCCCTCCACTTACCACACACATTCTCCCCTCCAGTGCCACACACTGACTCAAGCACATTATTAGTAACCTTCTTTTCTAGTCCTTTTCTCACACTGCTTTTTTCTTCTCCTAAAATATTTTTCCTCTTTCTCTCTGCTTATCCAAATACTAAATTTTTTAAAGGACTTCCCAAGGTTCCTCTTTTCTGTGAAACAGGAAAGTGAACAAATATTCATGAAGCACATACTATATACCAACAAAAATAATGACACATTGTTTTGTTTAATTCTCTCAACACTCCTGTCATGTAAATATTACTATTCCATTAAGTACGCACTGCACTCAAGCAACTTGCCCAAGGAGGATCCTATGACTATCAGGGCTGGGATCCAAATGCAGTCTGAAAATCCTAAGTGTCACACATATTCTGTGTGACCATGATGCTTTGGACCCCTACTCTTCAATGATTTCTCTGAACCATATTTCAAATCCCACACCTCAGTACTTCACAGTGGTTCAACTTATGATTTTTTGACTTTATGGTGATGTGAAAGTGATATGCATTCTGTAAAAATGATACCTCAAATTTGGAATTTTGATTTTTTCCCAGGCATTGTGCCATGTTCCCAGCCAGCCAGGCCATCACGAGTGTAAACAACTGATGCACTTACAACCATTCAGTACCCAGACATCCATTCTGTTTTTCCACTTTTAGTACAGTGTTCAATACATTGCATGAGATCCCTAAGAGTTCATTGTAAAAGAGGCTTTGTATTAGATGATTTTGCTGAACTATAAGCTAATGTAAGTGTTCTAAGCACATTTAAGGTAGGGTCAGCTACACTATGATGCTGGTAGTGGGTGTATTCAATGCATTCCTCATAAACTGAGGGATGTCTGTATTGTCTTGGGCTTGTCCCTCTCATTGTTGTTTAACTTTGTATGTGCACTGGCAGAGCTCATGACTATGATGCTTCCTGTTTCCTGGAACTAGCCCAGTGCTCCTCTTTAGCACTGGTGGGAAGGCCAGAGCCCATGAAGGAAGAGGAGGAGTCATTACGGAGCTGAAAGGGGAACTTGAAGCACTGAACTTAAAAAAAGAAAAAATACAGAGGTTACAGTGGAGGAAATGATCCCTAAGTGCAAACAAGGCAGATGAGAAAAAAAGATAAGAATCAGACTGGATTTCCTGATTTGGAGTAATATCATTTAAGCTTTTAGTGAAAGAGACTTTAGTGGGCTATTGAAGATAGAAACCAGATTCCTGTGAATTCAAGAGTGAATAGTAGATGAGGAAATGGAAATGGAAAGAATAGAATATTCTTTCCAGAGTATTTATTTTTAAGAAGTGGAGAGAAATTGTATAACATCTGAAGGGAGAAATCTTTAAGGAGAGGGGACAGAAGAGGAGAGAGGAAACGGAGGGGAAGAAGGAAGGAAGGAAGTTAAGATGTAAAGAAGACAGGAAATAAGGAAGGAAGGGAAGGAGATGAATAGCCTGCAGTAATAATTATGATAATAGGATGTTTTGCTTATGTTTCTAGAATTCCAAGAGATGCTTGCCTTGAGGCTATTATGATTTAGAGTACACTGAACATGTGACCTTTCAGTAGTTAATGTGCTCCCAAATCCCTTTGCCCAACCTCTCCAATTAAAAAGACTTGAATTATTTAAATTTTTCTAAAAACACTGTATATAATAGGATTTTCTTTTGTATGTTCAGCTTTTTGCTTTTGCCTTTCATAAATGTGGAAAAGGAGAATTTTGATATGGTAACGCAGCTGACTTCCCAAGGACTCAAGATAAGGTCACCATCACGAGATCAAGTTCAGGAACCATCACAGAGTATAAGTTCAATATCTTGGATTATTTTGACTATTGCCAAGGAGTGGGCAAAGATATACCCATTTGAATGCAGAGTTCCAAAGAATAGCAAGGAGAGATAAGAAAGCCTTCCTCAGCGATCAGTGCAAAGAAATAGAGGAAAACAATAAAATGGGAAAGACTAGCAGACTCTGCCTTCCAATGCTGGGAGTGGGTATGGGTTCAATTCCTGCCAGTGGAACTAAGATCCCATGTGCTGCAGGGCATCACCAAAAAATTAAAAAAGAAATAATTATATGTTGTAATTAGTATCTATGAGAACTGATAATCATGATGCATAATCTTTTTACTTTTTTATAATTTATTTGGGAGCATCAAATCATGTATTTAATGAGACTTGCAGAGAATCATGGGAATTGTTGGGCAACTGATTGATAAAGTGTAGAAGAAGAATGGCAGAGGGACAGATCTGAGAAATATCTCTTGGATATACATACTCAGAGCATGCCTGTGTCTGCTTTTAAGGATCCTCTTAGGATAAAACACTGGAAAAACATACATGGATATGGATGAAAAAATATCCTTGGAAGATATTCCACAGAAGTTTCTCGTAGTTCCATCATTTCCTGGCATGTGCTGCCAAGATGCCTTTGGGCTTCATAGTGTGTCTATTATCATCAACCTCTCCTTGTATATCAATAAGAAGATCCAGGCTGCCTAAATGCTGAATGAGGCTTAAATTCATTACAGCCTCCACTTAGTGATAAGCCTACATTTCTGTACTTATCACAGCAGAAGGTCTCAGAAACACCTGGTGCAGGGTGGGCACTCAATTAAAATGATTATCATTTTTGAAAGGAGAAAGACAGAAAAAAAAAAAATGGGCCTAATGCACAATGCTTCATGAGCAGCCATTGCAGGGGATACTACAAAATACCGGAAGAAGACTGTCTGATTCTGCAGCTTCTTTTCGGTGTAGCAGGGGTCTATCTCATCCCCAGTCACAATCAGCTTAATACAAGGGCATTTGAGCAAACTTCCTGAGAGGATGTACCCCCAAGTCCTCTCTCAGGGAATGAATGAAAGAAATGAATGCATGAATGATCGATAACATTGTGGCAGGCATCACTCTTAGTTACAGCTAGGAAAAGATGAAGGGCAGTGAGAGAGGTTTTAAGGGAGGGCTTCTCAGGTGGTTCAGTGGTAAAGAATCCACCTGCCAAGGAAGGAGATACAGGAGACGCAGGTTCGATCCCTGGATTGGGAAGAAACCCTGAAGGGGGAAATGGCAACCCACTCCAGTATTCTTGCCGGGAGAATCCAGTGGACAGAGGAGCCACGCAGGCTATAGTCCATGGGGTCACAAAGAGTGGGACACGACTGTAAGCATGCACACATATCCCTTTTGCCCACCCTCCTTGGGGCAGATCTCAGGCACATGGGATCGTAGTCCCAGCAGGACGTGAAAATGGGGTCAGTGACTATTTAGTCTTTGTCACAAAGGGAAAGGATTCAAATGTCCAGCCTCTCTTTCTACCTCATTGATGGCTACCACTCTCCAGAGGCTCTGCCACCTCTCGAGCAGGTGGCCTCTCCCCCTCAAGTTTGAAGGAGTCTCAAACATAAAAGCCAAGTGGGGAGACTTGAATGACAACAAAGAAAGAGGGAGATCAGAAATTCCTATGGAGGGTGCTTTTCATTGCGTTCAGTGTGTGTTCAGACATGGTGAGAGCAGTAATGTTTTCAATTTAAATTCTTTTCTGAAATAGAAGAACATTACTATGGAGAGATACTTTTCAGAAAGCCAAGTGCCTTCCATCTATCACCTTGCTGTGTTTCTAAGTGTTCCTGCTCACCATCTCTGCATCCCAGGAACTGAGCAGAAGACAGTCTACACGATTATTCTGCCCTTCACCTGCCAATCCAGGACGAGAATATCCTGAGATTCTCACCCAATCTTGCCTTACTGAGAGGACTGTTATTTTTTAGCAGTTCTATTTAGAATGTTGAACTATCCTGGGGACTCCTCCACCTGCTGCACAGTCTGTCGATTGTCTTAGTTTCTTTACCTTTTGTTCTTTTCAATTTCACCACCATTGCCTGATCTCTTAGTAAAATTCTCTTCTCATGCGCCTCCTTGGGAAACTCAAACATTCCGTCCCCGTCAGGCTCGACCACTCCTCTTTGGCCTGCCTCTTCTTCTCCCCTTGGGCATCACCGTCATTCTCTTTCCCGTTCTTTCTTTTCAGACTGTTCTCAGAATGCTCTTTACCTGCCTCCCCCAACATGGGATGAATCTCATGAGCCTCAATTCTTGTCCCACTGCATCTTCCTCTCATTTTTCTGCCATAGAAATGTCGAGCACCACAGCCACCAGCTCCATTGGTCATTTCCTATCTCTCTATCTTCACTGCTTACTGATCACTGCCTGCCCCCAAATTGAGGGTCCTGCCTTTGCAGTTTTCTCCAAATTGGAAAAGCGTGGTGCCATTCTCCGGGATGCCTGTATTGATATTTCTTTATGCCTGTATTGATATTTCTTTATTTCTCTAGAATAGGAAAGAATTTAACACTTATTATATTTAATGTATGACTTGACAGGACTACATGTCTACAGTTGATTTTAAGTATATAAAACTCATCTCAAATAAGGTGGTCTTGTTATAGATGGAACTAAACAAGAACTGTCAAGATGTCTCTTGAGAGTCCCTTGGACTGCAAGGAGATCAAACCAGTCAGTCCTAAAGGAAATCAACCCTGAATCTTCACTGGAAGGACTGATGCTATAGCTGAAGCTCCAATACTTTGGCCACCTGATGTGAAGAGCTGACTCATTGGAAAAGACCCTGATGCTGGGAAAGATTGAAGGCAGGAGGAGAGGGCAGCAGAGGATGAGATGGATAGATAGCATCACTGACTCAATGGACATGAATTTGAGCAAGCTCTGGGAGATAGTGGAGGACAGAGGAGCCTGGCCTGCTGCAGTCCATGGGGTCACAAAGAGTCAGACAGGACTTAGTGGCTGAACAACAACAACAAAACAAGAAATGGATTTTTTCCCCATCACTGTTCTTCCAGCAAGCTCTTTGAATGGCACCCAGGTGAAATCTTAACTGAGTATGATGATTAATTTCATATTTCAACTTGATTGGACTAAGGAATGCCTGAATAGCTGATAAAATGTTATTTCTGGGTGTGTCTTGAAGGTGTTTCCACGAGGCTAGCATTTGACTCAGGAGACTGCATCAAGAAAACCTGTCCTCACCAGTGTAGGCAGGTCTCATCAATGTGGGAGCCCAAATGGAACAAAGAGGTGGAGGAAGGGAGAATTCCCTCATCTTGAGCTGGGGCGTCCATCTTTCCCTGCTCTTGGACACTGGAGATCCTTGTCCTCAGGCCTTTGGACTCCAGGACTCATACATGTGGCTCCTTGGGGTCTCAGGTCTTTGACCTTGGCCTGGGGATGACAGAGGATGAGATGGTTGGATGGCATCACTGACTCAATGGATATGAGTTTGAGTAAACTCCAGGAGTTGGTGATGGACAAGGAGGCCTGGTGTGCTGCAGTCCATGGGGTCTCAAAGAGTCGGATGCGACGAAGCGACTGAACTGAACTGAACTGGGAGTTACACCAGCAGCTCCCCTGTCTGGCTCTCAAGCCTTCAGACTTGGACCGAATTATGCCATCAGCTTTCCCGTGTCTCCAGCTGGCAGTGGCAGACGGGACTTCTCAGCCTCCATCACCATATGAGCCAATCCTTGTAGTAAATCTTCTCCTATGCATCTACGTCCCTATCTCTATATCCATAACCCTATCTGTCCTATTGGTTCCATTTCTCTGGAGAACCCTGATGGACACACCAGGTCCCTCACCTTTCCTGGGCATCTTTCCAGCATTAATCAAAGGCTTTGTCGAGGCATCCAGCCACATAAGCTCCCTCCCAGCTCAGACTGAGCAGACCACAGTTGGATGGGGGAGGAGGAGGTGCTCATCGTTTCTCCCCTGTGCTCTTCTGCTCCCCTCCGAGAGCTCCCCCTACCTCTTCAGGCTTGGATGGAAGAGAGGAGGGAAAGGGCCTGAGACGTTCTCCTTAGTCCAGCAGCAGGGTGACCCCAGTGAAGGTTAAGTTTGATCACATCAAGTTCTCTGAGGTTCTCAGAGTCTTCCCATTGCACTCAAGGGAAACAGCACCATCTTTCATGGTGGCCCACCAGGCCCTCTGAGATTTGGTCCCACTCACCCTTGACCTCATCTTCAACACTCTCCTGCCCCAGCTCACTCTGATCCAGCCATGCAGGTTGATGAGCTGTTGCTGAAATGTGCCAAGAAGCCTCCCGCTTTGGGAGCTCTGCACACCTAGCCCCTCTGCCTGGATTTCCCTTCTCATAGACATCCACACGACTCACTCCTTCACCAGCTCAAGCCCTATATCGCTGAATACTTTATTTAAAATTGCATCCTTATGTGATTCTCAACCCAGAGCTTTCTATGTTTCTCCACCGCCCTTTCCACTTTCTGATGCACCATATCATTAACATTAATTTCACTTATCTTTTGTTTTTATGTATTGAAGAGGACAGTGTGATTCAATACATAAATCCCAACACCTTACTGACTGGAAGTGAACTAAGATAATACATTTAAACAAAATGTGCAATGAACTAAGCAAAGTTGGAAGACTTCTTGGTGGCTAAGAGGTAAAGAGCATGCCTGCAATGAAGGAGATACAGGTTCCATATCTGAGTCTGGAAGATAACCTCGAAAAGGAAATGGCAACCCACTCCAGTATGTTTGCCTGGGAAATCCTATGGACAGAGGAGCCTGGCAGGCTACAGTCAGTCCATGGGGTTGCAAAGAGTCGGACACAACTTAGCGAGTAAACAGCAACAACAAAAAAGCAAAGTTGGTCTGTTTATATTAATAAATATGGCATAATAGGCCAGACCACCTTTCTTTGCTCTAAAACCCCTTTATGGCCACAATCTACCTGTTTATACCTCTTTCCCCTCCACTTACCACACACATTCTCCCCTCCAGTGCCACACACTGACTCAAGCACATTATTAGTAACCTTTTCTAGTCCTTTTCTCACACTGCTTTTTTCTTCTCCTGAAATATTTTTCCTCTTTCTCTCTGCTTATCCAAATACTCAATTTTTTAAAGGACTTCCCAAGGTTCCGCTTTTCTATGAAACAGGAAAGTGAACAAATATTCATGAAGCATATACTATATACCAACAAAAATAATGACACATTGTTTTGTTTAATTCTCTCAACACTCCTGTCATGTAAATATTACTATTCCATTAAGTACGCACTGCACTCAAGCAACTTGCCCAAGGAGGATCCTATGACTATCAGGGCTGGGATCCAAATGCAGTCTGAAAATCCTAAGTGTCACACATATTCTGTGTGACCATGATGCTTTGGACCCCTACTCTTCAATGATTTCTCTGAACCATATTTCAAATCCCACACCTCAGTACTTCACAGTGGTTCAACTTATGATTTTTTGACTTTATGGTGATGTGAAAGTGATATGCATTCTGTAAAAATGATACCTCAAATTTGGAATTTTGATCTTTTCCCAGGCATTGAGCCATGTTCCCAGCCAGCCAGGCCATCACGAGTGTAAACAACTGATGCACTTACAACCATTCAGTACCCAGACAACCATTCTGTTTTTCACTTTTAGTACAGTGTTCAATACATTGCATGAGATCCTCAACAGTTCATTTTAAAAGAGGGTTTGTATTAGATGATTTTGCTGAACTGTAAGCTAATGTAAGTGTTCTAAGCACATTTAAGGTAGGGTCAGTTACACTATGATGCTGGTAGTGGGTGTATTCAATGCATTCCTCATAAACTGACGGATGTCTGTATTGTCCTGGGCTTGTCCTTCTTATTGTTGTTTAACTTTGTAA
This sequence comes from Cephalophus harveyi, assembly GCA_006410635.1. Classification (NCBI taxonomy): domain Eukaryota; kingdom Metazoa; phylum Chordata; class Mammalia; order Artiodactyla; family Bovidae; genus Cephalophus; species Cephalophus harveyi. Next base: position 271,510 of record SJYT01044862.1, read on the forward strand.
GTGCACTGGCAGAGCTCATGACTATGATGCTTCCTGTTTCCTGGAACTAGCCCAGTGCTCCTCTTTAGCACTGGTGGGAAGGCCAGGGCCCATGAAGGAAGAAGAGTCATTACGGAGCTGAAAGGGGAACTTGAAGCACTGAACTTAAAAAAAGAAAAAATACAGAGGTTACAGTGGAGGAAATGATCCCTAAGTGCAAACAAGGCAGATAAGAAAAAAAGATAAGAATCATACTGGATTTCCTGATTTGGAGTAATATCATTTAAGCTTTTAGTGAAAGAGAGTTTAGTGGGCTATTGAAGATAGAAACCAGATTCCTGTGAATTCAAGAGTGAATAATAGGTGAGGAAATGGAAATGGCATGAATAGAATATTCTTTCCAGAGTATTTTTGAGAAGTGGAGAGAAATTGTATAACATCTGAAGGGAGAAATCTTTAAGGAGAGGGGACATAAGAGGAGAGAGGAAAGGGAGGGGCAGAAGGAAGGAAGGAAGTTAAGATGTAAAGAAGACAGGAAATAAGGAAGGAAGGGAGGGAGATGAATAGCCTGCAGTAATAATTATGATAATAGGATGTTTTGCTTATGTTTCTAGAATTCCAAGAGATGCTTGCCTTGAGGCTATTATGATTTAGAGTATACTGAACATGTGACCTTTCAGTAGTTAATGTGCTCCCAAATCCCTTTGCCCAACCTCTCCAATTAAAAAGACTTGAATTATTTAAATTTTTCTAAAAACACTGTATATAATAGGATTTTCTTTTGTATGTTCAGCTTTTTGCTTTTGCTTTTCATAAATGTGGAAAAGGAGAATTTTGATATGGTAACGCAGCTGACTTCCCAAGGACTCAAGATAAGGTCACCATCACGAGATCAAGTTCAGGAGCCATCACAGAATGCAAGTTCAATATCTTGGATTATTTTGAGTATTGCCAAGGAGTGGGCAAAGATATACCCATTTGAATGCAGAGTTCCAAAGAATAGCAAGGAGAGATAAGAAAGCCTTCCTCAGCGATCAGTGCAAAGAAATAGAGGAAAACAATAAAATGGGAAAGACTAGC